>JAWNOO010000080.1:0-545869 GCA_035045905.1 Drosophila anomelani | reverse complement strand
TTCTGCGCTTTCAGACTTAAAATTGCTTTATTTTTAGCCAAGTTATGCCATTTCCAAATTTGGATTTCCATGCATTTGGATTTTTCATAAAGAGATAAGGGGGTACATCATTAACAATATGGGAAAAAATGAAAATCTGTAAATTTAAGATTAGAGTATATTTAAGTTTGCAGATTTGTTAAGCTAATAAAAACAAGCATTTCTGCGCTTTCAGACTTAAAATTGCTTTATTTTTAGCCAAGTTATGCCATTTCCAAGTTTGGATTTCCATGCATTTGGATTTTGCATAAAAAGATAAGGGGGTACATCATTAACAATATGGGAAAAAATGAAAATCTGTAAATTTAAGATTAGAGTATATTTAAGTTTGCAGATTTGTTAAGCTAATAAAAACAAGCACTTCTGCGCTTTCAGACTTAAAATTGCTTTATTTTTAGCCAAGTTATGCCTAAAGAGATAAGGGGGTACATCATTAACAATATGGGAAAACATGATTGAAAACATGGATTTTGCATAAAGAGATAAGGGGGTACATCATTAACAATATGGGAAAAAATGAAAATCTGTAAATTTAAGATTAGAGTATATTTAAGTTTGCAGATTTGTTAAGCTAATAAAAACAAGCACTTCTGCGCTTTCAGAGTTAAAATTGCTTTATTTTTAGCCAAGTTATGCCATTTCCAAGTTTGGATTTCCATGCATTTGGATTTTGCATAAAGAGATAAGGGGGTACATCATTAACAATATGGGAAAACATGAAAATCTGTAAATTTAAGATTAGAGTATATTTAAGTTTGCAGATTTGTTAAGCTAATAAAAACAAGCACTTCTGCGCTTTCAGACTTAAAATTGCTTTATTTTTAGCCAAGTTATGCCTAAAGAGATAAGGGGGTACATCATTAACAATATGGGAAAACATGATTGAAAACATGGATTTTGCATAAAGAGATAAGGGGGTACATCATTAACAATATGGGAAAAAATGAAAATCTGTAAATTTAAGATTAGAGTATATTTAAGTTTGCAGATTTGTTAAGCTAATAAAAACAAGCACTTCTGCGCTTCCAGACTTAAAATTGCTTTATTTTTAGCCAAGTTATGCCATTTCCAAATTTGGATTTCCATGCATTTGGATTTTGCATAAAGAGATAAGGGGGTACATCATTAACAATATGGGAAAAAATGGAAATCTGTAAATTTAAGATTAGAGTATATTTAAGTTTGCAGATTTGTTAAGCTAATAAAAACAAGCACTTCTGCGCTTTCAGACTTAAAATTGCTTTATTTTTAGCCAAGTTATGCCATTTCCAAATTTGGATTTCCATGCATTTGGATTTTTCATAAAGAGATAAGGGGGTACATCATTAACAATATGGGAAAAAATGAAAATCTGTAAATTTAAGATTAGAGTATATTTAAGTTTGCAGATTTGTTAAGCTAATAAAAACAAGCACTTCTGCGCTTTCAGACTTAAAATTGCTTTATTTTTAGCCAAGTTATGCCATTTCCAAGTTTGGATTTCCATGCATTTGGATTTTGCATAAAAAGATAAGGGGGTACATCATTAACAATATGGGAAAAAATGAAAATCTGTAAATTTAAGATTAGAGTATATTTAAGTTTGCAGATTTGTTAAGCTAATAAAAACAAGCACTTCTGCGCTTTCAGACTTAAAATTGCTTTATTTTTAGCCAAGTTATGCCATTTCCAAATTTGGATTTCCATGCATTTGGATTTTTCATAAAGAGATAAGGGGGTACATCATTAACAATATGGGAAAAAATGAAAATCTGTAAATTTAAGATTAGAGTATATTTAAGTTTGCAGATTTGTTAAGCTAATAAAAACAAGCACTTCTGCGCTTTCAGACTTAAAATTGCTTTATTTTTAGCCAAGTTATGCCATTTCCAAGTTTGGATTTCCATGCATTTGGATTTTGCATAAAAAGATAAGGGGGTACATCATTAACAATATGGGAAAAAATGAAAATCTGTAAATTTAAGATTAGAGTATATTTAAGTTTGCAGATTTGTTAAGCTAATAAAAACAAGCACTTCTGCGCTTTCAGAGTTAAAATTGCTTTATTTTTAGCCAAGTTATGCCATTTCCAAGTTTGGATTTCCATGCATTTGGATTTTGCATAAAGAGATAAGGGGGTACATCATTAACAATATGGGAAAACATGAAAATCTGTAAATTTAAGATTAGAGTATATTTAAGTTTGCAGATTTGTTAAGCTAATAAAAACAAGCACTTCTGCGCTTTCAGACTTAAAATTGCTTTATTTTTAGCCAAGTTATGCCTAAAGAGATAAGGGGGTACATCATTAACAATATGGGAAAACATGATTGAAAACATGGATTTTGCATAAAGAGATAAGGGGGTACATCATTAACAATATGGGAAAAAATGAAAATCTGTAAATTTAAGATTAGAGTATATTTAAGTTTGCAGATTTGTTAAGCTAATAAAAACAAGCACTTCTGCGCTTTCAGACTTAAAATTGCTTTATTTTTAGCCAAGTTATGCCTAAAGAGATAAGGGGGTACATCATTAACAATATGGGAAAACATGAAAATCTGTAAATTTAAGATTAGAGTATATTTAAGTTTGCAGATTTGTTAAGCTAATAAAAACAAGCACTTCTGCGCTTTCAGACTTAAAATTGCTTTATTTTTAGCCAAGTTATGCCATTTCCAAATTTGGATTTCCATGCATTTGGATTTTGCATAAAGAGATAAGGGGGTACATCATTAACAATATGGGAAAAAATGGAAATCTGTAAATTTAAGATTAGAGTATATTTAAGTTTGCAGATTTGTTAAGCTAATAAAAACAAGCACTTCTGCGCTTTCAGACTTAAAATTGCTTTATTTTTAGCCAAGTTATGCCATTTCCAAATTTGGATTTCCATGCATTTGGATTTTTCATAAAGAGATAAGGGGGTACATCATTAACAATATGGGAAAAAATGAAAATCTGTAAATTTAAGATTAGAGTATATTTAAGTTTGCAGATTTGTTAAGCTAATAAAAACAAGCACTTCTGCGCTTTCAGACTTAAAATTGCTTTATTTTTAGCCAAGTTATGCCATTTCCAAGTTTGGATTTCCATGCATTTGGATTTTGCATAAAAAGATAAGGGGGTACATCATTAACAATATGGGAAAAAATGAAAATCTGTAAATTTAAGATTAGAGTATATTTAAGTTTGCAGATTTGTTAAGCTAATAAAAACAAGCACTTCTGCGCTTTCAGACTTAAAATTGCTTTATTTTTAGCCAAGTTATGCCATTTCCAAATTTGGATTTCCATGCATTTGGATTTTTCATAAAGAGATAAGGGGGTACATCATTAACAATATGGGAAAAAATGAAAATCTGTAAATTTAAGATTAGAGTATATTTAAGTTTGCAGATTTGTTAAGCTAATAAAAACAAGCACTTCTGCGCTTTCAGACTTAAAATTGCTTTATTTTTAGCCAAGTTATGCCTAAAGAGATAAGGGGGTACATCATTAACAATATGGGAAAACATGATTGAAAACATGGATTTTGCATAAAGAGATAAGGGGGTACATCATTAACAATATGGGAAAAAATGAAAATCTGTAAATTTAAGATTAGAGTATATTTAAGTTTGCAGATTTGTTAAGCTAATAAAAACAAGCACTTCTGCGCTTTCAGAGTTAAAATTGCTTTATTTTTAGCCAAGTTATGCCATTTCCAAGTTTGGATTTCCATGCATTTGGATTTTGCATAAAGAGATAAGGGGGTACATCATTAACAATATGGGAAAACATGAAAATCTGTAAATTTAAGATTAGAGTATATTTAAGTTTGCAGATTTGTTAAGCTAATAAAAACAAGCACTTCTGCGCTTTCAGACTTAAAATTGCTTTATTTTTAGCCAAGTTATGCCTAAAGAGATAAGGGGGTACATCATTAACAATATGGGAAAACATGATTGAAAACATGGATTTTGCATAAAGAGATAAGGGGGTACATCATTAACAATATGGGAAAAAATGAAAATCTGTAAATTTAAGATTAGAGTATATTTAAGTTTGCAGATTTGTTAAGCTAATAAAAACAAGCACTTCTGCGCTTTCAGACTTAAAATTGCTTTATTTTTAGCCAAGTTATGCCTTTTTCATTGGATATAAGAGATAAGGGGGTACATCATTAACAATATGGGAAAAAATGAAAATCTGTAAATTTAAGATTAGAGTATATTTAAGTTTGCAGATTTGTTAAGCTAATAAAAACAAGCACTTCTGCGCTTTCAGACTTAAAATTGCTTTATTTTTAGCCAAGTTATGCCATTTCCAAATTTGGATTTCCATGCATTTGGATTTTGCATAAAGAGATAAGGGGGTACATCATTAACAATATGGGAAAAAATGAAAATCTGTAAATTTAAGATTAGAGTATATTTAAGTTTGCAGATTTGTTAAGCTAATAAAAACAAGCACTTCTGCGCTTCCAGACTTAAAATTGCTTTATTTTTAGCCAAGTTATGCCATTTCCAAATTTGGATTTCCATGCATTTGGATTTTGCATAAAGAGATAAGGGGGTACATCATTAACAATATGGGAAAAAATGGAAATCTGTAAATTTAAGATTAGAGTATATTTAAGTTTGCAGATTTGTTAAGCTAATAAAAACAAGCACTTCTGCGCTTTCAGACTTAAAATTGCTTTATTTTTAGCCAAGTTATGCCATTTCCAAATTTGGATTTCCATGCATTTGGATTTTTCATAAAGAGATAAGGGGGTACATCATTAACAATATGGGAAAAAATGAAAATCTGTAAATTTAAGATTAGAGTATATTTAAGTTTGCAGATTTGTTAAGCTAATAAAAACAAGCACTTCTGCGCTTTCAGACTTAAAATTGCTTTATTTTTAGCCAAGTTATGCCATTTCCAAGTTTGGATTTCCATGCATTTGGATTTTGCATAAAAAGATAAGGGGGTACATCATTAACAATATGGGAAAAAATGAAAATCTGTAAATTTAAGATTAGAGTATATTTAAGTTTGCAGATTTGTTAAGCTAATAAAAACAAGCACTTCTGCGCTTTCAGACTTAAAATTGCTTTATTTTTAGCCAAGTTATGCCATTTCCAAATTTGGATTTCCATGCATTTGGATTTTTCATAAAGAGATAAGGGGGTACATCATTAACAATATGGGAAAAAATGAAAATCTGTAAATTTAAGATTAGAGTATATTTAAGTTTGCAGATTTGTTAAGCTAATAAAAACAAGCACTTCTGCGCTTTCAGACTTAAAATTGCTTTATTTTTAGCCAAGTTATGCCTAAAGAGATAAGGGGGTACATCATTAACAATATGGGAATAACATGCATTGAAAACATGGATTTTGCATAAAGAGATAAGGGGGTACATCATTAACAATATGGGAAAAAATGAAAATCTGTAAATTTAAGATTAGAGTATATTTAAGTTTGCAGATTTGTTAAGCTAATAAAAACAAGCACTTCTGCGCTTTCAGAGTTAAAATTGCTTTATTTTTAGCCAAGTTATGCCATTTCCAAGTTTGGATTTCCATGCATTTGGATTTTGCATAAAGAGATAAGGGGGTACATCATTAACAATATGGGAAAACATGAAAATCTGTAAATTTAAGATTAGAGTATATTTAAGTTTGCAGATTTGTTAAGCTAATAAAAACAAGCACTTCTGCGCTTTCAGACTTAAAATTGCTTTATTTTTAGCCAAGTTATGCCTAAAGAGATAAGGGGGTACATCATTAACAATATGGGAAAACATGATTGAAAACATGGATTTTGCATAAAGAGATAAGGGGGTACATCATTAACAATATGGGAAAAAATGAAAATCTGTAAATTTAAGATTAGAGTATATTTAAGTTTGCAGATTTGTTAAGCTAATAAAAACAAGCACTTCTGCGCTTTCAGACTTAAAATTGCTTTATTTTTAGCCAAGTTATGCCATTTCCAAATTTGGATTTCCATGCATTTGGATTTTGCATAAAGAGATAAGGGGGTACATCATTAACAATATGGGAAAAAATGAAAATCTGTAAATTTAAGATTAGAGTATATTTAAGTTTGCAGATTTGTTAAGCTAATAAAAACAAGCACTTCTGCGCTTTCAGACTTAAAATTGCTTTATTTTTAGCCAAGTTATGCCATTTCCAAATTTGGATTTCCATGCATTTGGATTTTGCATAAAGAGATAAGGGGGTACATCATTAACAATATGGGAAAAAATGAAAATCTGTAAATTTAAGATTAGAGTATATTTAAGTTTGCAGATTTGTTAAGCTAATAAAAACAAGCACTTCTGCGCTTTCAGACTTAAAATTGCTTTATTTTTAGCCAAGTTATGCCATTTCCAAATTTGGATTTCCATGCATTTGGATTTTGCATAAAGAGATAAGGGGGTACATCATTAACAATATGGGAAAAAATGAAAATCTGTAAATTTAAGATTAGAGTATATTTAAGTTTGCAGATTTGTTAAGCTAATAAAAACAAGCACTTCTGCGCTTTCAGACTTAAAATTGCTTTATTTTTAGCCAAGTTATGCCATTTCCAAATTTGGATTTCCATGCATTTGGATTTTGCATAAAGAGATAAGGGGGTACATCATTAACAATATGGGAAAAAATGAAAATCTGTAAATTTAAGATTAGAGTATATTTAAGTTTGCAGATTTGTTAAGCTAATAAAAACAAGCACTTCTGCGCTTTCAGACTTAAAATTGCTTTATTTTTAGCCAAGTTATGCCATTTCCAAGTTTGGATTTCCATGCATTTGGATTTTGCATAAAAAGATAAGGGGGTACATCATTAACAATATGGGAAAAAATGAAAATCTGTAAATTTAAGATTAGAGTATATTTAAGTTTGCAGATTTGTTAAGCTAATAAAAACAAGCACTTCTGCGCTTTCAGACTTAAAATTGCTTTATTTTTAGCCAAGTTATGCCATTTCCAAATTTGGATTTCCATGCATTTGGATTTTTCATAAAGAGATAAGGGGGTACATCATTAACAATATGGGAAAAAATGAAAATCTGTAAATTTAAGATTAGAGTATATTTAAGTTTGCAGATTTGTTAAGCTAATAAAAACAAGCACTTCTGCGCTTTCAGACTTAAAATTGCTTTATTTTTAGCCAAGTTATGCCATTTCCAAGTTTGGATTTCCATGCATTTGGATTTTGCATAAAAAGATAAGGGGGTACATCATTAACAATATGGGAAAAAATGAAAATCTGTAAATTTAAGATTAGAGTATATTTAAGTTTGCAGATTTGTTAAGCTAATAAAAACAAGCACTTCTGCGCTTTCAGACTTAAAATTGCTTTATTTTTAGCCAAGTTATGCCATTTCCAAATTTGGATTTCCATGCATTTGGATTTTGCATAAAAAGATAAGGGGGTACATCATTAACAATATGGGAAAAAATGAAAATCTGTAAATTTAAGATTAGAGTATATTTAAGTTTGCAGATTTGTTAAGCTAATAAAAACAAGCACTTCTGCGCTTTCAGACTTAAAATTGCTTTATTTTTAGCCAAGTTATGCCATTTCCAAATTTGGATTTCCATGCATTTGGATTTTGCATAAAGAGATAAGGGGGTACATCATTAACAATATGGGAAAAAATGAAAATCTGTAAATTTAAGATTAGAGTATATTTAAGTTTGCAGATTTGTTAAGCTAATAAAAACAAGCACTTCTGCGCTTTCAGACTTAAAATTGCTTTATTTTTAGCCAAGTTATGCCATTTCCAAATTTGGATTTCCATGCATTTGGATTTTGCATAAAGAGATAAGGGGGTACATCATTAACAATATGGGAAAAAATGAAAATCTGTAAATTTAAGATTAGAGTATATTTAAGTTTGCAGATTTGTTAAGCTAATAAAAACAAGCACTTCTGCGCTTTCAGACTTAAAATTGCTTTATTTTTAGCCAAGTTATGCCATTTCCAAATTTGGATTTCCATGCATTTGGATTTTGCATAAAGAGATAAGGGGGTACATCATTAACAATATGGGAAAAAATGAAAATCTGTAAATTTAAGATTAGAGTATATTTAAGTTTGCAGATTTGTTAAGCTAATAAAAACAAGCACTTCTGCGCTTTCAGACTTAAAATTGCTTTATTTTTAGCCAAGTTATGCCATTTCCAAATTTGGATTTCCATGCATTTGGATTTTGCATAAAGAGATAAGGGGGTACATCATTAACAATATGGGAAAAAATGAAAATCTGTAAATTTAAGATTAGAGTATATTTAAGTTTGCAGATTTGTTAAGCTAATAAAAACAAGCACTTCTGCGCTTTCAGACTTAAAATTGCTTTATTTTTAGCCAAGTTATGCCATTTCCAAATTTGGATTTCCATGCATTTGGATTTTGCATAAAGAGATAAGGGGGTACATCATTAACAATATGGGAAAAAATGAAAATCTGTAAATTTAAGATTAGAGTATATTTAAGTTTGCAGATTTGTTAAGCTAATAAAAACAAGCACTTCTGCGCTTTCAGACTTAAAATTGCTTTATTTTTAGCCAAGTTATGCCATTTCCAAATTTGGATTTCCATGCATTTGGATTTTGCATAAAGAGATAAGGGGGTACATCATTAACAATATGGGAAAAAATGAAAATCTGTAAATTTAAGATTAGAGTATATTTAAGTTTGCAGATTTGTTAAGCTAATAAAAACAAGCACTTCTGCGCTTTCAGACTTAAAATTGCTTTATTTTTAGCCAAGTTATGCCATTTCCAAATTTGGATTTCCATGCATTTGGATTTTGCATAAAGAGATAAGGGGGTACATCATTAACAATATGGGAAAAAAATGAAAATCTGTAAATTTAAGATTAGAGTATATTTAAGTTTGCAGATTTGTTAAGCTAATAAAAACAAGCACTTCTGCGCTTTCAGACTTAAAATTGCTTTATTTTTAGCCAAGTTATGCCATTTCCAAATTTGGATTTCCATGCATTTGGATTTTGCATAAAGAGATAAGGGGGTACATCATTAACAATATGGGAAAAAATGAAAATCTGTAAATTTAAGATTAGAGTATATTTAAGTTTGCAGATTTGTTAAGCTAATAAAAACAAGCACTTCTGCGCTTTCAGACTTAAAATTGCTTTATTTTTAGCCAAGTTATGCCATTTCCAAATTTGGATTTCCATGCATTTGGATTTTTCATAAAGAGATAAGGGGGTACATCATTAACAATATGGGAAAAAATGAAAATCTGTAAATTTAAGATTAGAGTATATTTAAGTTTGCAGATTTGTTAAGCTAATAAAAACAAGCACTTCTGCGCTTTCAGACTTAAAATTGCTTTATTTTTAGCCAAGTTATGCCATTTCCAAGTTTGGATTTCCATGCATTTGGATTTTGCATAAAAAGATAAGGGGGTACATCATTAACAATATGGGAAAAAATGAAAATCTGTAAATTTAAGATTAGAGTATATTTAAGTTTGCAGATTTGTTAAGCTAATAAAAACAAGCACTTCTGCGCTTTCAGACTTAAAATTGCTTTATTTTTAGCCAAGTTATGCCATTTCCAAATTTGGATTTCCATGCATTTGGATTTTGCATAAAAAGATAAGGGGGTACATCATTAACAATATGGGAAAAAATGAAAATCTGTAAATTTAAGATTAGAGTATATTTAAGTTTGCAGATTTGTTAAGCTAATAAAAACAAGCACTTCTGCGCTTTCAGACTTAAAATTGCTTTATTTTTAGCCAAGTTATGCCATTTCCAAATTTGGATTTCCATGCATTTGGATTTTGCATAAAGAGATAAGGGGGTACATCATTAACAATATGGGAAAAAATGAAAATCTGTAAATTTAAGATTAGAGTATATTTAAGTTTGCAGATTTGTTAAGCTAATAAAAACAAGCACTTCTGCGCTTTCAGACTTAAAATTGCTTTATTTTTAGCCAAGTTATGCCATTTCCAAATTTGGATTTCCATGCATTTGGATTTTGCATAAAGAGATAAGGGGGTACATCATTAACAATATGGGAAAAAATGAAAATCTGTAAATTTAAGATTAGAGTATATTTAAGTTTGCAGATTTGTTAAGCTAATAAAAACAAGCACTTCTGCGCTTTCAGACTTAAAATTGCTTTATTTTTAGCCAAGTTATGCCATTTCCAAATTTGGATTTCCATGCATTTGGATTTTGCATAAAGAGATAAGGGGGTACATCATTAACAATATGGGAAAAAATGAAAATCTGTAAATTTAAGATTAGAGTATATTTAAGTTTGCAGATTTGTTAAGCTAATAAAAACAAGCACTTCTGCGCTTTCAGACTTAAAATTGCTTTATTTTTAGCCAAGTTATGCCATTTCCAAATTTGGATTTCCATGCATTTGGATTTTTCATAAAGAGATAAGGGGGTACATCATTAACAATATGGGAAAAAATGAAAATCTGTAAATTTAAGATTAGAGTATATTTAAGTTTGCAGATTTGTTAAGCTAATAAAAACAAGCACTTCTGCGCTTTCAGACTTAAAATTGCTTTATTTTTAGCCAAGTTATGCCATTTCCAAGTTTGGATTTCCATGCATTTGGATTTTGCATAAAAAGATAAGGGGGTACATCATTAACAATATGGGAAAAAATGAAAATCTGTAAATTTAAGATTAGAGTATATTTAAGTTTGCAGATTTGTTAAGCTAATAAAAACAAGCACTTCTGCGCTTTCAGACTTAAAATTGCTTTATTTTTAGCCAAGTTATGCCATTTCCAAATTTGGATTTCCATGCATTTGGATTTTTCATAAAGAGATAAGGGGGTACATCATTAACAATATGGGAAAAAATGAAAATCTGTAAATTTAAGATTAGAGTATATTTAAGTTTGCAGATTTGTTAAGCTAATAAAAACAAGCACTTCTGCGCTTTCAGACTTAAAATTGCTTTATTTTTAGCCAAGTTATGCCATTTCCAAGTTTGGATTTCCATGCATTTGGATTTTGCATAAAAAGATAAGGGGGTACATCATTAACAATATGGGAAAAAATGAAAATCTGTAAATTTAAGATTAGAGTATATTTAAGTTTGCAGATTTGTTAAGCTAATAAAAACAAGCACTTCTGCGCTTTCAGACTTAAAATTGCTTTATTTTTAGCCAAGTTATGCCATTTCCAAATTTGGATTTCCATGCATTTGGATTTTGCATAAAGAGATAAGGGGGTACATCATTAACAATATGGGAAAAAATGAAAATCTGTAAATTTAAGATTAGAGTATATTTAAGTTTGCAGATTTGTTAAGCTAATAAAAACAAGCACTTCTGCGCTTTCAGACTTAAAATTGCTTTATTTTTAGCCAAGTTATGCCATTTCCAAATTTGGATTTCCATGCATTTGGATTTTGCATAAAGAGATAAGGGGGTACATCATTAACAATATGGGAAAACATGAAAATCTGTAAATTTAAGATTAGAGTATATTTAAGTTTGCAGATTTGTTAAGCTAATAAAAACAAGCACTTCTGCGCTTTCAGACTTAAAATTGCTTTATTTTTAGCCAAGTTATGCCATTTCCAAATTTGGATTTCCATGCATTTGGATTTTGCATAAAGAGATAAGGGGGTACATCATTAACAATATGGGAAAAAATGAAAATCTGTAAATTTAAGATTAGAGTATATTTAAGTTTGCAGATTTGTTAAGCTAATAAAAACAAGCACTTCTGCGCTTTCAGACTTAAAATTGCTTTATTTTTAGCCAAGTTATGCCATTTCCAAATTTGGATTTCCATGCATTTGGATTTTGCATAAAGAGATAAGGGGGTACATCATTAACAATATGGGAAAAAATGAAAATCTGTAAATTTAAGATTAGAGTATATTTAAGTTTGCAGATTTGTTAAGCTAATAAAAACAAGCACTTCTGCGCTTTCAGACTTAAAATTGCTTTATTTTTAGCCAAGTTATGCCATTTCCAAATTTGGATTTCCATGCATTTGGATTTTGCATAAAGAGATAAGGGGGTACATCATTAACAATATGGGAAAAAATGAAAATCTGTAAATTTAAGATTAGAGTATATTTAAGTTTGCAGATTTGTTAAGCTAATAAAAACAAGCACTTCTGCGCTTTCAGACTTAAAATTGCTTTATTTTTAGCCAAGTTATGCCATTTCCAAATTTGGATTTCCATGCATTTGGATTTTGCATAAAAAGATAAGGGGGTACATCATTAACAATATGGGAAAAAATGAAAATCTGTAAATTTAAGATTAGAGTATATTTAAGTTTGCAGATTTGTTAAGCTAATAAAAACAAGCACTTCTGCGCTTTCAGACTTAAAATTGCTTTATTTTTAGCCAAGTTATGCCATTTCCAAATTTGGATTTCCATGCATTTGGATTTTGCATAAAAAGATAAGGGGGTACATCATTAACAATATGGGAAAAAATGAAAATCTGTAAATTTAAGATTAGAGTATATTTAAGTTTGCAGATTTGTTAAGCTAATAAAAACAAGCACTTCTGCGCTTTCAGACTTAAAATTGCTTTATTTTTAGCCAAGTTATGCCATTTCCAAATTTGGATTTCCATGCATTTGGATTTTGCATAAAGAGATAAGGGGGTACATCATTAACAATATGGGAAAAAATGAAAATCTGTAAATTTAAGATTAGAGTATATTTAAGTTTGCAGATTTGTTAAGCTAATAAAAACAAGCACTTCTGCGCTTTCAGACTTAAAATTGCTTTATTTTTAGCCAAGTTATGCCATTTCCAAATTTGGATTTCCATGCATTTGGATTTTGCATAAAAAGATAAGGGGGTACATCATTAACAATATGGGAAAAAATGAAAATCTGTAAATTTAAGATTAGAGTATATTTAAGTTTGCAGATTTGTTAAGCTAATAAAAACAAGCACTTCTGCGCTTTCAGACTTAAAATTGCTTTATTTTTAGCCAAGTTATGCCATTTCCAAATTTGGATTTCCATGCATTTGGATTTTGCATAAAGAGATAAGGGGGTACATCATTAACAATATGGGAAAAAATGAAAATCTGTAAATTTAAGATTAGAGTATATTTAAGTTTGCAGATTTGTTAAGCTAATAAAAACAAGCACTTCTGCGCTTTCAGACTTAAAATTGCTTTATTTTTAGCCAAGTTATGCCATTTCCAAATTTGGATTTCCATGCATTTGGATTTTGCATAAAGAGATAAGGGGGTACATCATTAACAATATGGGAAAAAATGAAAATCTGTAAATTTAAGATTAGAGTATATTTAAGTTTGCAGATTTGTTAAGCTAATAAAAACAAGCACTTCTGCGCTTTCAGACTTAAAATTGCTTTATTTTTAGCCAAGTTATGCCATTTCCAAGTTTGGATTTCCATGCATTTGGATTTTGCATAAAAAGATAAGGGGGTACATCATTAACAATATGGGAAAAAATGAAAATCTGTAAATTTAAGATTAGAGTATATTTAAGTTTGCAGATTTGTTAAGCTAATAAAAACAAGCACTTCTGCGCTTTCAGACTTAAAATTGCTTTATTTTTAGCCAAGTTATGCCATTTCCAAATTTGGATTTCCATGCATTTGGATTTTGCATAAAGAGATAAGGGGGTACATCATTAACAATATGGGAAAAAATGAAAATCTGTAAATTTAAGATTAGAGTATATTTAAGTTTGCAGATTTGTTAAGCTAATAAAAACAAGCACTTCTGCGCTTTCAGACTTAAAATTGCTTTATTTTTAGCCAAGTTATGCCATTTCCAAATTTGGATTTCCATGCATTTGGATTTTGCATAAAGAGATAAGGGGGTACATCATTAACAATATGGGAAAAAATGAAAATCTGTAAATTTAAGATTAGAGTATATTTAAGTTTGCAGATTTGTTAAGCTAATAAAAACAAGCACTTCTGCGCTTTCAGACTTAAAATTGCTTTATTTTTAGCCAAGTTATGCCATTTCCAAATTTGGATTTCCATGCATTTGGATTTTGCATAAAGAGATAAGGGGGTACATCATTAACAATATGGGAAAAAATGAAAATCTGTAAATTTAAGATTAGAGTATATTTAAGTTTGCAGATTTGTTAAGCTAATAAAAACAAGCACTTCTGCGCTTTCAGACTTAAAATTGCTTTATTTTTAGCCAAGTTATGCCATTTCCAAATTTGGATTTCCATGCATTTGGATTTTGCATAAAGAGATAAGGGGGTACATCATTAACAATATGGGAAAAAATGAAAATCTGTAAATTTAAGATTAGAGTATATTTAAGTTTGCAGATTTGTTAAGCTAATAAAAACAAGCACTTCTGCGCTTTCAGACTTAAAATTGCTTTATTTTTAGCCAAGTTATGCCATTTCCAAATTTGGATTTCCATGCATTTGGATTTTGCATAAAAAGATAAGGGGGTACATCATTAACAATATGGGAAAAAATGAAAATCTGTAAATTTAAGATTAGAGTATATTTAAGTTTGCAGATTTGTTAAGCTAATAAAAACAAGCACTTCTGCGCTTTCAGACTTAAAATTGCTTTATTTTTAGCCAAGTTATGCCATTTCCAAATTTGGATTTCCATGCATTTGGATTTTGCATAAAGAGATAAGGGGGTACATCATTAACAATATGGGAAAAAATGAAAATCTGTAAATTTAAGATTAGAGTATATTTAAGTTTGCAGATTTGTTAAGCTAATAAAAACAAGCACTTCTGCGCTTTCAGACTTAAAATTGCTTTATTTTTAGCCAAGTTATGCCATTTCCAAATTTGGATTTCCATGCATTTGGATTTTGCATAAAAAGATAAGGGGGTACATCATTAACAATATGGGAAAAAATGAAAATCTGTAAATTTAAGATTAGAGTATATTTAAGTTTGCAGATTTGTTAAGCTAATAAAAACAAGCACTTCTGCGCTTTCAGACTTAAAATTGCTTTATTTTTAGCCAAGTTATGCCATTTCCAAATTTGGATTTCCATGCATTTGGATTTTGCATAAAAAGATAAGGGGGTACATCATTAACAATATGGGAAAAAATGAAAATCTGTAAATTTAAGATTAGAGTATATTTAAGTTTGCAGATTTGTTAAGCTAATAAAAACAAGCACTTCTGCGCTTTCAGACTTAAAATTGCTTTATTTTTAGCCAAGTTATGCCATTTCCAAATTTGGATTTCCATGCATTTGGATTTTGCATAAAAAGATAAGGGGGTACATCATTAACAATATGGGAAAAAATGAAAATCTGTAAATTTAAGATTAGAGTATATTTAAGTTTGCAGATTTGTTAAGCTAATAAAAACAAGCACTTCTGCGCTTTCAGACTTAAAATTGCTTTATTTTTAGCCAAGTTATGCCATTTCCAAATTTGGATTTCCATGCATTTGGATTTTGCATAAAGAGATAAGGGGGTACATCATTAACAATATGGGAAAAAATGAAAATCTGTAAATTTAAGATTAGAGTATATTTAAGTTTGCAGATTTGTTAAGCTAATAAAAACAAGCACTTCTGCGCTTTCAGACTTAAAATTGCTTTATTTTTAGCCAAGTTATGCCATTTCCAAATTTGGATTTCCATGCATTTGGATTTTGCATAAAGAGATAAGGGGGTACATCATTAACAATATGGGAAAAAATGAAAATCTGTAAATTTAAGATTAGAGTATATTTAAGTTTGCAGATTTGTTAAGCTAATAAAAACAAGCACTTCTGCGCTTTCAGACTTAAAATTGCTTTATTTTTAGCCAAGTTATGCCATTTCCAAGTTTGGATTTCCATGCATTTGGATTTTGCATAAAAAGATAAGGGGGTACATCATTAACAATATGGGAAAAAATGAAAATCTGTAAATTTAAGATTAGAGTATATTTAAGTTTGCAGATTTGTTAAGCTAATAAAAACAAGCACTTCTGCGCTTTCAGACTTAAAATTGCTTTATTTTTAGCCAAGTTATGCCATTTCCAAATTTGGATTTCCATGCATTTGGATTTTGCATAAAGAGATAAGGGGGTACATCATTAACAATATGGGAAAAAATGAAAATCTGTAAATTTAAGATTAGAGTATATTTAAGTTTGCAGATTTGTTAAGCTAATAAAAACAAGCACTTCTGCGCTTTCAGACTTAAAATTGCTTTATTTTTAGCCAAGTTATGCCATTTCCAAATTTGGATTTCCATGCATTTGGATTTTGCATAAAGAGATAAGGGGGTACATCATTAACAATATGGGAAAAAATGAAAATCTGTAAATTTAAGATTAGAGTATATTTAAGTTTGCAGATTTGTTAAGCTAATAAAAACAAGCACTTCTGCGCTTTCAGACTTAAAATTGCTTTATTTTTAGCCAAGTTATGCCATTTCCAAATTTGGATTTCCATGCATTTGGATTTTGCATAAAGAGATAAGGGGGTACATCATTAACAATATGGGAAAAAATGAAAATCTGTAAATTTAAGATTAGAGTATATTTAAGTTTGCAGATTTGTTAAGCTAATAAAAACAAGCACTTCTGCGCTTTCAGACTTAAAATTGCTTTATTTTTAGCCAAGTTATGCCATTTCCAAATTTGGATTTCCATGCATTTGGATTTTGCATAAAGAGATAAGGGGGTACATCATTAACAATATGGGAAAAAATGAAAATCTGTAAATTTAAGATTAGAGTATATTTAAGTTTGCAGATTTGTTAAGCTAATAAAAACAAGCACTTCTGCGCTTTCAGACTTAAAATTGCTTTATTTTTAGCCAAGTTATGCCATTTCCAAATTTGGATTTCCATGCATTTGGATTTTGCATAAAGAGATAAGGGGGTACATCATTAACAATATGGGAAAAAATGAAAATCTGTAAATTTAAGATTAGAGTATATTTAAGTTTGCAGATTTGTTAAGCTAATAAAAACAAGCACTTCTGCGCTTTCAGACTTAAAATTGCTTTATTTTTAGCCAAGTTATGCCATTTCCAAATTTGGATTTCCATGCATTTGGATTTTGCATAAAGAGATAAGGGGGTACATCATTAACAATATGGGAAAAAATGAAAATCTGTAAATTTAAGATTAGAGTATATTTAAGTTTGCAGATTTGTTAAGCTAATAAAAACAAGCACTTCTGCGCTTTCAGACTTAAAATTGCTTTATTTTTAGCCAAGTTATGCCATTTCCAAATTTGGATTTCCATGCATTTGGATTTTGCATAAAAAGATAAGGGGGTACATCATTAACAATATGGGAAAAAATGAAAATCTGTAAATTTAAGATTAGAGTATATTTAAGTTTGCAGATTTGTTAAGCTAATAAAAACAAGCACTTCTGCGCTTTCAGACTTAAAATTGCTTTATTTTTAGCCAAGTTATGCCATTTCCAAATTTGGATTTCCATGCATTTGGATTTTGCATAAAGAGATAAGGGGGTACATCATTAACAATATGGGAAAAAATGAAAATCTGTAAATTTAAGATTAGAGTATATTTAAGTTTGCAGATTTGTTAAGCTAATAAAAACAAGCACTTCTGCGCTTTCAGACTTAAAATTGCTTTATTTTTAGCCAAGTTATGCCATTTCCAAATTTGGATTTCCATGCATTTGGATTTTGCATAAAGAGATAAGGGGGTACATCATTAACAATATGGGAAAAAATGAAAATCTGTAAATTTAAGATTAGAGTATATTTAAGTTTGCAGATTTGTTAAGCTAATAAAAACAAGCACTTCTGCGCTTTCAGACTTAAAATTGCTTTATTTTTAGCCAAGTTATGCCATTTCCAAATTTGGATTTCCATGCATTTGGATTTTGCATAAAAAGATAAGGGGGTACATCATTAACAATATGGGAAAAAATGAAAATCTGTAAATTTAAGATTAGAGTATATTTAAGTTTGCAGATTTGTTAAGCTAATAAAAACAAGCACTTCTGCGCTTTCAGACTTAAAATTGCTTTATTTTTAGCCAAGTTATGCCATTTCCAAATTTGGATTTCCATGCATTTGGATTTTGCATAAAGAGATAAGGGGGTACATCATTAACAATATGGGAAAAAATGAAAATCTGTAAATTTAAGATTAGAGTATATTTAAGTTTGCAGATTTGTTAAGCTAATAAAAACAAGCACTTCTGCGCTTTCAGACTTAAAATTGCTTTATTTTTAGCCAAGTTATGCCATTTCCAAATTTGGATTTCCATGCATTTGGATTTTGCATAAAAAGATAAGGGGGTACATCATTAACAATATGGGAAAAAATGAAAATCTGTAAATTTAAGATTAGAGTATATTTAAGTTTGCAGATTTGTTAAGCTAATAAAAACAAGCACTTCTGCGCTTTCAGACTTAAAATTGCTTTATTTTTAGCCAAGTTATGCCATTTCCAAATTTGGATTTCCATGCATTTGGATTTTGCATAAAAAGATAAGGGGGTACATCATTAACAATATGGGAAAAAATGAAAATCTGTAAATTTAAGATTAGAGTATATTTAAGTTTGCAGATTTGTTAAGCTAATAAAAACAAGCACTTCTGCGCTTTCAGACTTAAAATTGCTTTATTTTTAGCCAAGTTATGCCATTTCCAAATTTGGATTTCCATGCATTTGGATTTTGCATAAAGAGATAAGGGGGTACATCATTAACAATATGGGAAAAAATGAAAATCTGTAAATTTAAGATTAGAGTATATTTAAGTTTGCAGATTTGTTAAGCTAATAAAAACAAGCACTTCTGCGCTTTCAGACTTAAAATTGCTTTATTTTTAGCCAAGTTATGCCATTTCCAAATTTGGATTTCCATGCATTTGGATTTTGCATAAAAAGATAAGGGGGTACATCATTAACAATATGGGAAAAAATGAAAATCTGTAAATTTAAGATTAGAGTATATTTAAGTTTGCAGATTTGTTAAGCTAATAAAAACAAGCACTTCTGCGCTTTCAGACTTAAAATTGCTTTATTTTTAGCCAAGTTATGCCATTTCCAAATTTGGATTTCCATGCATTTGGATTTTGCATAAAGAGATAAGGGGGTACATCATTAACAATATGGGAAAAAATGAAAATCTGTAAATTTAAGATTAGAGTATATTTAAGTTTGCAGATTTGTTAAGCTAATAAAAACAAGCACTTCTGCGCTTTCAGACTTAAAATTGCTTTATTTTTAGCCAAGTTATGCCATTTCCAAATTTGGATTTCCATGCATTTGGATTTTGCATAAAGAGATAAGGGGGTACATCATTAACAATATGGGAAAAAATGAAAATCTGTAAATTTAAGATTAGAGTATATTTAAGTTTGCAGATTTGTTAAGCTAATAAAAACAAGCACTTCTGCGCTTTCAGACTTAAAATTGCTTTATTTTTAGCCAAGTTATGCCATTTCCAAGTTTGGATTTCCATGCATTTGGATTTTGCATAAAAAGATAAGGGGGTACATCATTAACAATATGGGAAAAAATGAAAATCTGTAAATTTAAGATTAGAGTATATTTAAGTTTGCAGATTTGTTAAGCTAATAAAAACAAGCACTTCTGCGCTTTCAGACTTAAAATTGCTTTATTTTTAGCCAAGTTATGCCATTTCCAAATTTGGATTTCCATGCATTTGGATTTTGCATAAAGAGATAAGGGGGTACATCATTAACAATATGGGAAAAAATGAAAATCTGTAAATTTAAGATTAGAGTATATTTAAGTTTGCAGATTTGTTAAGCTAATAAAAACAAGCACTTCTGCGCTTTCAGACTTAAAATTGCTTTATTTTTAGCCAAGTTATGCCATTTCCAAATTTGGATTTCCATGCATTTGGATTTTGCATAAAGAGATAAGGGGGTACATCATTAACAATATGGGAAAAAATGAAAATCTGTAAATTTAAGATTAGAGTATATTTAAGTTTGCAGATTTGTTAAGCTAATAAAAACAAGCACTTCTGCGCTTTCAGACTTAAAATTGCTTTATTTTTAGCCAAGTTATGCCATTTCCAAATTTGGATTTCCATGCATTTGGATTTTGCATAAAGAGATAAGGGGGTACATCATTAACAATATGGGAAAAAATGAAAATCTGTAAATTTAAGATTAGAGTATATTTAAGTTTGCAGATTTGTTAAGCTAATAAAAACAAGCACTTCTGCGCTTTCAGACTTAAAATTGCTTTATTTTTAGCCAAGTTATGCCATTTCCAAATTTGGATTTCCATGCATTTGGATTTTGCATAAAGAGATAAGGGGGTACATCATTAACAATATGGGAAAAAATGAAAATCTGTAAATTTAAGATTAGAGTATATTTAAGTTTGCAGATTTGTTAAGCTAATAAAAACAAGCACTTCTGCGCTTTCAGACTTAAAATTGCTTTATTTTTAGCCAAGTTATGCCATTTCCAAATTTGGATTTCCATGCATTTGGATTTTGCATAAAGAGATAAGGGGGTACATCATTAACAATATGGGAAAAAATGAAAATCTGTAAATTTAAGATTAGAGTATATTTAAGTTTGCAGATTTGTTAAGCTAATAAAAACAAGCACTTCTGCGCTTTCAGACTTAAAATTGCTTTATTTTTAGCCAAGTTATGCCATTTCCAAATTTGGATTTCCATGCATTTGGATTTTGCATAAAAAGATAAGGGGGTACATCATTAACAATATGGGAAAAAATGAAAATCTGTAAATTTAAGATTAGAGTATATTTAAGTTTGCAGATTTGTTAAGCTAATAAAAACAAGCACTTCTGCGCTTTCAGACTTAAAATTGCTTTATTTTTAGCCAAGTTATGCCATTTCCAAATTTGGATTTCCATGCATTTGGATTTTGCATAAAGAGATAAGGGGGTACATCATTAACAATATGGGAAAAAATGAAAATCTGTAAATTTAAGATTAGAGTATATTTAAGTTTGCAGATTTGTTAAGCTAATAAAAACAAGCACTTCTGCGCTTTCAGACTTAAAATTGCTTTATTTTTAGCCAAGTTATGCCATTTCCAAATTTGGATTTCCATGCATTTGGATTTTGCATAAAGAGATAAGGGGGTACATCATTAACAATATGGGAAAAAATGAAAATCTGTAAATTTAAGATTAGAGTATATTTAAGTTTGCAGATTTGTTAAGCTAATAAAAACAAGCACTTCTGCGCTTTCAGACTTAAAATTGCTTTATTTTTAGCCAAGTTATGCCATTTCCAAATTTGGATTTCCATGCATTTGGATTTTGCATAAAAAGATAAGGGGGTACATCATTAACAATATGGGAAAAAATGAAAATCTGTAAATTTAAGATTAGAGTATATTTAAGTTTGCAGATTTGTTAAGCTAATAAAAACAAGCACTTCTGCGCTTTCAGAGTTAAAATTGCTTTATTTTTAGCCAAGTTATGCCATTTCCAAATTTGGATTTCCATGCATTTGGATTTTGCATAAAGAGATAAGGGGGTACATCATTAACAATATGGGAAAAAATGAAAATCTGTAAATTTAAGATTAGAGTATATTTAAGTTTGCAGATTTGTTAAGCTAATAAAAACAAGCACTTCTGCGCTTTCAGACTTAAAATTGCTTTATTTTTAGCCAAGTTATGCCATTTCCAAATTTGGATTTCCATGCATTTGGATTTTGCATAAAGAGATAAGGGGGTACATCATTAACAATATGGGAAAAAATGAAAATCTGTAAATTTAAGATTAGAGTATATTTAAGTTTGCAGATTTGTTAAGCTAATAAAAACAAGCACTTCTGCGCTTTCAGACTTAAAATTGCTTTATTTTTAGCCAAGTTATGCCATTTCCAAATTTGGATTTCCATGCATTTGGATTTTGCATAAAGAGATAAGGGGGTACATCATTAACAATATGGGAAAAAATGAAAATCTGTAAATTTAAGATTAGAGTATATTTAAGTTTGCAGATTTGTTAAGCTAATAAAAACAAGCACTTCTGCGCTTTCAGACTTAAAATTGCTTTATTTTTAGCCAAGTTATGCCATTTCCAAATTTGGATTTCCATGCATTTGGATTTTGCATAAAGAGATAAGGGGGTACATCATTAACAATATGGGAAAAAATGAAAATCTGTAAATTTAAGATTAGAGTATATTTAAGTTTGCAGATTTGTTAAGCTAATAAAAACAAGCACTTCTGCGCTTTCAGACTTAAAATTGCTTTATTTTTAGCCAAGTTATGCCATTTCCAAATTTGGATTTCCATGCATTTGGATTTTGCATAAAGAGATAAGGGGGTACATCATTAACAATATGGGAAAAAATGAAAATCTGTAAATTTAAGATTAGAGTATATTTAAGTTTGCAGATTTGTTAAGCTAATAAAAACAAGCACTTCTGCGCTTTCAGACTTAAAATTGCTTTATTTTTAGCCAAGTTATGCCATTTCCAAATTTGGATTTCCATGCATTTGGATTTTGCATAAAAAGATAAGGGGGTACATCATTAACAATATGGGAAAAAATGAAAATCTGTAAATTTAAGATTAGAGTATATTTAAGTTTGCAGATTTGTTAAGCTAATAAAAACAAGCACTTCTGCGCTTTCAGACTTAAAATTGCTTTATTTTTAGCCAAGTTATGCCATTTCCAAATTTGGATTTCCATGCATTTGGATTTTGCATAAAGAGATAAGGGGGTACATCATTAACAATATGGGAAAAAATGAAAATCTGTAAATTTAAGATTAGAGTATATTTAAGTTTGCAGATTTGTTAAGCTAATAAAAACAAGCACTTCTGCGCTTTCAGACTTAAAATTGCTTTATTTTTAGCCAAGTTATGCCATTTCCAAATTTGGATTTCCATGCATTTGGATTTTGCATAAAGAGATAAGGGGGTACATCATTAACAATATGGGAAAAAATGAAAATCTGTAAATTTAAGATTAGAGTATATTTAAGTTTGCAGATTTGTTAAGCTAATAAAAACAAGCACTTCTGCGCTTTCAGACTTAAAATTGCTTTATTTTTAGCCAAGTTATGCCATTTCCAAATTTGGATTTCCATGCATTTGGATTTTGCATAAAAAGATAAGGGGGTACATCATTAACAATATGGGAAAAAATGAAAATCTGTAAATTTAAGATTAGAGTATATTTAAGTTTGCAGATTTGTTAAGCTAATAAAAACAAGCACTTCTGCGCTTTCAGACTTAAAATTGCTTTATTTTTAGCCAAGTTATGCCATTTCCAAATTTGGATTTCCATGCATTTGGATTTTGCATAAAGAGATAAGGGGGTACATCATTAACAATATGGGAAAAAATGAAAATCTGTAAATTTAAGATTAGAGTATATTTAAGTTTGCAGATTTGTTAAGCTAATAAAAACAAGCACTTCTGCGCTTTCAGAGTTAAAATTGCTTTATTTTTAGCCAAGTTATGCCATTTCCAAATTTGGATTTCCATGCATTTGGATTTTGCATAAAGAGATAAGGGGGTACATCATTAACAATATGGGAAAAAATGAAAATCTGTAAATTTAAGATTAGAGTATATTTAAGTTTGCAGATTTGTTAAGCTAATAAAAACAAGCACTTCTGCGCTTTCAGACTTAAAATTGCTTTATTTTTAGCCAAGTTATGCCATTTCCAAATTTGGATTTCCATGCATTTGGATTTTGCATAAAGAGATAAGGGGGTACATCATTAACAATATGGGAAAAAATGAAAATCTGTAAATTTAAGATTAGAGTATATTTAAGTTTGCAGATTTGTTAAGCTAATAAAAACAAGCACTTCTGCGCTTTCAGACTTAAAATTGCTTTATTTTTAGCCAAGTTATGCCATTTCCAAATTTGGATTTCCATGCATTTGGATTTTGCATAAAGAGATAAGGGGGTACATCATTAACAATATGGGAAAAAATGAAAATCTGTAAATTTAAGATTAGAGTATATTTAAGTTTGCAGATTTGTTAAGCTAATAAAAACAAGCACTTCTGCGCTTTCAGAGTTAAAATTGCTTTATTTTTAGCCAAGTTATGCCATTTCCAAATTTGGATTTCCATGCATTTGGATTTTGCATAAAGAGATAAGGGGGTACATCATTAACAATATGGGAAAAAATGAAAATCTGTAAATTTAAGATTAGAGTATATTTAAGTTTGCAGATTTGTTAAGCTAATAAAAACAAGCACTTCTGCGCTTTCAGACTTAAAATTGCTTTATTTTTAGCCAAGTTATGCCATTTCCAAATTTGGATTTCCATGCATTTGGATTTTGCATAAAGAGATAAGGGGGTACATCATTAACAATATGGGAAAAAATGAAAATCTGTAAATTTAAGATTAGAGTATATTTAAGTTTGCAGATTTGTTAAGCTAATAAAAACAAGCACTTCTGCGCTTTCAGACTTAAAATTGCTTTATTTTTAGCCAAGTTATGCCATTTCCAAATTTGGATTTCCATGCATTTGGATTTTGCATAAAGAGATAAGGGGGTACATCATTAACAATATGGGAAAAAATGAAAATCTGTAAATTTAAGATTAGAGTATATTTAAGTTTGCAGATTTGTTAAGCTAATAAAAACAAGCACTTCTGCGCTTTCAGACTTAAAATTGCTTTATTTTTAGCCAAGTTATGCCATTTCCAAATTTGGATTTCCATGCATTTGGATTTTGCATAAAAAGATAAGGGGGTACATCATTAACAATATGGGAAAAAATGAAAATCTGTAAATTTAAGATTAGAGTATATTTAAGTTTGCAGATTTGTTAAGCTAATAAAAACAAGCACTTCTGCGCTTTCAGACTTAAAATTGCTTTATTTTTAGCCAAGTTATGCCATTTCCAAATTTGGATTTCCATGCATTTGGATTTTGCATAAAGAGATAAGGGGGTACATCATTAACAATATGGGAAAAAATGAAAATCTGTAAATTTAAGATTAGAGTATATTTAAGTTTGCAGATTTGTTAAGCTAATAAAAACAAGCACTTCTGCGCTTTCAGACTTAAAATTGCTTTATTTTTAGCCAAGTTATGCCATTTCCAAATTTGGATTTCCATGCATTTGGATTTTGCATAAAAAGATAAGGGGGTACATCATTAACAATATGGGAAAAAATGAAAATCTGTAAATTTAAGATTAGAGTATATTTAAGTTTGCAGATTTGTTAAGCTAATAAAAACAAGCACTTCTGCGCTTTCAGACTTAAAATTGCTTTATTTTTAGCCAAGTTATGCCATTTCCAAATTTGGATTTCCATGCATTTGGATTTTGCATAAAGAGATAAGGGGGTACATCATTAACAATATGGGAAAAAATGAAAATCTGTAAATTTAAGATTAGAGTATATTTAAGTTTGCAGATTTGTTAAGCTAATAAAAACAAGCACTTCTGCGCTTTCAGACTTAAAATTGCTTTATTTTTAGCCAAGTTATGCCATTTCCAAATTTGGATTTCCATGCATTTGGATTTTGCATAAAGAGATAAGGGGGTACATCATTAACAATATGGGAAAAAATGAAAATCTGTAAATTTAAGATTAGAGTATATTTAAGTTTGCAGATTTGTTAAGCTAATAAAAACAAGCACTTCTGCGCTTTCAGACTTAAAATTGCTTTATTTTTAGCCAAGTTATGCCATTTCCAAATTTGGATTTCCATGCATTTGGATTTTGCATAAAGAGATAAGGGGGTACATCATTAACAATATGGGAAAAAATGAAAATCTGTAAATTTAAGATTAGAGTATATTTAAGTTTGCAGATTTGTTAAGCTAATAAAAACAAGCACTTCTGCGCTTTCAGAGTTAAAATTGCTTTATTTTTAGCCAAGTTATGCCATTTCCAAATTTGGATTTCCATGCATTTGGATTTTGCATAAAGAGATAAGGGGGTACATCATTAACAATATGGGAAAAAATGAAAATCTGTAAATTTAAGATTAGAGTATATTTAAGTTTGCAGATTTGTTAAGCTAATAAAAACAAGCACTTCTGCGCTTTCAGACTTAAAATTGCTTTATTTTTAGCCAAGTTATGCCATTTCCAAATTTGGATTTCCATGCATTTGGATTTTGCATAAAAAGATAAGGGGGTACATCATTAACAATATGGGAAAAAATGAAAATCTGTAAATTTAAGATTAGAGTATATTTAAGTTTGCAGATTTGTTAAGCTAATAAAAACAAGCACTTCTGCGCTTTCAGACTTAAAATTGCTTTATTTTTAGCCAAGTTATGCCATTTCCAAATTTGGATTTCCATGCATTTGGATTTTGCATAAAGAGATAAGGGGGTACATCATTAACAATATGGGAAAAAATGAAAATCTGTAAATTTAAGATTAGAGTATATTTAAGTTTGCAGATTTGTTAAGCTAATAAAAACAAGCACTTCTGCGCTTTCAGACTTAAAATTGCTTTATTTTTAGCCAAGTTATGCCATTTCCAAATTTGGATTTCCATGCATTTGGATTTTGCATAAAAAGATAAGGGGGTACATCATTAACAATATGGGAAAAAATGAAAATCTGTAAATTTAAGATTAGAGTATATTTAAGTTTGCAGATTTGTTAAGCTAATAAAAACAAGCACTTCTGCGCTTTCAGAGTTAAAATTGCTTTATTTTTAGCCAAGTTATGCCATTTCCAAATTTGGATTTCCATGCATTTGGATTTTGCATAAAAAGATAAGGGGGTACATCATTAACAATATGGGAAAAAATGAAAATCTGTAAATTTAAGATTAGAGTATATTTAAGTTTGCAGATTTGTTAAGCTAATAAAAACAAGCACTTCTGCGCTTTCAGACTTAAAATTGCTTTATTTTTAGCCAAGTTATGCCATTTCCAAATTTGGATTTCCATGCATTTGGATTTTGCATAAAGAGATAAGGGGGTACATCATTAACAATATGGGAAAAAATGAAAATCTGTAAATTTAAGATTAGAGTATATTTAAGTTTGCAGATTTGTTAAGCTAATAAAAACAAGCACTTCTGCGCTTTCAGACTTAAAATTGCTTTATTTTTAGCCAAGTTATGCCATTTCCAAATTTGGATTTCCATGCATTTGGATTTTGCATAAAGAGATAAGGGGGTACATCATTAACAATATGGGAAAAAATGAAAATCTGTAAATTTAAGATTAGAGTATATTTAAGTTTGCAGATTTGTTAAGCTAATAAAAACAAGCACTTCTGCGCTTTCAGACTTAAAATTGCTTTATTTTTAGCCAAGTTATGCCATTTCCAAATTTGGATTTCCATGCATTTGGATTTTGCATAAAGAGATAAGGGGGTACATCATTAACAATATGGGAAAAAATGAAAATCTGTAAATTTAAGATTAGAGTATATTTAAGTTTGCAGATTTGTTAAGCTAATAAAAACAAGCACTTCTGCGCTTTCAGACTTAAAATTGCTTTATTTTTAGCCAAGTTATGCCATTTCCAAATTTGGATTTCCATGCATTTGGATTTTGCATAAAGAGATAAGGGGGTACATCATTAACAATATGGGAAAAAATGAAAATCTGTAAATTTAAGATTAGAGTATATTTAAGTTTGCAGATTTGTTAAGCTAATAAAAACAAGCACTTCTGCGCTTTCAGACTTAAAATTGCTTTATTTTTAGCCAAGTTATGCCATTTCCAAATTTGGATTTCCATGCATTTGGATTTTGCATAAAGAGATAAGGGGGTACATCATTAACAATATGGGAAAACATGAAAATCTGTAAATTTAAGATTAGAGTATATTTAAGTTTGCAGATTTGTTAAGCTAATAAAAACAAGCACTTCTGCGCTTTCAGACTTAAAATTGCTTTATTTTTAGCCAAGTTATGCCATTTCCAAATTTGGATTTCCATGCATTTGGATTTTGCATAAAAAGATAAGGGGGTACATCATTAACAATATGGGAAAAAATGAAAATCTGTAAATTTAAGATTAGAGTATATTTAAGTTTGCAGATTTGTTAAGCTAATAAAAACAAGCACTTCTGCGCTTTCAGACTTAAAATTGCTTTATTTTTAGCCAAGTTATGCCATTTCCAAATTTGGATTTCCATGCATTTGGATTTTGCATAAAGAGATAAGGGGGTACATCATTAACAATATGGGAAAAAATGAAAATCTGTAAATTTAAGATTAGAGTATATTTAAGTTTGCAGATTTGTTAAGCTAATAAAAACAAGCACTTCTGCGCTTTCAGACTTAAAATTGCTTTATTTTTAGCCAAGTTATGCCATTTCCAAATTTGGATTTCCATGCATTTGGATTTTGCATAAAGAGATAAGGGGGTACATCATTAACAATATGGGAAAAAATGAAAATCTGTAAATTTAAGATTAGAGTATATTTAAGTTTGCAGATTTGTTAAGCTAATAAAAACAAGCACTTCTGCGCTTTCAGACTTAAAATTGCTTTATTTTTAGCCAAGTTATGCCATTTCCAAATTTGGATTTCCATGCATTTGGATTTTGCATAAAGAGATAAGGGGGTACATCATTAACAATATGGGAAAAAATGAAAATCTGTAAATTTAAGATTAGAGTATATTTAAGTTTGCAGATTTGTTAAGCTAATAAAAACAAGCACTTCTGCGCTTTCAGACTTAAAATTGCTTTATTTTTAGCCAAGTTATGCCATTTCCAAATTTGGATTTCCATGCATTTGGATTTTGCATAAAGAGATAAGGGGGTACATCATTAACAATATGGGAAAAAATGAAAATCTGTAAATTTAAGATTAGAGTATATTTAAGTTTGCAGATTTGTTAAGCTAATAAAAACAAGCACTTCTGCGCTTTCAGACTTAAAATTGCTTTATTTTTAGCCAAGTTATGCCATTTCCAAATTTGGATTTCCATGCATTTGGATTTTGCATAAAGAGATAAGGGGGTACATCATTAACAATATGGGAAAAAATGAAAATCTGTAAATTTAAGATTAGAGTATATTTAAGTTTGCAGATTTGTTAAGCTAATAAAAACAAGCACTTCTGCGCTTTCAGACTTAAAATTGCTTTATTTTTAGCCAAGTTATGCCATTTCCAAATTTGGATTTCCATGCATTTGGATTTTGCATAAAGAGATAAGGGGGTACATCATTAACAATATGGGAAAAAATGAAAATCTGTAAATTTAAGATTAGAGTATATTTAAGTTTGCAGATTTGTTAAGCTAATAAAAACAAGCACTTCTGCGCTTTCAGACTTAAAATTGCTTTATTTTTAGCCAAGTTATGCCATTTCCAAATTTGGATTTCCATGCATTTGGATTTTGCATAAAAAGATAAGGGGGTACATCATTAACAATATGGGAAAAAATGAAAATCTGTAAATTTAAGATTAGAGTATATTTAAGTTTGCAGATTTGTTAAGCTAATAAAAACAAGCACTTCTGCGCTTTCAGACTTAAAATTGCTTTATTTTTAGCCAAGTTATGCCATTTCCAAATTTGGATTTCCATGCATTTGGATTTTGCATAAAGAGATAAGGGGGTACATCATTAACAATATGGGAAAAAATGAAAATCTGTAAATTTAAGATTAGAGTATATTTAAGTTTGCAGATTTGTTAAGCTAATAAAAACAAGCACTTCTGCGCTTTCAGACTTAAAATTGCTTTATTTTTAGCCAAGTTATGCCATTTCCAAATTTGGATTTCCATGCATTTGGATTTTGCATAAAGAGATAAGGGGGTACATCATTAACAATATGGGAAAAAATGAAAATCTGTAAATTTAAGATTAGAGTATATTTAAGTTTGCAGATTTGTTAAGCTAATAAAAACAAGCACTTCTGCGCTTTCAGACTTAAAATTGCTTTATTTTTAGCCAAGTTATGCCATTTCCAAATTTGGATTTCCATGCATTTGGATTTTGCATAAAGAGATAAGGGGGTACATCATTAACAATATGGGAAAAAATGAAAATCTGTAAATTTAAGATTAGAGTATATTTAAGTTTGCAGATTTGTTAAGCTAATAAAAACAAGCACTTCTGCGCTTTCAGACTTAAAATTGCTTTATTTTTAGCCAAGTTATGCCATTTCCAAATTTGGATTTCCATGCATTTGGATTTTGCATAAAAAGATAAGGGGGTACATCATTAACAATATGGGAAAAAATGAAAATCTGTAAATTTAAGATTAGAGTATATTTAAGTTTGCAGATTTGTTAAGCTAATAAAAACAAGCACTTCTGCGCTTTCAGACTTAAAATTGCTTTATTTTTAGCCAAGTTATGCCATTTCCAAATTTGGATTTCCATGCATTTGGATTTTGCATAAAAAGATAAGGGGGTACATCATTAACAATATGGGAAAAAATGAAAATCTGTAAATTTAAGATTAGAGTATATTTAAGTTTGCAGATTTGTTAAGCTAATAAAAACAAGCACTTCTGCGCTTTCAGACTTAAAATTGCTTTATTTTTAGCCAAGTTATGCCATTTCCAAATTTGGATTTCCATGCATTTGGATTTTGCATAAAGAGATAAGGGGGTACATCATTAACAATATGGGAAAAAATGAAAATCTGTAAATTTAAGATTAGAGTATATTTAAGTTTGCAGATTTGTTAAGCTAATAAAAACAAGCACTTCTGCGCTTTCAGACTTAAAATTGCTTTATTTTTAGCCAAGTTATGCCATTTCCAAATTTGGATTTCCATGCATTTGGATTTTGCATAAAGAGATAAGGGGGTACATCATTAACAATATGGGAAAAAATGAAAATCTGTAAATTTAAGATTAGAGTATATTTAAGTTTGCAGATTTGTTAAGCTAATAAAAACAAGCACTTCTGCGCTTTCAGACTTAAAATTGCTTTATTTTTAGCCAAGTTATGCCATTTCCAAATTTGGATTTCCATGCATTTGGATTTTGCATAAAGAGATAAGGGGGTACATCATTAACAATATGGGAAAAAATGAAAATCTGTAAATTTAAGATTAGAGTATATTTAAGTTTGCAGATTTGTTAAGCTAATAAAAACAAGCACTTCTGCGCTTTCAGACTTAAAATTGCTTTATTTTTAGCCAAGTTATGCCATTTCCAAATTTGGATTTCCATGCATTTGGATTTTGCATAAACAGATAAGGGGGTACATCATTAACAAATATGGGAAAAAATGAAAATCTGTAAATTTAAGATTAGAGTATATTTAAGTTTGCAGATTTGTTAAGCTAATAAAAACAAGCACTTCTGCGCTTTCAGACTTAAAATTGCTTTATTTTTAGCCAAGTTATGCCATTTCCAAATTTGGATTTCCATGCATTTGGATTTTGCATAAAGAGATAAGGGGGTACATCATTAACAATATGGGAAAACATGAAAATCTGTAAATTTAAGATTAGAGTATATTTAAGTTTGCAGATTTGTTAAGCTAATAAAAACAAGCACTTCTGCGCTTTCAGACTTAAAATTGCTTTATTTTTAGCCAAGTTATGCCATTTCCAAATTTGGATTTCCATGCATTTGGATTTTGCATAAAAAGATAAGGGGGTACATCATTAACAATATGGGAAAAAATGAAAATCTGTAAATTTAAGATTAGAGTATATTTAAGTTTGCAGATTTGTTAAGCTAATAAAAACAAGCACTTCTGCGCTTTCAGACTTAAAATTGCTTTATTTTTAGCCAAGTTATGCCATTTCCAAATTTGGATTTCCATGCATTTGGATTTTGCATAAAGAGATAAGGGGGTACATCATTAACAATATGGGAAAAAATGAAAATCTGTAAATTTAAGATTAGAGTATATTTAAGTTTGCAGATTTGTTAAGCTAATAAAAACAAGCACTTCTGCGCTTTCAGACTTAAAATTGCTTTATTTTTAGCCAAGTTATGCCATTTCCAAGTTTGGATTTCCATGCATTTGGATTTTGCATAAAGAGATAAGGGGGTACATCATTAACAATATGGGAAAAAATGAAAATCTGTAAATTTAAGATTAGAGTATATTTAAGTTTGCAGATTTGTTAAGCTAATAAAAACAAGCACTTCTGCGCTTTCAGAGTTAAAATTGCTTTATTTTTAGCCAAGTTATGCCATTTCCAAATTTGGATTTCCATGCATTTGGATTTTGCATAAAGAGATAAGGGGGTACATCATTAACAATATGGGAAAAAATGAAAATCTGTAAATTTAAGATTAGAGTATATTTAAGTTTGCAGATTTGTTAAGCTAATAAAAACAAGCACTTCTGCGCTTTCAGACTTAAAATTGCTTTATTTTTAGCCAAGTTATGCCATTTCCAAGTTTGGATTTCCATGCATTTGGATTTTGCATAAAGAGATAAGGGGGTACATCATTAACAATATGGGAAAAAATGAAAATCTGTAAATTTAAGATTAGAGTATATTTAAGTTTGCAGATTTGTTAAGCTAATAAAAACAAGCACTTCTGCGCTTTCAGAGTTAAAATTGCTTTATTTTTAGCCAAGTTATGCCATTTCCAAATTTGGATTTCCATGCATTTGGATTTTGCATAAAGAGATAAGGGGGTACATCATTAACAATATGGGAAAAAATGAAAATCTGTAAATTTAAGATTAGAGTATATTTAAGTTTGCAGATTTGTTAAGCTAATAAAAACAAGCACTTCTGCGCTTTCAGACTTAAAATTGCTTTATTTTTAGCCAAGTTATGCCATTTCCAAATTTGGATTTCCATGCATTTGGATTTTGCATAAAGAGATAAGGGGGTACATCATTAACAATATGGGAAAAAATGAAAATCTGTAAATTTAAGATTAGAGTATATTTAAGTTTGCAGATTTGTTAAGCTAATAAAAACAAGCACTTCTGCGCTTTCAGACTTAAAATTGCTTTATTTTTAGCCAAGTTATGCCATTTCCAAATTTGGATTTCCATGCATTTGGATTTTGCATAAAGAGATAAGGGGGTACATCATTAACAATATGGGAAAAAATGAAAATCTGTAAATTTAAGATTAGAGTATATTTAAGTTTGTAGATTTGTTAAGCTAATAAAAACAAGCACTTCTGCGCTTTCAGACTTAAAATTGCTTTATTTTTAGCCAAGTTATGCCATTTCCAAATTTGGATTTCCATGCATTTGGATTTTGCATTAACAATATGGGAAAAAATGAAAATCTGTAAATTTAAGATTAGAGTATATTTAAGTTTGCAGATTTGTTAAGCTAATAAAAACAAGCACTTCTGCGCTTTCAGACTTAAAATTGCTTTATTTTTAGCCAAGTTATGCCATTTCCAAATTTGGATTTCCATGCATTTGGATTTTGCATAAAGAGATAAGGGGGTACATCATTAACAATATGGGAAAACATGAAAATCTGTAAATTTAAGATTAGAGTATATTTAAGTTTGCAGATTTGTTAAGCTAATAAAAACAAGCACTTCTGCGCTTTCAGACTTAAAATTGCTTTATTTTTAGCCAAGTTATGCCATTTCCAAATTTGGATTTCCATGCATTTGGATTTTGCATAAAGAGATAAGGGGGTACATCATTAACAATATGGGAAAAAATGAAAATCTGTAAATTTAAGATTAGAGTATATTTAAGTTTGCAGATTTGTTAAGCTAATAAAAACAAGCACTTCTGCGCTTTCAGACTTAAAATTGCTTTATTTTTAGCCAAGTTATGCCATTTCCAAATTTGGATTTCCATGCATTTGGATTTTGCATAAAGAGATAAGGGGGTACATCATTAACAATATGGGAAAAAATGAAAATCTGTAAATTTAAGATTAGAGTATATTTAAGTTTGCAGATTTGTTAAGCTAATAAAAACAAGCACTTCTGCGCTTTCAGACTTAAAATTGCTTTATTTTTAGCCAAGTTATGCCATTTCCAAATTTGGATTTCCATGCATTTGGATTTTGCATAAAGAGATAAGGGGGTACATCATTAACAATATGGGAAAACATGAAAATCTGTAAATTTAAGATTAGAGTATATTTAAGTTTGCAGATTTGTTAAGCTAATAAAAACAAGCACTTCTGCGCTTTCAGACTTAAAATTGCTTTATTTTTAGCCAAGTTATGCCATTTCCAAATTTGGATTTCCATGCATTTGGATTTTGCATAAAAAGATAAGGGGGTACATCATTAACAATATGGGAAAAAATGAAAATCTGTAAATTTAAGATTAGAGTATATTTAAGTTTGCAGATTTGTTAAGCTAATAAAAACAAGCACTTCTGCGCTTTCAGACTTAAAATTGCTTTATTTTTAGCCAAGTTATGCCATTTCCAAATTTGGATTTCCATGCATTTGGATTTTGCATAAAGAGATAAGGGGGTACATCATTAACAATATGGGAAAAAATGAAAATCTGTAAATTTAAGATTAGAGTATATTTAAGTTTGCAGATTTGTTAAGCTAATAAAAACAAGCACTTCTGCGCTTTCAGACTTAAAATTGCTTTATTTTTAGCCAAGTTATGCCATTTCCAAATTTGGATTTCCATGCATTTGGATTTTGCATAAAGAGATAAGGGGGTACATCATTAACAATATGGGAAAACATGAAAATCTGTAAATTTAAGATTAGAGTATATTTAAGTTTGCAGATTTGTTAAGCTAATAAAAACAAGCACTTCTGCGCTTTCAGACTTAAAATTGCTTTATTTTTAGCCAAGTTATGCCATTTCCAAATTTGGATTTCCATGCATTTGGATTTTGCATAAAGAGATAAGGGGGTACATCATTAACAATATGGGAAAACATGAAAATCTGTAAATTTAAGATTAGAGTATATTTAAGTTTGCAGATTTGTTAAGCTAATAAAAACAAGCACTTCTGCGCTTTCAGACTTAAAATTGCTTTATTTTTAGCCAAGTTATGCCATTTCCAAATTTGGATTTCCATGCATTTGGATTTTGCATAAAAAGATAAGGGGGTACATCATTAACAATATGGGAAAAAATGAAAATCTGTAAATTTAAGATTAGAGTATATTTAAGTTTGCAGATTTGTTAAGCTAATAAAAACAAGCACTTCTGCGCTTTCAGACTTAAAATTGCTTTATTTTTAGCCAAGTTATGCCATTTCCAAATTTGGATTTCCATGCATTTGGATTTTGCATAAAGAGATAAGGGGGTACATCATTAACAATATGGGAAAAAATGAAAATCTGTAAATTTAAGATTAGAGTATATTTAAGTTTGTAGATTTGTTAAGCTAATAAAAACAAGCACTTCTGCGCTTTCAGACTTAAAATTGCTTTATTTTTAGCCAAGTTATGCCATTTCCAAATTTGGATTTCCATGCATTTGGATTTTGCATAAAGAGATAAGGGGGTACATCATTAACAATATGGGAAAAAATGAAAATCTGTAAATTTAAGATTAGAGTATATTTAAGTTTGCAGATTTGTTAAGCTAATAAAAACAAGCACTTCTGCGCTTTCAGACTTAAAATTGCTTTATTTTTAGCCAAGTTATGCCATTTCCAAATTTGGATTTCCATGCATTTGGATTTTGCATAAAGAGATAAGGGGGTACATCATTAACAATATGGGAAAACATGAAAATCTGTAAATTTAAGATTAGAGTATATTTAAGTTTGCAGATTTGTTAAGCTACAAGCACTTCTGCGCTTTCAGACTTAAAATTGCTTTATTTTTAGCCAAGTTATGCCATTTCCAAATTTGGATTTCCATGCATTTGGATTTTGCATAAAGAGATAAGGGGGTACATCATTAACAATATGGGAAAAAATGAAAATCTGTAAATTTAAGATTAGAGTATATTTAAGTTTGCAGATTTGTTAAGCTAATAAAAACAAGCACTTCTGCGCTTTCAGACTTAAAATTGCTTTATTTTTAGCCAAGTTATGCCATTTCCAAATTTGGATTTCCATGCATTTGGATTTTGCATAAAGAGATAAGGGGGTACATCATTAACAATATGGGAAAAAATGAAAATCTGTAAATTTAAGATTAGAGTATATTTAAGTTTGCAGATTTGTTAAGCTAATAAAAACAAGCACTTCTGCGCTTTCAGACTTAAAATTGCTTTATTTTTAGCCAAGTTATGCCATTTCCAAGTTTGGATTTCCATGCATTTGGATTTTGCATAAAGAGATAAGGGGGTACATCATTAACAATATGGGAAAAAATTAAAATCTGTAAATTTAAGATTAGAGTATATTTAAGTTTGCAGATTTGTTAAGCTAATAAAAACAAGCACTTTTGCGCTTTCAGAGTTAAAATTGCTTTATTTTTAGCCAAGTTATGCCATTTCCAAGTTTGGATTTCCATGCATTTGGATTTTGCATAAAGAGATAAGGGGGTACATCATTAACAATATGGGAAAAAATTAAAATCTGTAAATTTAAGATTAGAATATATTTGAGTTTGCAGATTTGTTAAGCTAATAAAAACAAGCACTTTTGCGCTTTCAGAGTTAAAATTGCTTTATTTTTAGCCAAGTTATGCCATTTCCAAGTTTGGATTTCCATGCATTTGGATTTTGCATAAAGAGATAAGGGGGTACATCATTAACAATATGGGAAAAAATTAAAATCTGTAAATTTAAGATTAGAATATATTTGAGTTTGCAGATTTGTTAAGCTAATAAAAACAAGCACTTCTGCGCTTTCCGAGTTAAAATTGCTTCATTTTTAGCCAAGTTATGCCATTTCCAAGTTTGGATTTCCATGCATTTGGATTTTGCATAAAGAGATAAGGGGGTACATCATTAACAATATGGGAAAAAATGAAAATCTGTAAATTTAAGATTGGAGTATATTTAAGTTTGCAGATTTGTTAAGCTAATAAAAACAAGCACTTCTGCGCTTTCAGGCTTAAAATTGCTTTATTTTTAGCCAAGTTATGCCATTTCCAAGTTTGGATTTCCATGCATTTGGATTTTGCATAAAGAGATAAGGGGGTACATCATTAACAATATGGGAAAAAATGAAAATCTGTAAATTTAAGATTAGAGTATATTTAAGTTTGCAGATTTGTTAAGCTAATAAAAACAAGCACTTTTGCGCTTTCAGAGTTAAAATTGCTTTATTTTTAGCCAAGTTATGCCATTTCCAAGTTTGGATTTCCATGCATTTGGATTTTGCATAAAGAGATAAGGGGGTACATCATTAACAATATGGGAAAAAATTAAAATCTGTAAATTTAAGATTAGAATATATTTGAGTTTGCAGATTTGTTAAGCTAATAAAAACAAGCACTTCTGCGCTTTCATTTGCCATTTCCAAACTTTGATTTCGATTTACAGCATGTACAGGCCGGAAGTATGCAATGAAATTTGTGAATTTATTTAAAAAGTTATACGAGGCTGAAAGCAAACTCTCTGCTCGTGTACTTCTTATTTTGACTTGGGGTATATTAGTTAAGAAGTTAAATATAAATATAATTTATAAACAAATATATTACATTATAAGTCACAAAAAAATATAAGATGACAAGTTTAGGTTACCTTCACTTAACCTAAAAACATTTAGAATATAAAATAAGCTAGTATCTTAAAACAAAACAAGAGCTTCTTCTTTATAGATTTTTCTATTAAATTATGTATTATAAAAAATGATTCAGTTAACACGTGATAGGACTCTCTCCATTTCTTTAATCTGAGCATCTAAATTGCTTTATTTTGTTTTACACTTTCTTTTTTAGAAAGCAGCAGAAAAATATATATATAAAAACAACATAGAAAACGGATAGAAAACGCAGGTAATTTTAAATATTTCTTCTTAATTTTCATGATTTCATTTTCTAATTTCCCCCAAAAGCAAGTCAGGTAGAAAATATTTTTGTTTATTTGCTGAATACGGAATGCCCAAAAACTCCCTAGCGCACTCCTTGGAGGGCACACACATGTGGCCCAGGAGCTATTTATAGAACCCTTCTCCTCCTCCTCCTCCTTGACAGACAACAAAGCCGAGTTGCACAGATGCTTAGCTGCAGAGGCACAATTGCACAGTCGCAATCCGAGATCGCAGTAGTTAACACACACAAAACATCATGCAGCGATCCACGCCAATGTCCGCCTTTGGAGTTCGGGGAATGAGCCAGCCGCTGGGCATCCGTATCTGTTGCTGTCGCGTCTGCACTTGCATTAACTTTGGCTTCCTGATGTCTCGAATTGGATTGCTGAAGCTCATGCAGCTGGGATTGGCCATGCTCTGCGAGGGATTGCTGATCAAGTACGGCGTGCCATATGCCGATTCCATTGGCCAGGCGCTGACCAGCTTCTTGGCCACCACTGGGCATTGCTTTACCACCAATGGGATACTGCTTATGTGCTATGCCTTCTCGGATAAATCGTATAATCTCATAAGGCAGTCCATGTTTGTGAGTAGAAAGGAAGACCGAGAGTGAGCTAAGCTAAACTGTATCTATCCAAGGAGACGATATTCAATGGACTGGCCAGCTGCATGTACTTCAGTTCGGCGAGTTACATGGGCTTTGCGTGCGTGGTGTGGCTGCATCCGCAGTTTCTGGTGCGACCCGGCTTCTGGGCATATCCTGCCATGACCGCTTGCTATGTGAGTAATTGAAATGTAATGAAAATATTAGGAATTTTCAATCTTTAAAATATTTGCAGTACATGGGCTATGCGGCGGGCATTCTGCATGCCTTGGACGCCTATCTGGCCTTTCGGCATTATAGAGGAGTCCGCTAAGCGGCAAGGTAAATACTAGGTTTAGAATAGATTACTTATGGATAGTATACATATTATTTATTAAATGAGTTTGTGGGTTAAGGCACACCTTTCTTCCTTCTGATGGTTAAATCGCATACATTCTCATCGTATATAAAGCCCTGCTTACTTGTAATGTTTATAAATAATAATGTTTTGAAATAAATAAATGGACTGGTAGTATGATTAGCACCAAAAAGGAGTGGAAGATCCAGCAAACATCTTGTTTCAGGCCATCTTACTAGCCTCCGCCTTGAATTTTCTGCAAAAGAATTTAAAACATTAATCAGATTTCTCATGGTTAGCTTCTAAGACGACCCACTTCAGCTGCTTGAGTGCCTGGCTAGTCTCATAGTCCGATTTGAGCAGACCAATTCGCACCCAGCGTGGACGCTCATGGATAACCTTGTGTATAAGGAACTTCAGGCCTAAAAGGAGATGCTCAAAGATCACAAAAGACAGATCCGGCACCGAGGGCAGCCAGTGGGAGAAGAAGTCCCTGGGGAAAAGGAAGGAATGGGGAAAACCAAGAAAAGTTAGTTAAAGAAAAAAGCAAAGAGCAAAAATTAAACCTTACTTGACATTCGGCTGGAGGAAGAGCAGGCCGCAATTGCTGAGCAGGGCCATCACCGAAATCAGCTCGAAGGCCAGCTGCCAGGCACCAATATTCTTGGCACGGCGGGCAAACGGACGCTTAAAGATGTTGCACAGCTTCCACATATCGATGTGTGCGGCAAAGATGTTGTTAAGCAGCGCTCCAATGGCGGCGAATGGAGCCACGGCGGCAAACAGGACAACAAACCCAAACTGGATGCACACCTGCAGGTAGTCCTCATATGTGGAATGGTATTCATCTAGCCCGGACTCGTAGAAGGACTGCTCGTAGCGCGGCACATCGCTTATAGAGCGCAGCTTCTCTTCGGCCACCTCGCGGTGTCGGAACTCGGCATATTTCTGCCGCAGCACGGCCAGCAGCGGTATGCCAATCTCCTGGGCAATGCACAGCACCTGGAAGACTAACAGCTGCATCATCAATTGATACTTTAGCTGGCGCAGATCCTGCAGCACGAACGCTATATAGAATTGCGAGAAGAAGTTGTTGACGATCTCGAAGAGCATCAGCTTGTTGACCCGATGCCGATCGTACTGCGACCGCGTCCGATGGTTCTCCAGGTTGGTTAGGAATGTGGCCAGCTTCTCGTATGCCCACGAGAAGATGGCAATCAGCACGGACTGAACGATGACTGGTATGTACAGCAGCCAGGAGTCTGGGCCAAAGTCGGCAAGCACCTCGGCCTCGATTTGGAACTGATACAGGGCAAAGCAGCCGGCGGCCACCACACAGCCAAAGACAACCGGATAGGAGATGCAGTACATTTGCAGGTATGTGTAGCGCATTGGGTATTGAAGCGTCATCTTGCCGGTTATAGGATCCGGCTTCATCTGGCCCTGGTAGGCGGATCGCGGCTTATCCAAGCTGTTCATCTCGATGGTGCCCCAGCGGTATGAGTAGCCAGCACACTTGCGTTTCCATAGCTCCAAAAATATCTGCAGAAAATTGGGATTTATTATTTAAATCAAATATCTCTGTAATTAGTTATTTAATATTTAAATCTATAATGTCTTATTCGAAACTGCTTCAAAGAAATGTTTTCCTAAAATTCAAATATATAAAAATAAATACAGGATTTATCAAAATCATCATTTCAAAATATATACAAATATTTATTGCTTGCTTTTTAATCTGTATATTGAAAAATAATTCCTTTAAATTTCACCTCAAACTATGAAATAATTTGAATTGCCTTTCAAGTCTAATAAATTAATTTTAAAAATTTTGTTTGGATAAAATTAGTTTAGAATGGTAAATTATAGAATTTCTTTATGAAAAATATTTCAGGAAAACCACAGCTAAGGTTTAAAAAAAAAGAACTAAATTGTGTCATTCTAAAATATAAAATATTCATTGCTTGCTTTGTTTATTTTTCTATCTGTTGCATTCATTGTATTTGTTTATTTTTATAATTTTAATCATGAAATTTACAATCCCCTTCCCACAACAAATGAATATAGTTTTTATTATCTCCATTAAGTGGAAGGCACTAAAAAGCACTTAAAACGTGGCTATATTTAGTCATCGATGGGTAAACAATTTCTCCAATTTACAAACTGAACCATTCCGTTGGCCACATTGCTTTTAGCTTTTGATTTAAGCAATTAATTAATACATATCTGGGGCATACTCACCGTTGTCCAGATCACATAGAAGCTGCACACCAGCGATATATTCAGGTCGAACAGCACCTGGAGCAGTCCGAATACAGCGGGGAATATCAAGGCCTTTGTATAGAACTCAATAAAGCCGAAATAGAGGCCGATGCTCGAGCCAAAGTAATTACGGATGTCCTCGATGGGCAGTTTGGTGCGCTTTAGATTCCAATTGAAGCGTTCCAGGTACAACTAATAAAAATAATTAAAGCATAATTAAATCTGACACAGATACTCATTGGTTACATCAGGAAAACGCACAATATCATGGAGGGGAAACATATCCTCAATGTAGCCCTTCTGGACGTAAGATTTAATTCCGTCCTGAATGACATCTTTGATTAGCACTGGAATCTCGCAGTAGCGCAGGATCTGCTCCTTGGTCATGCCCGGCAGCAGGAAATCGGAGATGCAGCCATAATTGAACTTTTGCATGCTATTGGTGGTGGTCATCTTCTCCAGCTCGGCAGCATCAGCCAGACGCAGCAGGGTATCCACGCTGGCCGACAGATACAGGTACTTTTCAGTTTTCCTAACCAAAAGAATGTATATTCAATTTTAATACAGATTTAATTTGATGTTTTACGCTGTCATCATACCCCACAATCTCCAGCGTGGTCTGGATGCCAAATTCCTGTATGATCTTCTCCACATCCTGGCAGTGTCGCAGCTTGGCCTTCTCCGTAAAAATAATGACAATGTGCGTCTGTGCGGGAGAGATCATTATTATGTCGAAGTCACCTTGATGGTTGCGAAGGGGGACGGACTAAAACTGACCTTGTCGAAGGGTTCCGGATCCGAACCCAATAGCTCAACGCCGTCGCCAGAATCCAAGGTCCGCTGGCGTTGCAGTGCCTCCAATTTCAGGCTGCGCTGGCGGCGGAACAGCTGGTTCTCGATAATGTTCCGGGTGCGTGGTCCAGGACCTAAAAGTGAATTATGAATTATGATTTATCCAATTTTCGAAATATCCATTATGCACTCACTTTTGGCATCTTCGGACATCGTTTACGGGTGACGGCTGATGATGAGTGGCGGCGTCGCTGAACTAATAACAAAATAAAATAACAATGCCAGGCGGCAGCGGCTCACATCCAACCACAGTGGCCGCTCGATGCAGTGAACGGGCAAAAGCTCAGAGCGGGTTCCAGCTGCTAGAAATAAATAAAGAATGTTTTAAGATTTTTGAAAGAAAATACATGAATAATAAACAAATAGTAAAATAAATAATTACTCACGCCTGTTGCACGTATGCGTTGCAGTTTGCTTTGGCGAGCGCTCACTGTGAGCTTGAATCTCTTGTTTTGTTGCCACTCTGGCATGAGTAAAGGCGCACCGCCGCTCCCACTCTCTCGGTTCTACACCGTGCGTGTGTTTCAAAAGATGAATATATATTGTAGATCTTGGCCCGCGCCAATGCCAAAATACAGAATATTTAATAATGCCAAAATATTTCGAGAGACTTTCGCGAGTATTTGCGGTTCTTGCCGGTTCGAAGTGCTTGGTCCGTATGTTGTTGTTGTTGTTGTTGTTGCTGTATTTCTTGCTGCTGCTCTTGTTGTCAGCGAAGCGTGACGTCATCGCGGCCATGTTATCGAATGGACTTAGCCTCAAAAACGTAAATGTCATAATAGATTTAGTTTTAATTTGTTTTATTTTAGCAAATTAGCAATTCCTCTTTCCCGCTCTTCGATTTGCAATAATCAATCATTTATCGATAGCGCTGTGCAGCTTTGTTAGAGATGTGCACTTGGTCGTTGCATTTCACTTTTTAAAAAATGACTGCTAAACATTAATTTATTAAATTAATATCTAATATATAAATAATAGATTTATTGGTGCTGCTGAACGCACTAAATGACAGAATGGCATGCGGTCATCACTGGTATAAAGCGGAATCAGTGGGTTTATTTTTAATGACCTTAAAAATACAACAGGGTTTTATTATGGTAAATGTTATGTAAGATTTTTAAGATTAAAAGTTTAAATAAAAAAATTTAACTTAAAATAAATATCTAAGCTAAAACATTTAAAACATTTATCTTTGAAAATGTTGTCCCAACAATTGTGTATTTCCACAAACATACTCGAAATATTCTGCAGCTAATGCCAACATAGTTAAATTTTTTACTGTTTTGTTAAAATCAGAAAAAGTAATTCAAAATTTATCTTAAGCTCGACCGGCTTTTCTTCACCCACACACACACACACACACACACACACACACACCTGCTATCTTTCTGGCAGCACTGCACGTAAGTTTACACTCTCCGGCAACGCCGGCAAACACAGCTGATAGCAAGTCTTTTGCCGCGCCGCTCGCTCTCCCTAAAGCATTGTGATGCAATTTTGTTGTTTTTCAGGCCTAAAAAGTGAAAGTTTTCACTGATAAGCCAACACGAATTCCAAAACCGCCCAGCGCCCCGACTACCAGCGCCCAATACCCGCTACCGCTGCGTGCTGTGCCAGCCATCCCGATTTCGTTGGACCACGAAGTCTGAACGGCGGCGCACATGGAGCAAAGCTGAAGTTGAACTGGGAATAAAGTAACTGGACCAAGAGATAACAACGCCATGCGTCGATGATCGCACAAATCGGACTGGCAGCACAAATTGATTACCGCCCGCACTTCCGCTTCCACATTTCCATTCCCAAAAAAATAACCCGTCGTGTTCAAAAAAAAAAAAAAAACGGATAAAATATAGCTTTGAGGATGCAGCGCCTCATGCCAGCGACCTGGACCAACGGGGGCCACCTGCTGCCCTTTCGCGTCTCCACCACCACAAAGGTGAGTCCGTTGGGTGTTTCCAAACACTTGATCTCAGATCTCAACTGGCACTAATGGATTTTTCCAATACTTTGAACGAAGCGACATCACGAACTGTAGAGGGGGCAAAGTGCCAAGTGCCCTTTGAGCACTTCGTTATTAACAGCCATAAATCCATATTTATTTGGTCTTAACATTGCTCTAATCCATTTCTCTGAATTGCCGACAGGTTGTCATCTTTTCGCTGACGGCCGGCGTGGCTCTGATGGGCGTCCTCTCGCGATTCCTGCGACGACGCAAGCCGCCGCGTCCACCTCGCCGGCCAAGGAAATACACGGGACGGCGGAACCGCAACAGCATGCGAAGTCCCAATGACCTCATATCCATAGCCGGGTCCAAGGTCTCGGCAAGATCGGGCAGTCCCGTTGGCTCCACAATTGCCTACTCCGATCGGCTGTCCATGGCCTCGGGATCAATTGGAGTTGGTTTGCTGGGCACCAGCATCGGTGGTGGCGGCGGCGGTGTCAATGTCGGCGTCGGTGGACAGAATGCTGGACCCGGCGGGGGAACAATGGTGACGCAGCTTACAGCCCAACAGTTGGGCATGATGGGCATGGAAGCCCTGGATACGGTAATCAATTTCTGGGAGGATGCCTTGGCAGCGCACTATTCGCCAGGCGGTCTACCCGCCCTGCTGACAACAGCAGAGGACTCTGAATTTTGCCGCGAAATCCAGAATCTGCTGGAGATGGCGTACACGCTGCAGGAGCAGAGTGAGCTGCTCTTCCTCGACCAGCGTTCGGTGCTGTTCCGCGAGGAGCATTCCATAGACGAGGCCGAGGAGACGGGCGAGGTGGACGATGACCATCGATCACGCAAATCCGGCAGTGTCCTGAGTCGCGCTGGCTCCGATCCTAATTTCGATTCAGCGGAGAGCTTTGCATCGGCCCTCGACCAAGTGGCGGATCTGCGGGAGTTCGATGGGTTCATCGAGACCTCGTACGAGGAATATCCACTGTTCCAGACCGCCCTCAAGCACCATGACGAGTACACGGTGCCGTGTCGCACCATTCGAGCGGAACTGATGCACTGCAGCACCGATACCGAGTATCTGGCCAAGCTGCACTGCGTCCGCTTGGCCTTCCAGTTCCTGTTCAAGGATCCGGCGGTCGGCCAATGGATCTGCGATTCCGGCCGCCAGATACTCACCGATCTGCTGTGCCTCGGCGACAAGGACACCAAAGAGTTCCTCGTGGGCTACGAGGACATGGTGAACTTCCTGCGCGACAGCAACAACTGGCCGTGCATACAGCTGGAGCTGGAGCAGCGCAATGTCAAGGCGATGACCTTCTACGACATCTGCCTGGACTTTATCATCTTGGATTCGTTCAAGGATTTGGATGCGCCTCCGGCCAGTGTTACGGCAGTGGTGCAGAATCGTTGGCTGTCTAATGGATTCAAGGAGACGGTGAGTTGATCATACAGTGTCCCCCGATGTGTACTCACCGAAGCTTTTGCACTTTCAGGCCCTTACCACGGCCGTGTGGTCGGTGCTAAAGGCAAAGAAGCGAATGCTTAAGTTCCCCAACGGCTTTATGTCGCACTTCTACGTGATATCCGAGCAGATATCACCGCTGATGGCCTGGGGATTCTTCGGGCCCAATGAGAACCTGCGCGAGATTTGCCACTATTTCCGGGAGCAGTTGCTCGCCTTTCTGGCCGACATCTTTAGCTTCCAGAAGAGTCGCTTCACCACCATCGAGGACTTCTCGCAGGACGTGCTACAGCACATGCAGTCGCGTGTGAATAATATTGGAGTGAAGTTTAGCCAGTAGGGTCTCTGGTCCTTCGTTTTATATCTTTTTTTCTTCTACCTGAACTACTACTATGTATATTTTCTTTTCGGTTCTTTTAGTTCGATAGTTTCCCTAAGAATTAATGCTCCACAAAAAGTTGACTAATTTTAAAGCCTCATCCCAGCCTCATCCAAACACCATCATGTATGATTAAGATGCATTTACACAAGTCGCCAAAAAAAAACAAAATAATTGTAAAATAAAGCGTCGAGCAAAAATCCAATCCAACTGGCACAAAGGGTGAATGTGAATTTCTTATTAAATTGTTACGACTACAATAAATTATTTGCCTTGCAGGCTTCAAGCTTCAATACAATATCCTTTATTTTGGACTAATTAAAGAAAACGATTCCCTTAAATCTTTAAAAATCTACACTTTTACTATATGAATGACAATCAGTGGTTATTTCTCATGATCGCAAACACATCCATGGAGTTCTGACTATAAAATAAACATTAAAAATCAGTTTGTTGATTAAAGTCGAATATAAAATGTAAAATAGCGTTAATATCGTGTAAAAGATATTCTAGTTCTGGAATTCGCATCATTTTCTGTAGAAGCATGCAAAATAATTAAATAAATAATAATTATTATGATAGATATTATTAATAACAATAATCTAACCATTGAAACCATTTAAAATGCACTTCGTTTTTTTTTTTTTCATTTGTAATTTGATTTTTATTCAAACAATTTGCTTTCATTTGGTTGGCTGATTTCTTTGTTTTTTTTTTGCTTTCTTAAGTGTGTTACTTGTGTGTGAGTGTTGGCTGCCAGCTTAAAAGAGGCAGTTGTTGGGAGTTCTCTAGCCTACGCTCAACATTTCCAGGTCTTTGAATGTGAAACTTGAAACTAGAAGCTAAACTTTAAACTAAATGTACATCAAAATGAGTTATTTTCGTTTAGTTTTTGTTTTGTAACAAACGCAAAATAGAAAAAACCTTTGAAAAGTTTTAAAATCCAATCCAATCGGTGTCTGCTTTCGCCTTTATGGAACGATTTTAAAAAATCCATCGATTTTGTAGACCGTAAAGATGTGGCGGCAAACAAAGAGCACGACAAACCAAGTGTAAGTATATATATTCTATATGTCATCTCATCTCTCCGATTCTCTCGTTTTATATATACATATGTCATATATATCTTTTTCGTATATAAATCTAACTTTTTTTTTAGTTTACGAAACTTACACAACTAGTTTCAGGGATTAGAAGAGGGGAGAGCGGGCGTGTGTGCCAATATTGATTTATCCATACGGTTAGTTAGTCCTAATTAATCCAATTCGCGATCCGATACTTATTGTTGCAGACTTCCATCCGAATTAGTATGTAGCACGTTTTGGTAAAAGGTAATTTCATCTTGCTTTTCGTAAAGGGGGCTTTTTTTGGCCGACCTTTAAGGTCCGCGTGGCCTTGACTCGATCTGGATCTGAATCCTTCGCTCTCTCGCTCTCCGTATCTTAGTTACTAATAAATAAATGTTTCTTCGGTTTTTGTATGTTTTTTTCTTTTCCATATTTTTTTTTTGTTGTTTTGTTTTCTTTTTGTGGTTGATTCAATATTTATTCATTCATCCTTTCTGCACTTAATGTCACGCTTACTTGCCATCTCTATCAGTTATTGAATTATGTTAGTTATTATGCTTTGTATATATAATTAATTGTTGGTATAATGCAGTCTTTACGGCAAAACAAAAAACAGAATTATGCTATTTGATTTCTTAATATTTGTTTTCATAGTTTATATGTATCATTTGCATCATTTTTCATTGTTCTCATCGTCATTAAATACATAATAATCAAAAATATATCTGTATACTACGTACATATATTATTAATATTTAGTTTTTTGCTTTTTTAAAGTTTATGAAACCAAATACACTTATTTAGTTTAGGCCTTTCTGTCTGTCTGTATGTCTGTGGTTTTTTGTGTTGGTGTTGGTGTTGTTGTTGATTTAACAAAATAAATTGTTGAAAAATGTTCGATCGGGATTAAATTCATCAAGCAATTTACAATCGTACATCCTTCATTCTTCTGCTAAGCATCTATTCTTACATATACATAAATTTGTTAATTATTACTCAAAGTGTATGTACTTTTTTGTATTTTAAATGGTTTTCTTTTTTCTTTCTTTAAAGGCAGTTAGACTTGAGAAGGATCTCAACTACATATGTGCAATACATATGCATACATACATATTTCATTTCCAATTGTATAAATTGTAATGCTTATAGAGTTACATTTGTTGGTTTCCTCTTAGCATGCTTTTGTTTTTTTTTTTGTTTTTTTGTGATTTTTTAAAAGTTATTTACAATGAATTTATTTCAATCATTTTTGTAGTTTAAGCATTTAGTTCGCTTGTTTGTTTTCGACTTTTTATAGCTTTAAATTGCTAAATATGCATTTTGGCTTACAAATTAGTATTCTGCTCTCAATTTGTTGTTTATTTGTTTTGTTTCTTGTCTTAAATATAAGGCTTAGGCTCTCAGTTGCTACTTAATGATGCATACATATATCCTAATGTTTTCAACACGTCCTTTCTTCCTGCTCTTCCTTTTCGTCCTTTCACATTACATACAGTTTCACATACACAAAAAATACATTTCGGCACTTGCTCTCTCTCTCTCTCTCTCTATCTTTCTCTCTTTCTCATTCTTTCCATTTGACTTTACATATTTGATCCCTAAAGGCATTTTCAAGTTTTTTACATTTCTAGAATTTGTTTTGGGTTTTCTCTTTGCAAATCATAGAAAATATTTTAAAAAAAAACGAGTTTGATATTTCTCCCTTACACATATTTCTCTTTTCTGTTTTTGATTATGCATAAGTTTTGAACGATATGAAAGTTTTTTGTTTTTACATTTTAGCACAAAAGAAACTAGAAATATTGTATGTATATGTAGGTATGAATATGTGTGTGTGTGTGAGGCTTACATAGAAGAAAATGAGGCAATTCACGTTATAAGTTTGGAAAACATTAATTTGTTGCACATTTATGCATATAAAAAACATTTGCAGGCGTGTGTGTTATGTGTGTGTGATTTGGATTTTATCTGGAAGTACTATTTCAATGATTGTACAATTGGCTATATATTTTGTATTCCTTTTTTTTTTTAAGTGTGAAGAAGGCACGCCAAAGAATTGCGATTTTGTTACACACACATCGACAAAGAATTCGGTTTTTCGCTTTTCTTAATTCTTCAATATTCTCTTTTCCCGCTTTATTGCTTGTTTTTTTTTATGATGTACGACGTAATGCCTTAAAATTATGTATGTACATGGGTAGTTTTGTGTTGTGTGGGTGTGTGTGTGTGTATGCGTATGCTTCGCTTCGTTAAGTTAACTAAAAAATATGTATGTATTGTATATATATTTTACATTTCTTTTAACAACAACACAGGAACACGTTTGTAAATCTAAGCTTAAGTTGCTTTCTCTTGCTAGTTTTTAAATATTTAATTTAATGCGAAATTAAAAAAAAAGAAAAAAGTTACATATATTTATGTATATATCTGATAATAGTATTGGGTTACGAATTAAGAATAAGCACTTAATATTTAGTTTTTGTTTTTCCTTTGCCTAGTCATTCGTATGTGTCATCGTTTATCGATGCCAACCTCCTAACTCCTTCGTCCTTTTTCACTTAAGCTTTAGTGATTATAAATCTTCTTTTGTTTGCCTTCACTTTTTGTTGTTGCAATGTATAAAGTATAAATGTATTTATGTACGCATAAATTAAGACATAATTAGTTGATGTTGTATTTGTTGTTATTGGTTTAAATGTGACCAGATATAGGTGTATATGTGTGTGTTATATCATAACTTAAAGTGAAAAAAAAGAACTAATTTATTTATTTAATTTGTAATATTAGTCGGTAATTATTCTACATTTGCTCCTTCGATCTCCTGCTAATAATTATTATTTTTGCTTGAGAATTTTGGTTTTGTTGTTTTTGGGGGAAGAACATGCTTGGTTTGAATCAAAATTCAAACAAACTTGCCAAAGCTTGGGTTTGATATTTATATTATGATTTCTTTTTTTTTTTCGTTTAATTTACAGTAATTCTCATTAGGCGGTGGTTTTTCTGCTCACATAAATTAACTATTTATACCAAAGAAAAAAATTTAAAAAAAAAAGGAAAAAAAACATTAAACAATCCGTAATATTTTGGTTACATGTTACGTAAAACGCTGGCAATACGTATTGATAACGTCTATATTGCTGTGTCGCTTAAAGCTGAAAAAAACATTCATTTGCGGCTACGCATCGAATTATATGGTTGTGACTGTCGATGTTTTTCCAGCTCCACTGTCGAGGTGTTACGTTAAGTTACAGTTTACGTTAAGTTACAGTTTTACGTTAGGCTATAGTTTACGGTTAATGGTAAGCTCTCTGGATACCATCTGGTGCTGGTTCTGGTTGTTGTTGTTGTTGTTGTTGTTGTTGTTGCAGGCTGTTGTTGATAGTTATTGAAGTTGGTTGTTGATAGTTGTTGAAGTTGGTTGTTGTTTTTTGAGTTTGTTGATGATTTGATTTGATTTCTCAGGGTTCCTAAATCCTCGATGCTAGTTTTGTTGCTTACTGTGTGCTCTCTTAAAGTACCAGTGTTGTTTAAACGTAAACCTAAAATAGGGAAAGAAGAAATGCTATAAAGTTATAGTGTGGGAGGGGGCAGGAAAAAAACTAATAATGAACATTAAGGTAGTTTTTTAGTAAATTGTTTTTACAGCCTTTGATAAAAAACCAAAAAAAAACCCAAATAAAAATAAACGAAAAAGGATATTCTTTTGTTAACATTATTATTAAGGGTTCTCTCACCTTATAAATTAAATATTTTTGGCTGGTGGATGTTGTTTGCTTATGTTTTTTTGTATGTATTTTGCTTGCGTTGCTGCTTTCTTGCTAGGAAGAATTCTTTCATGTCTTGCTTTGGATGTTTCATTTATGTCTCACTCTCCCACTCTCGGCTTTTTGTTTTTAATTTTTGTTTTTTTTTTGTTTTTGCCCTGGTTTCCGGTTCGTTTTTGTGTAAATGCAACGAACACAATACAAATGGAAAGGAAGAGTGGACATAAAACATAAATAAATCGATGAACATTGAGAAGAATGTAGCTAGAGCCGTTTTCTTGTGGTTTTGTTGTGTTTTGCCTTTCTTCCTCTCCCTCCTTTCTTTTTGTTTAAGCAACAACAGCAAAACCGCATCAATACTGACTATCTATCTCGTTTAGCTCCTCCTCCTCGATCAGGTCGTCCACTTGGAAGTCGCTGGGCGAGAAGCTCCTTTGTTGCACGAGTAACTTTGGCTGCTGCTGCTGCAATAATCGTGGCTGCTGCTGTTGTTGTCGCTGTGCTGGCAAAAATCCGGCACTGCTCCCACTAACGCCAAGACGGGTAGCGGTGACGGAGGAGGAGGTGCTGCTGCTCTGAGCCAACGCCAAATTCATTGGCGTTTGACTGGCGCCACGCATTCTGGCATTGGCCAGGGCAGCTGTCTTAAGTGGATTACGCAGGTGGGCTTGGGCCTGAGCTTGAGCCTGGGCTTGGGCTTGGGCCTGGGCCTGGGCATGAGCTTGGGCTTGGGCTGAGGTTGAGGCAACGTTGGAGAAGGTATTGCTAGTTGAAGCAGATGCGCAGGCAGCATTATAACGCGGCCGCTTATTCTGAAGCTTAGTGGCCCAGCATTCGGTGGCCCGGCGACGGGCACTGGCACAAATATTATCCGAAGTCGATGACGACGAGGAGGATGATGCAGTCACAGCAGCAGCCGCAGAGGTTGAGGGTTTGCTGGCATTCAAGGCAGTGGCGGTGGTAGTGCTGTTAATGCTACCGTGGAACGGTATATGGCGTCGCTCCTCCTGCGTCTGCTGCATCATGTTGCGGTAACTCTCCAATTGCTTCAATCGCTGAACACTATTAAGCGTGGAGGTGCCGACACTACCGCTGGCAATGGTGTTATTGACTTGATCCGTCGAGGACGTACCACCAGCCGTTTTGGTCGTGTGGGCAGCCGTCGTATTTACGAATATATCATTAACGGCCGCCGCCTTATTCTCCGAAACAATAATCTCTTCCAGCTCATTGGGATCGGTGCCACCGGTGAGGCGGCGCTGCTTTTGCCTCAAATGCAGCAGCTCTTCTGCTGAACGTTGCTTGCGGAACTCAAAGACCAGCGGATAAATGTGTTGAATTGCCGATTCCACATCATTAACGCTTGCCGCTGGGTGAGAGAGATAATAGATTATTGATTTACGGAGAAGGAAACAATTTTGTAATTACTAATTAAGAAGCTCTCATCTCGTATTAATAAATAAATAAATCATTTAAAATCTCACCTGTCACGGTTATACTGCCCGTGGAGAAGATCTTAAGGGTGGCCTTGGGTTCAGTCATTTTGTATGTGACTCCCGGATGCAGCTCCGGCTCATAGCTGGCATTTGAGCGATGCCGTTCCGAAAAGTTGACAATCTTTATCGCCCAAGGCATGCTGCAGGTACCCAGGACATTGACAATACGGAAGTTCTGGAAACGAGTGGGGAAACCCAATTTGCCCAAACATCGGGCATAGCGACGAGCAGCGACCTTGGCCTGGAAGAGTTAATAATAAAAATATCAATATATAGCATATATATATTAGTGGTAGCTTTATCTTTACCATTGGTTCGGAGGTGGCCCCCGTACACGTGATCCTGCCCGATGACCAAATCGATGCCGTTGTATATGGATGTCGCAGCTTCATCGTCACCATACCATTCTCCCGACGATACTCCACATTGGAGCCATTCAAGGCAATTTCGCGCAGCTTCAAGTGACAGCGAACGCTAAACGAGCACACCACATTATTGATGGTAATGTCCAGTTCCGGCTCCGGCTCATCGCCTTCGGATGAATTGCCCGCCACCAGCTCCAGCGCCTGATCCTGCTGGCCGCTGAAAACAGCCGCCTTACCAACGACAGCATTATTGTTCTTGATCACAGTTTCATCCAAATCGATTGGCTCCATTTTGTTCGTTAGCAGACAACTGCTTACGCTGGTGATGCTGCCGCCATTTGTGGAAGCTATGGCTGGTGATGGTGATGGTGTTGATGCTAGTGCCGGTCCTGGTGTAACGATGCCGCTGCTGCTACTGTTGCTGGTTAGGATTCGGCTTTTGGTGCCATTGGACAGCACTATGGTATCGCCATTGACCAGTTTCTTTTGCAAGGCGGGTGCACCACTGTTACCACCGGCCGTTTGCAGTTTGCTAAATTGTGAAAAATAACGAACAGTGCCGGTGGACGCTACTGTTGTTGCACTGGATGAGGTCGCAGCGCCAACACCGACTATAGTGGCGCCTCCGATCTTACCAGTGGCTTGTGCTGCTGCTGCCGCTGCCGCCGCCGCTTGGCGATTTGCCATAAATGTTGCCGTGGGCGTAAGATATACTCGAGGAGCATTCGCCAGCACCGCCGAGGAGACGACGCTGCTGTTGCCCACTCCAGACCCACTGCTGGTGGCCTTCAAGCCCCCGTTTAAATTTCCAACCGGTAGGCTCACCATTTCGTTATGCATCATCTTTTTCGGGCACAAAGGGTGCCTGGGTTCCGCAGGGAACCGCTGACGCTGCACACAAGTCTCCTTGATCTCTGTTCGGTTGTCGGAGTTACAATTCCGAAAGATGCGCAATTGCCGATCGAGATCGTTTTGATTATTTCGGGTTTTAAGCTCTTCCCGCTGCAGTTTCTTTAAACGATCTTCACGCTTGTCTATCTCTTGATCTTCCCTTAATATGAGATCAGTCAGTAGCTTGATCCGATCAACATCGAGTCTACTGGCTTCCTCGACGGTCAGAGATGCTGCTGGTATTGTTGGTAAATGTATGGGTTTGGGTTCTGTTGTTGGTTCAGATTTTGGTGTAGGTTTAGGTTCTGTTTTTATTGGCTTCTGTATTGTTGGTGTTGGTGTAGGTATTTCGGTTGGCCAAGTTATTGATGTTGGTGAAGATATTGGCGTTGGTGAAGATATTGGCGTTGGTGTAGGTGTAGTTATTGGTCTTTTTTGTTGTTCTTCTGCTTCTAGTTTTTTGTAAATTAGTTCGATTCGGGCGTCTTCCAGCTGTTGCCTTGTTTGGTGGAGTTCGCCTAAAACGAAACTATACAATTCCTCCCCTTTCAACTCCAAAGGGGTTGCTGGGGCTTTTTAGAACAGAATATTACATATTATTTACACAATAAATATATGCATAGATTCACTTTTGTACTTACTCGTTGACTGTGCTAATCCTTTGAACACTTGTTGGAACACTTCTGTTATGTTGTCTTCGAGTTCTACTTGCTCTTGATGCTGTTCCTTTGAATTGTTTGCAATGACCTCCGGAACTGCAAAAAAAAAAAATGAATTCAATTTTAATTTGACCTCCTATGACCTAAATATAATCGTTTTAATCCATTATTAAAACCAAAATTAAAATTTATGTTAGCTATGATCATTTTCTCGCCCAAAGTCTCTTTTCTAAGCCAACTGTTATTCGATTTTAGCTAAACTCTTCTACAATTTTATAAGTTTGCTTTAAAAAAAAAAAAACATTATTTTTACCTTCACCTAAAGACGTTCGTACTTGTTGCACTTCCTGGCTCAGCCGTTGAGTTTGCTGTTGGTGTTGTTGGATTTGTTGATTTATCCCTTGCTGTTGGTATTGATGTTGTCTTAGCAGCCTTAATTGATCTTCTCGGTAATGCCGTAGCTTTAGCAGTTCCTGGTCATGTTGGTGTATTTGTAATTGTGTCTGCAGACGTTCCTGATTCCGTATATACTTGAATGGTACAGGTGGCTGTTCCTGTAGCCGTCGGTGCAGGCGTTGCTGTAGATTTTCTAGCTGCCGCTGGTGCTTCTGTTGTAGTTTTAAATGTTTTTCTTGATGTCGCCTTTGCTGATTATTTCGCTCTTGATGTTGTTGTTTCTTTACACGCAGTACTAGGACATACAAATGGCATGCACGTAGCTTTAGCTGATGCTTTTGCTGTAACAGTAGCTCTAGGTATTGCCGATGCTGTTGCCGTTGCTGTTTCCGTTCGCGTTTCTTCTGCAACTTCAATCGTTTCTGGCGATGCAATGCAATTACATTGGGAACTATTCTGGAAATCTTTTTACAACTCTTTGTAACGTTTGTTTTGGATTCTGCCTTTGAATGATTGGAACCAAGGGGATGATTATTCTCTTTTTGTGTACTAGAAGAACTTGAAACGTCCAACGGAGAGCCAAAATCCTCGCCACTGCATAGCGTGAAATCTTCAACTAAAATTAAAGTGTATTAATTTATTGTATATCAAAAATATGAGTTTTATTCTTACGTAAGCGATATATAATTTGTTGGTTCTCGTCCGAGAATAGTACCTCTGGATCTAGAGAAAAGGAATATCATTCGAATTATATTTCAATGTGCTTTGAATGTGTTTTATATTTTTTACCTGGTGCACAATAAACTTGAGCTTCCTCCTGATATATTCCGTTGTCCTGCTGGAGAATTCCTTGCTGCTCGTTTGGAGAAGAAGTAACCGGAGTTCCCTGCCAGGCGTTATTTTCTATAAGGACTGATTCCTTCGGCTGGTTGCCTTCTAATATATTTAATACAGTTTCAGGTACTGACTTATTCTCAAGTTCTTCTCGCTTTAAAGTGTTAAGGAAGGCAACCTCTTGTTCGTTTTGCCAATAATTTTGTATTGCCAAACTTGGTTGAGCGCAAAAATTTGATTCTCTGTTGGAGTGGTTTATATATATTTAAATATATTGTTTTAGGGAGGAGGATTGATAGACTTTGATGGTTGCGCTGTTATCGGAGAGTTTTTGGTATATATAGAGTTTTTCTTGTGTGTGTTTGCTGTATATATAATTTTATATATATATATATATTGTGTGGTGTATATGGATCTTGAGTCTTTGGGCAACTTACTGAGAGGCCATCTTTAAATATTACTTGCTCAATATTACTTGCTCAATCCTAACGCTGTGTCTGCTTCTGTATTCTTCGTCTCTTGTCTTCGTTTATTATTATTTTCAACTAAGCTTAATACTAGATTGATTTGCTTCTTTTTTTATTTCTTCTCTTCCTTCTTCTTTTTTCTTTTTTGTTGTATATAAGGCTAAAAGTGATTCTTGTTGTTAAGTTTTAACAAATGTTTCCTTTTTGTTTTGGTTGTGTTGTGTGTTGTGTGTCGCGTATGTGTTATGTTTCCTAAATCGCTTTTGCGTTTGTTGCCAAAAATACTTTTCTTTTTTTTTCGATTAATCTTTTGAAATATTGTTTTTAATTAGAATTAGTTGCTGTATGGTTTTTGTGGTTTCCTTCTTGATGTTTTTATGATAACTTCTGTGTGTATTACGATTATTTTCTAGTCTTCCGTTCTTTTCTCCTTTTTGTTTTTAGCTTGTTGTTGCTGTAGTTGTTGCTGTTGTTGTTTTGTTGTTGTTCCTTTGTAGCAGTCTGTAAAGAAAAAAACAAAATGGGAAAACATTAGTAGAAAGACAAGGTTAAAAGAGAGAAAATCAGCTGTTTTCATTAGCAGGGAAATAAAGGAAACCAAATGTATCTAAACGAACACAATATATTTTACCTATTTTCTGATTTTAAGATTTAATATTAAAGGAATTCATTAATAAAATTCCTGAAAGAGTCAACGGGTCGATGAACGATGGACAACGATGTTTGCAATCCACTTTCAGCACTCACTCTCACCGCGACCTCGAATCCAATCCACAATTTACAAAAGACTATGGCCAACGGATCAGTGCACTATAATTAATAACTAGGTTTACCAATAAAAACTAAAAAAAAAAAATAATAATTAAGAAAAAAAAGAACACACACATGAGCGCCGCACACACCGCACAACCGACGAAAATAAATGAATTGAAATGACAAATGGAGATGGCAGACCGGCAGCGGCCTACTTGTTCCAACGATATATATTTTTTTTAAATAATCACGACTCACGACATGTGTTCATTGACTGCCAAATATTTTAAGTATGTGAATAGACCGTAAGTTTTACTGTTCTTATAAGAAATATGAAAAATGCAGTAATAAAATAAAAATGTTTAATCAAAAACCTTAGCTACAAATATTTCTAGGCTTAATACCTCCTTCCCTTTGTATTTTTTTAATTAAAATTACAAGTTTTATTGAGTATGAATGTTATGAAAATAAGGACATTCTTGTCGCCTGCGCACTGTTAGTTAACAGCAGTTTAACAGTTTCCTAGGATCGGCAACATCTGGTGCTGACCTTAACATAGATTTCATGAGCGGCAAGGAGGAGAAACAGCAAAAGGAGGAGGAGAACCGACTAGACAAACAGCTGGCGCAGGAAGGGGGAGGTTGGGTGGTGTTGCTGTTGTGTGTGTGTGTGCAAAAGTTATCGTACATGACTTCTGGGTCAAGGACGCGCTCGCATAAAAAGTGGAACACTCTCGGCCAATTGAGCACAGCAATATAGTAATAGCAACAAAAAAAATTACAGCACAAGTGACGAAAATACCAGCCACAACAACGACAACTACAACACCAGTCACCATCATTTAAGCATCTCTCAACATCAAACTGCAACAACATACATACATCTGTATCTCGTTCGCATCCGCAGCACACTAATTTGGTTGCTTGTCAAAATGCAACATTGTTCTATTTTCGGAGCAAAGTGCAAATGAAAAATTGTTATTGCAAATTATAGCAAATTGCCATAAATTAGAATAGACTGGGAATGAAACAAAATGAAATTATTGAGCATAAGACTTGCAAGGCAGGAGAGAGATCTATCTAGATACATCTAGCCATAAGTAAATTCATCCATAGATATGAAATTATTGTGCATAAGACTTGTATCCATCTAGATACATCCATCTAAAGATATATCCATCTATGCACATATCCATGTAACTTTTTCTTTTTCCTGCAAATGTGCCCAATTTTCTGCAGTGTTGATAAGTCTCTACTTTTAAATAATAAACCCAACTTAAAGTTCTAAATATTATGAATAATTACGAATTAAGCATCTAAAAATGCAGTTCTAATTAAATCGATTTTAGTTAATTAAAAAAATCTATATTTTTTTTTTAGTTAAGATTGTTCGTATGTCTGTATTTATAGGCCATTATTGTTGGATTCTACCGAGTTATTGGGACCCCACTTGTTGTTTTATTGGCGGTACCGGATGCATATATGTATGTATGTATGTATGTACATATATGTATGTATATCTACCCATTTATGTTTATTACATTTATTACATTACATTTATGTTATTAATCTACATAAACAATTGTTTCTTACGCACCCTCCTCCCCCCATCCATCCATACATGTTAAATGTGATTCGAATAAAGGGGCAACCGAACAAAATAAAATTGAAAAAAACTATAAAAAAAACTGAACGAGCGTGAAACATTATTTGTGTGGGATGTTGTTTGGGTCAACGCATTTTATTTTCACTGACCCACAAAAAAAGTTTTTCAAATGTGATTCTTCTAAACAAGAAGGTATAAGGAGTTCCCTTGATTGATTTATTCAAAATTATTCCTTTGACTTTATTTAATTAGTTGTAATTTTATCAAGACGAAAAAGTGACATTCTTGCTAATAATTTTAGTTCGCAATACATAAAATCCGAACAAGGAATTTTAATTAATTTCAAAAGATTTGTAGATTTAAAGATTCGGAATAAAGTTTAAGTGAAGCAAACCGAAGTTCTGGAAAGCACCTTAATTGGAAAGAAATCAGATATTAAAACACTTTTAAAATAAATTTTTGTAAACATAATATTTGGTTTTGATTTCTCTTCTCTCTTTTAGATTTAGAAACTTTTCATTTCAATTTATCAGTAATCAAGCAAAACCAAAATAATTGAAACAAAGCGAAGCAAAACAAAACGAATTTTAAACGAAACGGAACGTCACTCGCATCAACACAACAAATACGTGGTGTGCGCCTCTAGCGCGTGCGTACGTGTGTGTTTGTGTGTATGTGTGTGTAGTTGGAGCTCACATGACGTCGGCTTTTGAGGCACTGTTGCCAGTTTAGCCTACGAGCATATGAGAAAAGGGGAAAAACTATAACAGTAACAACATGACCTATTTTATTAACGCTTTATTTAACAGGAAGAATATTTTATTTATTCTTTTATTTTGTATTGTTTAAATACATTTTTCAGAGTATTTAACTTATCCTTAGGATCATATCACAACAGCACTGATTTTGTTGCTGTTGCTTCACTTAGCACGCTCTCTTTGCTCTCTGCTATTTTTAACAGCTCGGCAACAGAGCGACAGCAACAACAAATTGCGGGTCAAAAATAGGAAAACAATAAAAACACAAAACAAAAAACAAAAAATACAAAACACAATGCACAATAAATGCAAATGCGAAATGCCGCTCATTGCTTGAATTTCAATAAAGAACGAAAAATAGACGAGAAGCCAGCCAGCTAGCCAGCGGAGAATGCGAAAAATCTACCAAAAATATTTGATCGAAATCAAATTCAGAAAACACAGAGGAAAATAGAAGTGCGCCCAGAATTCTAAAATTTAAATATACTCAAAAAATACCCCTAGATATTTTATAAAAGCAACAACAAAAGGCAGGAAAATGGTGCAATTCAGTTCATTAACCCTAAAAAAAAAAACGAAAAGGAAAATTAAAACGCAAACGAGAACAACAAACAGACAGAAAAATGCACAATAAAACAAAAAAGCATTATACTAATAATAATAACGAACAACAAATAACAGCAAGCACACAGTGCAAGCAGCGTTCCAAAAGGCAAAAAAAAAAAAACGTAAAATAAATAATAAGAATTCAAAAAATTAAATGAACTGCGAATTTCAGGTTCAAGGCCACAACAATTCACAATTGACAGTCACTTTTTTTGGGTAGACTTTTTTATTGCTTTTTATGCTTTTATAAATCTATGATTTCTTAATTAAACATTAAATTAAATGTCGAAGCTACAATTTTAACCTCAAATTGAAGGCAAATAAAAATCAAGGCCTCCTCAATTTTATTTGTTATCTAGCATAATAGGCAAAGCCCAAAGTTCTGTGGGATTATTTTCACACGATTCATGGAATATTTACCCCTCTTTCCGCCCACTATAATCACTTTGGCGACGTTTCCTTTCCAAGAGCTCTCCAATTTCAGTCTCTTTATTTTTAATTTCATCCACATTTGAGATTTGTTTGTCCAAAACTGGGAAAAGGGGTTTCGAAATACGAGCTACGTGCCTCTGACAAGAGGGATTCTCATAAACTATACACACACACAACACATGACCAACCCGACAATTTCCCTATTTATTATATGGTATGTACATAAGTCGGAATGTTTGTATGTATTTATTTATTTCCGTTCCATATTTAATGGGTGTACCCATTGCCAGTACAAGAGAGATCCAAAACGGGAAATGCATACAATTAATCATTTAATTTACTTTAAAAAATTAAAGGTACGAGTTACCACAAAGTTTTTCATTGCAATTTGTATATATTTTTTATTACTGAATTTTAAAAAATATTTATCTAATGATTGCATTTCTCAAAGAATTCGAAAGAAGCCGATATGAATGTACATATGTAATTATGTACATAAAACGGTTCATATCAATTGCCAGACTGTATATTACGATCGTAAGTGTAATGGTTATCATAATTGCCATCCGGCGGATATAACAACTGCAGTATTTACAAAGGCACTGTGGCTGCTACCATAATGTAGGTAAGAAAACGTTAAGATATGCAAAGCAGCTGACTTTTGTATCTTAAAGATACTTGACCTACTGGGAGAGCAAGGAATCCCAACATACAGAAGCGCAGTCATGTAACTGAAATAAACATTATGAAGTTTAACAGAATTATTCATAAGTAATAGCAGTAATGTAAAGGTTGCAGATACGAATTTAACAGTTACGAAATTTTGATAACAGAAATCTTTTAGAATTGCAAATAATAACAGAAACTAATAACAGTCATGTAAGGGTTGCAGATACGAAATTTTGATAATAAATTTACTGAATTCTTTTAGAATTGCAAATCATTTAACACTTCTTGAAGTGATTACAATCTAATTATTTGAATATTTAAACAATATTCCTCACTTTTTATTTTTATTTAATGATATTAAATTTTTTATTTTATGTAAACTTCTATTCTTTTTTGTTATAATGACATACAAAAAAACCCCAAAAATATTTAAGTATGCACACATTTTTATGACAACTGAATGAAACAAAGATAAGTCAAGGAAAATAGTGTGTCAGCAGCAAACATACAACAAGAAAATAAAAGGAAAATAAGCGGAAAAATTAAACTAGGACAAACTTGAACATCGCTCAAGTGCAGGTCGCCGTTTGGGTTCAGAAAGTATCAAAGTTTACTTCCAAACTGAATAATATTAACTTAAATGAGTAGTTCTCAATAATATATAATAATAAGAAAAGTCAGTAAACAAAATTTGTGATTCATGTGCAACACATGTACAGAGTGAATCACTAAGCTAAAATGGTGACCGCATCGATAAGGATGCACTTGCCATACATATTTTACATGATTTAAAAATTTCTGGAAAAATCCAAGAGTCAGTAAGCTGAATGGTTTTTTTTTTTATTTAAATAATTGTTATTCATAGGAAATCATTTAAAATTTTAGAACCAATATAATGTTAATCATCTAACACTTGGTTAGTGGAACATTTTAGCCTTTAAATTGTGCTTCTGTAACAATTTTCGGACTGGTAATTTCGTAGTCACGTTTTCTCAATTTACAGCATCGTTTTGGTCTTTTATTTTTTTAGCACATTGACTGCACATCGGCAGTCGAAATTGCAAGGCTAGAAAACCAAAGGAAACCAGTTTTCAAGATAAATGGAGAAGAGAAGGAATTCGAGAGACCGGCTTGTTACGGGGCTGCGTCATCATTTCTAGCAATTCTACGGTATTACTCAGGGGAAAAACTTTTTTGCACGTGTTATTTTTTCGTGGTTAAATCGCACTATTAACTTGGCTGGATTAAGAGTGGCCGATAACCATTGCACTTGACATTGGCTGTTATCGATAACGATTTATTATCGCATGGTTACTCACCTCTTAAAAGTCCTTAATTAGTTGAATGAATATATTTAGTGGTTAGCTCTTTTTGTTTGCTTTGTATTACACGCTATTTTAGATGCTTGAAATCTCGACCGGACAGCCTGCAACAAAAAGAGAATAAAGGACAACTATTAGGGGGTGTGTCAGTACGAAAAAAAAAATGAAAATAACATAAAAGAATTCCTTAATAAAAACAGCTGGCCAAAAAAAGAGACAAAGGAATATAAAGTAGAGAAAAAGACGAATAGAAAATAAAAATCTTCCCAGGTGTGCTTAAAGGTAGATACAAATTAACATATGCATGTGTGATGTACTATATACATGCATTTGTGGCCGCTATTATAGCAACGTATCTTTGAGATTAATAGCCAAACGATTTAATTTTATTACAAATTTGCTGGAAAATATTAAAAGTTTTTTATAGAATTTTATATATTATAAGCTAGGTTTACATATTACAGATTTATATACAGCCAAGTATATAAATAACGTGCTATCAATTCTCCCTCGGCTGTTTATGTGCATTTTGAAAATAAGCAGGAAGGCTCCATAGCTATAGACACATACATACATATGTATGTATCTTCAATTTGTATATGGGTGACAACAATTGGAGAGCGGAAATGCTGTGTGGACGAGAAATCAGCGACGAGCTCTTCAAAAAATCCCATCCATACACACACACAGCAACACTCATTGTGACATTAATTTATAACTTCAAAATCAGAGATACTTTTTAGGTTCGGTTTTTGAAACTTCGTATCCGTAGGGTAAACATTACCATATGTAAGTTAATCTACATCAGCAAGAAAAATATCTTCAAAAGAATAAAATTAAAAGTAAAGACAATAAAGGGCAACCCCCAAAATGTTCGTCATTGATGTCTGTGCCTTTAAGTCAATGAACTGTTATATCCTCTAATACACCTCCTATTCGCTCCATCAGCCTGTCTGGGGCTCTCCTTTTCTTACTTTTTTTCTGTGAAGAGGGACAGAAAAAGAAGGCGAAGAAGACCAAGGAAAAGAAAAACAACTACAAGTCGTTGACATGTCCTCCACAAGAAAAAAAAATTAACTTACAGACGACAGACAGCCAGAGAAGACAGCTGGCTGTCGATTTATTTTGATTAACCGTTATTTCGGTGAAAAGGAAGAAGAGCCTAAAAGAAAGAGAGCGATCGGTGAGGGGCAAAGAGAAAGTTTTTTTTAAATACCCTTACATTTTAAGATTTAACAATGACCTTGAATTTTTTAAATAGAAGAATTAAGGATGGGTCAAAAATGAACGTTAAATATAAAAAAAGTCAACTATTATACATTTTTTAATTTGGATAATGAAATCAATACAACCGAACACCCACGCCCTCCTCCTTGATAGGAAGTTTAAGTAACCCCAAGGAAGAGTATAGTTCGGGTTCGTTGGGGCGAGTGGGGGTGGGCAGGGATTACGACTGTCTGGCGAGACAGGATAAAAAGTCTGACGGAAATTAGGTTTTATCGCTGACCTTGAGACCGCCTCGCCTTGTTGTTCATGGCGTCTCCTTCGTATAAAACACAAGTATTTATAAATACCTATGTACATACTTAAGTATGTAATTTACATTTGTGTGCATTCCCATTGAATATAGGCATTGGCGGCAGTTGGTATACACACCATGTGCTAATTGATTGCGTTTTGGCTCAAAGTGCTAATTCGTTAAAGCCACAACAGTGCGTGTGTTCGACTAGCAAACTAGAAATATGTAATAACTATCTGCTGGCAATGAGTTTCTATTCATGAAATAGTGATTAAAATAATTAATATTGAAAGTTCAAGGAAATTTAAACACAAGTGAATATTTATTTAATTAATTTGTAGCCAGGCATAATTGAAAAATTCAAATAGATATAAAATCAGGGTTCAAATGTTAAATATTTTAAAACTGGAAATGTTTTTCGGAAATTAACAATAAAACCTAAAATATATATTGTTTACTTTATATTTTGGTTCACTGTGACTGCTTTATAAATGGATTGTAATTTTTGTTTTATTTGCTTCATTTCTTTATCCGCACACTCATTCACTCGGGAAAAGGCTCTTGCGTGTTAATCATTAAAAGCAATACATAGATACAAATGTATCTACAAATACACAAATATATGAAATGAAATATAAACGCTAAAAGGCAGCGCGTGTGTTTCTTATCTATAATATATTATTTAAAATAACACAAAAAATTGAACGAGCTGTCATAAATTTTGGAATTGTTTACTATTGAGAGTATTTTGGCACTTTTTATCGGAAGAGGGGGGCCGAGCACTGACACACTTATTTTAGCCCCTCTTTTACGCTGCCACTGCTGGAGATCTCGATTCTTTTTTGTGCTTGTGTTCTATTTGAAAAGAAGACGACACCAAAGAAAGCGACCAAAGCAGAGTCGCAAAAGCATTTACAGTTATGATGCCAAGAAAAGTAAAAGTAAAAAATCAATGAATGTGTATTGTTTGTTTTTGAATATAACAGCGTGCATTTGGATGTTTGTATAAGTGCATGGCTACAAAATTCGATGAGAAGAGGATACAGATGAACCATCAATGAAAGATTTCCTCAACTTTTCATTTTTGGAGATACATTCTTGACAGCGACAATATTCGATCCCTTGATATATATTTTTTTTAATTAGCACTGCTGCATATACACATGTACATATTTGTTTACCGTAGAGAGTGTAAACTGTTAAATTTGCTTTTTAAGCTTCGTTTTTATGGTTGACTAAAATCTTTCTCAGCAAACAGTTGCCATCTCTCTCTCTCTCGCTCGCCACAAACATGTTGGATTTACCGTTGCGTACGAATATTTTTTTACCTTCTTGGTTTTTGTTTTGAACTTCTTCACACTGCTGATTTTAATTGCTAACAGCAACAATGCCAAAAACAACAACGAAAGTTGAAACAATAACAACAGGTTGCCGGTGATGAGTAACGAAAGAAGCGACAAAGAATCCGAAAAAAGTCACTCTCACGATTTCACAGACAAAGAAGAGAGAAAATAAGAAATGGAGAGCGTGGAAAGAGAAAGAGGGAGAGGGTATATAGAAAGGGATAAATTCAAATTTTTTTGGTTAGCTTAAATAAACAAACCAAAACATTGGTATCAATTATCAGGCAACAAAAAATGCTCACTTAACTTATCACCTTATCAGTTAGGCTCTCCTCTCTTTTTCTTACACTCTCTGGCGAAATAGTAACGTTTTTATATAAACAAAACATTCCAGCTGAACAAGTCAGCCAAAGCTTTACGGAATCGTTCCCAGTCAATGAAAGCCAGAGAATAAATAAATTAGTGCATTTTTTTTAAGTCAAATTCTTACAAATTCTACTATAGAACAATTGTGATGAAGGCATTATATCTTTATTTTTGTGGAATTTAAAATATCCCTTCATCGTCACACTTAATTTAGGTAAAATAAAATGTATTTACATTTACAAAATATTGCAATCATTTTCAATTGATTTTGCTCATTTTTTTTCAGGAGAAGAAACTATATAAAAAACTATATTATAAAGCTCATTTGCATGACGTCATGTGTAAAACGTTGAGGCACTTGAAACAATTTCGTGCATTTCACTTTGTGTTGTTGTTGTGCCGGCAGTTTTCCGCCGGCTACCAAGCCAGCGAACTGGGTCAATATCTTAATTAATTTTAATGGGCTTAATTTAAAGACAAAGGAAGCGAACCGCACTAACAAAGTTACATCAATCATTTGCGTATTGCCATCGCTGGAAAGAGGGGGGCGAAGTCATTATTTTCCGCTCTACATAAAAAAAATGTGACAAATACATACATACATCCATTACAATTACATATGTACATATGTATATACAGTGGGGTTCTATAAGCTAATAAACTTCTTAAATCAACAAATTTTTTATCAGATTATATGAGATATATCACATACATAGGGATTTGTTTGTATTTTTAGGCATTGGGAAATCAAAATTGGAATGTGAATCAAAAGGTTTTGTCACACATTCTTAAGATAATATATTTATTTATTTAAAAAGGGCGTGGAGTCAAAACAAAACAAGGCTTACTAATAATTACAATATACAAACACATACTCGTACGCACCCCACCACCAGCAGAAATTGGCGATAACAACAAAATGCGGGCATCGTACATTTGATTTATGCAGACAGAGCGAGACACAGAATGGAAAAGAGGGCGGACAGAGAAGAGAGCACTGAGATCAAGCCGGAAGTTACGTTTCAAAGAAGAAGAGTGTGTAACAGATGCATTTAGCAGTAACAGGAACAGCAACAACGATCGCTGACAGGTAGGGAGCAAAACAAAAGGGCAAGAGAGAGAAAGAGATGGAGCGACGGCAGCAGAGAACTGCAAACTGCGATTTATTTAGGGTTGCACATGTGTGCGTGTGTGCTCATAATGCCCGAGTATCTGTGTGAGTCTGACCTCGTTGGCAAACTTAAATAAAAAATAATAATAAAGAAGAGCATGGAAAAGTGGAATATGGCAGAGCGAACGAAGGCGGAAAAAGAAGCCGCACCTAAAAAAATCTATTACATCACTAGGAAAATTGACACAAGCATTCAACATTTACATACACACTACACACGCGTAGGCATGTGTGTGCGAGCGAGCTAGAAACGGAAGCAAATTGAGCATTGAAAGAATTAAAACAAACGTACGCTACGTTTTGACCCCTGAAAACATGTGAATTCCAAATCTCACGAATGCCATGATAAGATAATGTTCCTTTTATTATTGGGAATTGCCATTTTCATAAAGTTTCGAATTGTTTACCAAAAATCTTTGATGAAATATACTACATGCATTTGAAAATTTAAATAAAATTTTAATAATTAAATAAATCGAAGAATATAACCTATAAATATGGAATTAAAAGAAATTATTTCTAAGATTAAAAAAAAAAATAAAGAAACATTAAACAATAAATGAATGAAATACAAAATGTACTTTATTTAAACAATTAAACCAACAAATATGTTTGTATAACAAAAATCAACACATTTTTAGCACCTAGGCGAAAACTCATCGTTTATGTGTCATAACTACTGAACAACGCAGGAAAATGATGAAAAAAATCATCAATTTCATTGAAATTTCTACGTATTTTTGGCCCAAAACTATACGCGGCTGAAGCATAAAATAAAAATCTAACCCCAAAGCGACTACAACAACTGCTAGAAACTTCTTTTCTGAGAAAATTCACAAAATGTATTTCCCTCAGACAGAAAAATGAGAGCGTCCGCGACAGGGAGAGGGAGCACGCGAAGCGACAAGCTACAAAGCGGCCAGCCACAAGGCTGCAAGTGAGAGGAGCTTGCAGCATGCGGCGAATTCAGTTCAGACATTATACTCCTTAATAGCCGAGCAAGAAGGTATGCTATAACAGCAGAAAGTTAAACTATTTTATGTATTTACAATTTATATTAAAATGAAGTACTAGTACAATTTAAGCAGAAGTACTAACACAATTTTATGTAAATTTACATGAGAATAATTACAACAATAAAGTATGAATTTATCAAAATAACTTTGAAAATACAAATGTGTAAATATTTTTTAATTGTTTGCTATTAAATATCTACACGCAGCAACTGCCTTATTGATTTTCAATAACCGATTTTGTAAAAGTATAAAATTTGCAATTAATTGAATAGGACTGAGTGTGCTCACGCGAATGCAACTCCAAAACTGTGCGAAATAATGGGTACCCCGATAGTCGAGAGCAGTGTTTTCTGGTTTCACTTAACAGGGCGAGCGGAAGCCAGACGACGTCGACGTCGGCAGAGCAGCGGAGTCGCCAGAAATCTCGAATGTGCGACAATGCTATTGGAAATTCAGTCTGCCGCTAGCGCGACTCGAAGCAGAGGTATTTGTTGAAAAAATATTCCACGATTTACTGCGAAACCATCCACCTCGCTCGCTCGCACGCTGTCCGTCTCTGTCTCCGTCCCTCTCTGACATGCTAAGTTGCTTAACAGAATGTGGGAGCCGTCGAAGAATGTTACCAACGCAACGCATAGAATCAAAAATTGCGAATATCTGAACGAATTTTGGCGAAATTTCTGGCCAAGGATATTCAAAAGATGGATGTAGGGGACTCCTTTGTCCCTTTCCCCAGCTATCTGTTTCTTTTTCAGCAGCACAGGACAATTATCGGCGTTGAAATGGGAGAAAAGGCCTTTTATTGCCATTAAAATGCAGCTCTTTCCATTTTTATAAGTCAAGGAATAAGATTTATTGGCAGTAAAACGCTTTCTCTTACGGGAATTTTAATATTAACATTCTTACATTTTTATCATTTAAATGCTAAAAATGTCAAGAATGTGACTCATAATCACACACCAACAAATGCATACCAAAAATAGCCGTAAGTGACTAAAAGAGAAGAAAGAAGCAGCAGCCCGTGACGTCATCCCGCCCACAAAATACTCGAAATTATTGAAATGCAGACATTTTTGTTTTTCTTTTTTTTTTTTTGTAAGAGCAACTCTTTTTTTTTTGGTTAAATGTTTATTGGTTTTTTACGAACTGCTGAAAAAAATATGTTAATAACAGCCCTATTTGCTGTTAAGTGCTCTCTCTCTCGCTCTTTCTCTTTGTGGTTTCAATGAAAGTGAGCCACAAAGCTGCAAAAATCGAAATTCCTCGTAATTGGTTAGAAAAGAAAATGATTTAATTTGAATTTTGATCAAGAACAACAAAACAGAAAAACATGTGATTTTTAAACGAAATCAAGAATGAAACAACAACAAGAAAATGCGAAATGAGAAGTGTATGCAAAACGAGTTATGAAATGAGAGTGAGAGAACAAGAGGCAGTCGAGAGGAGAGCAGAGCAAAGTTACATTACGATTTTATCACTGGCATATAATAGACTAAACTTAACTAGGCGTACAATTATGTTTAAAATATGTAGTGTACTAAAAAGAGATACGAGGGGGAGTAAAGGAATAAATAAAGTAAAATGAATGAAACGAAAAAAAATCACCTTTTCAGTAGGTCGCGTCGTAATGTGCTCTTGCGCTGCGCTCTCTATTTTGTGGCTTTGCTCGTTGCTTCTGCTGCTCCTGCTACCTTCGACTCCTTGCGGCGCTCTCTTTGGCTGCTGGCTATCTCGTTCTATCCCGTTGCCTTGCAGCGGAGCTCTGCTGCCGTCTCGCTTGCGCTCCGCTGCTGCTGACGCTGTGTTCGCCGTTAACTTTTCGCCGCTCTCTGCTGCTTATTATTCTGATGTCTTTCAACTTTGATTTTTACAAGCTGGGATCACTTTGTTTGTTTTGACAATTATGCCTCTGATTGCTTTTCGTTCAGTTTTATTGTTTATTTGTACAAACTAGATGGATTTAAAGGGAATATTGATTTAGAGCAAGCAAGACCAGGCAGGGCGAATTGGCCGAGAGCGAGAGATTCGAACACGAACGCGGCGAAAACGCCTCGCTGTGGCATTGGCAATGGCAGCGGTTGCGGCGCGTTTTCAGTGTGTGAGTCCACGGCGGCGGCGATAAACACGAGCGAAACGCGCGGCAACCGACAAAGACAGAGACGAACACAGTACAAGCACACACGCATACCGAGACACCGACACCCGTCTGCCGTTCATGCAGGCGAAGAGAGCATCAGCCTCAACGCTCTCCCGCTCTCGCTCCCACTCCCTCTTTGGCCGCTTTTGTGGCGCCGCGCGCGTTTTGTCGCTTCGCCCGCAAGAGCAGAGCAACACGCAATAAAAGTTCAAAAACAGTTGAAGTATACCACGACGCGAGTAAAAATCTTTCCTGGCGACGTCGTCGCCGCCGTTCGTTTGTAGTAGTTGTTGTTGCTTTCGTCGTGTGTCGCGAATTTCGTTGCGCTGTTTACGCTACGCTTTAACAAAAAACCAAAAATGACGAAAAAACTGAAATGCTGGGATAAACTCAATGGTCTTTGCGACAAATGTGCCAAATGTAATCTTCTTCTGTGAAGATTCCCCTTGCCCCTTTGTTTTTATATTGTCGAAATTAATCTGCATATCATGGTGTTCATTTTCGTATTTCGCCTGCTGAAAAGGTCTCGCTTGCTCTTTTTTGCCCCAGGGAAATAAAACGTATTATTCGCTTCCGCCGCCGTTGCGCTATGCGCTGCAATAGCTATTAAGTTGTACAGAATCAGTACCAGAGGCAGTAGGAAAGTATAGATGACCAAAAATAAATTCGGAGAGCACAAGTCTGAGCACACACGTCGTTTTCAAGTCGTTTGGCGTTTCACTTTGAGCTAGAGATGCAAGAACTGGGGTTGTTGATAATATATAAAGACATCGATATATCGATAGTCAAAGTGCGATGTTTTGTAACTAGATATATCGAATCTACATTTTCTTCAACGATATATTTTTGATCTCGTTGTGTCAGAGGGCATATTTATGTTTTTTGTTGTTAATGTTATATGTTTAATGTTAATTTCTAGCTTATTAATGCTTATTCGAGGACTCATCGCCGTTAAAACAGAAAGAGACTGTGTTTTCTATATAGAAAATGGGATCAATGAAATTATGACCAGATGAAGCGAAAACAGACATTTTTGCACTTTCGCGCCACACAGCCAATGCCTATTATTTTATATTGCTTTCAGTGCAATATAGTTAAGGTCGAATGGTGGCGAATTAGATGTATGAACCGACCAAAAAGTTGAATTTTCTAATTAGGATTTTAAAAACTTGCTCACCGATTGATCTCCTCTAGTTTGCTTTTTATCGCCTTCTTGCGGGAAGGACCGCGTCTCACAAAAGAACCGCAGATGAGCTTAATTCTTCGGGTAACTGGAGAAAGACACAACTTTTCTGATTACTGATATATGCTTAATTTTTTGTATTCACAAATATTTTCTATGTTCACTGCTCCGTCGACGTGAAAATCTGAACAGAAATAAATTTGTTTTGATCGGCCTTTTTATAGGAAATTTAACAATTTCTGAGCCTACTTAGAGTAAATTATATGCTTTTCATTTTTTAAATTGTTGACTGAAGAAAAATAATCGATTGCATTTGTCGATGTGTATAAAAAAATGCAAATAAAATGAATATTATAGTTTTAAAATAAGTACCAATATCCTAGGATAGACTAGACTAAATATAGACATTAAAAAGGAAAATAAATGAAATAAAACTAACATAAAATGCGTTATTTTTTATATATGGAACAAAGACGAGTGGCAGCACTGCGCGATAACAGTGACGCTGTCAGCTGTCATCATATCGATACACCGATAATAATACATCGATAGCAACCCTTGCCCAAGCTGATTTCCATAGCCGCCCTTGTTTTTTTTGTGTTTTTATTTACAATTGCACACAATACAAAGTACATTGAATCGACTGCCAATGGGCAAGCTTGGGAGTGCCACCGTCGGGCCACGCCCGTGCCCATACAGCATTGCCCTGCTCCTGCTTGCAATCATTCCATTAGCTGTTGCCGGCTCAGCCAAATCGCCGCTGGGCAGGGATGACGAGCGCTTCTACGAGGAGCTGGTGGTGCGACCACTGTCCGGGGACCATGTCAACACCTACTTCCAGTTCACCACGCGCTGGCACTTTGGTCACAAAGATAATCGTGAGTGAATCCCACACACAAAAATCTATAAAATGGTTTTAACTTCACCCAAATTTCCTGGTCTTTCACTTAGTTTACCACACCCAGCTGACGCCCCGGGTAATTGCCGAGCTGCTGCAACAATTCGACGTCAAGGAGCTGCACATTGGTCTGACCCAGGGCTTGTGGCGCTACGAGACCTGGGGATATCCCATTGTGGAGGCAACCAGCGGTGCTGAGATGTGGGCTTGGTTCAGCGGCAATCAAAATCTCACCGACAGCGATGTGAACAGCCAGTGGAGCCAGCTGGCCAATGTGTTTTCCGGTGTGCTATGCGCCTCCTTGAATTTCGTGGACAAAACGAATAGTATTTCGCCGCGCCATCTGCTCCGTCCACAGTTCATGCCCTCCGCCAACAGGAAGAACTTTGTCAGATATTCGGCCTTGCCCCGGGAGATCGTTTGCACTGAGAATCTGACGCCATGGAAAAAGCTCTTGCCGTGCGGCAGTGCCTCTGGCTTTGCCTCGCTTCTGAATTCCGGCCATGTTCACAATACCAAGTATCATTCGTTGGGCCTGAAGGTGCGTTTACTGTGCGAGGATCATAACGAGGACAATTGCATTGTAGAGCTAACGCAGACAGCCAATTTGGTCTACGATCTGCGTCTCTTCGAGTTGAGTAGCAGCAGCAGCAACAGTGACTTCTCGCTGCGCCGGCTCTTTGGCATGGGCCTGAACGGTTACTGTGAGCTAGCCGAGAGCTCCAAGATGTATGTGCAGCGGAATGAGCAGGGCGAACGCTACCAACTGGTCCCCCCGCCCCCTAGCCCAGAGAACGATGAGGTGAGGAGCACTCGTGGCGGGCATACTGCCATTTATGGGGTCTACGATATGCACGAACAGTTTAAGGAACACGGCGAACGTCTCTTCAATGTGGCCTGGCTGTCGCCGAAGAGCGAGAATCGACGGCGGAATGTGGTGAAGCCCACACCGCCGCCGCTCACCGTCCATCGCTATCTGCTGGGACATGGCCAGGAGCGGGGCCGTATAGCCACCGAGATTACAAATTCACATTATGATGCTTTGCCCATTTTGGTGCAGGAGGTGATACCGTGGTATGTCCATGGTTATCTGCACACCCTCACCGTTCGAAGGAAGCCGCAGCGCGTCAACGAGTACGGACGCCAGCGGATTCCATTCAAGCTGCTCCACTATAAGCCCGGCAAGCAGCGCGAACTGCCGTCGCATCTAGAGATCGGCTTCTTGCTGCCAGGACAGACGTCAGCTTTGATAACCATCGATGTGGACTATCTGCTGCTCAAGTGGCTCGAATATCCGCCGGATGCGAATCATGGACACTATATCGGATCAGCGCTTGTGTCCAGCCAACTGCCGATGGGCAGGAACTACACCGCTCTGCCGGTCGAGGGTTATCTCTTTCAGGACTCGTTCAATGCCACGCGACCCAGCTATGTGCTCAGTCTGCACACGGAGGCGTTAATCGTTTCGCTGCCCACGCCGGACTTTAGCATGCCGTACAATGTCATCTGCTTGGCCTGCACGGTGGTGGCCCTGGCCTTTGGTCCCATCCACAGTGTGGCCACCAAGATGATAATTGTGGGGAAGCCGACAACGACGACGCCAAAGAACTTTATTAAGAAGCTGCTTAACAAAGTGTTCCGCCGTGGTCAGGCAGCGGCTGAGGAAGCAGGAGCAGCAGACGGTGAAGGAGCTGGGGAGGGATCAACTGAAGGGGCAGCAGGAGATGCTGTGCCAACGGAATCTAGTTTGCCAGGCAGCAGACAGTCGGATGATCAGCCGCTGCTTGAAGATCTCGAGGAGAATGACTAGGAGGAGACGGGGAACAGCCACTGGAGTCGTGATAAGCTCCCATTTTGATATATCTAAAAGGTTCTAATAAAACTATAGTGTAAAATATCTGAAATTTGCCTTATTATTTTTAGGAATCTGCCTCTGGATATTGGAATATATCGATCTATGAATATATAATTAAATTTCGATATTTTAACATTGGAATATATGTATGCGTAATAAATCGATTTTCTATTTGATATATCGAACTGTGGCAAAGAAGAGCATAAACTTGGTTAAAAGTAGCACACAAAACGGCTATAAAAATATGTTTTTAAAGAAGGTTTTAATACTATTGGTTAAACAATGAATTAAAAAAATGAATATTGAAACTATAACATAAAATGTAATATTTCGATTTATTAAACTTAACTTCCACAGGATTTACAGCCCCAATTCAAATAACTTTATATCCCAGAAAGAAAAAGATTTAATTTTGTTTTCATAACTTTTTCAATTTTTTTTTTTAGCTTTGTTTTATTATTTATTTTGTTTGTTTTGCATTTGGAAAATAGAGATTTCTAAATGCTATATTTGATAAACATACATGTACATATGTCTAAATGGTTTCCCTCGATGTGGATCAAATATGAAATCATATATATTAGATTCTAGATCGGATCGGATTAGAGCAGGCCAGAGGTAGGGCCACACTCCGATCTAGAAAGAGACAGATTTTTCTCATCTCAAGTTTTTCTTTCTCTACAAGCCTAATGGAACGAACTTTCGGGAAATATCTAAGCGAAATTTTACAAGGATCTCTCGCAGGCGTTCCAAAATAATAATTTCATCGCTTAATTTGTAATATTTTAACTAATCTTAAATAAATAATTTAGATATCAATCGATTTGGAACTCTTCTCCAATTTCTGCGCAAGCAAATAATTGTAATAATTTTTTTGAACAATATATTTCGGAATTATTACTGCGCTTTAGAAATCTTGAAATATAAAACCTTTTAGTTTGTAGAATTCAAGTGTTAATTGGGGAATTTTAACAGATTTCCCGAAAGACGAAGGATTAACTTTGTTACTCTTTTCTCTAGTCGGCAGCACAATGCGATATACAATATATATTTATTATTTAATTATTATTATTTTTTTTTAATTTTTGTTTGTGCTTGTTCCATATGGAATACATTCTAACGTCTTTCAAGTATTATTTTGTTTTTTTAATTATAAAATTTATTCATGGTTTCTGCTGCTTGATAGTTCTCTCCGTTTTATAGTTTTACTTTAAATAGTAAATTTAAGCTTATTGTATAAATATACATATACGTTGATTTTACAAATTACAATTCTTTACTTAAACAAAATACATGCACGCACAACAACAAAAAAAAAAAAATTTGGGGGACAATAAAAAAATATATATTTTAAAAGAGAAAACCCTATAGAAAAAAAATAATGAAAATTGTTTAAATAGTCTGCTGTGGGTATTTTATGTTAAAAACATGTTTGCTAATTCTGTTCCTTACAATTCAAATATATATATATTATATCTAAATCTATATATTTATGTTTATGCATAAATCGTTTATGAAAGAAGAGTGTATGTTTCCTTAGCTTGTTTTTCTTATTTTCTTTTGTTTTGTTTTTAGGAGAGAGAATTATTTATATAAGTATCGTAATAGGATGAAGGTGTTCGATCGATTGGCAATGGGTTTTATTTATAAGAAGCTGAAAAATAGAGTTAAGGGAGGCGGCCAGGAGGTAGGCTGGGGGGCAGCTAGTTTTCAGATGTTAAATATTCCCCGTTTTTGCTCTTACGAGTGTCGAGGTCCTGCCGCTACATATATATATATATCTCATATCACGAATCCCTAACTAATCACGAATCTTCCTATCCTCGCCTTCTCTCTATCTATTCCTGTCTTCAGATTCGCTTTTAGCGCCCCAAAATACGTACATAAAATCTGTTAGGTTCAGAGCCAGCCACCTTCTTAGCCTGGCCTTGTTTTTTTTTTTTTTTTTTTTTTTTTTGGGTATGCCCCAGGATCGATCCCTTCTTGTTCTTCGCTGGCGCCTGCTTCACCTTTCTCATTTTTTGCTTATTCCACTTTATTCTCTTGGTTGGACTTTCTCCTGGTGTTTCGTATGCAAAAGTTTTCTTATTTCGCTGAATCCTTTCTCTTTCGTAGCCCTCTGACCAACTTCTTCTCTGGCTTCTCTTTTAGGTTCCCCTATTCGCTTTAATTCTAATCCCTAACTCATGCCTTCTCCTCTCTGCTCTCTGCTGTCTGCTCCTTCTCCTTTGTTACATTTCCTTTTGACATCTCTCCTCCTTCTTTTCCTCGTTTGATATTCAATCTTAATTAACGTTCCTTTCCCTTCCCCCTCTGCCACCGCCTTGTGCTCCATCCACTTGCTCTCAAGTTCCGTCACCAGTGGCCATCTGTGCTTCTTGCTTCCCAAACTGGTGACTTCTCCTCGCCGGAGCTAGTTCTGTCTGCTTCAGCCAGCCAATTCCGACACGAATTACTTGGGATGGATAAAGCCTGGCGGCGGCAATAGGGATTCCCTGCCTCATTGGGGCGGCTGCTGGCCATAATATCCATAGGCTCCCGTTGGCGGCGGTCCTTGTGGTGCTCCCGGTGGCGGCATTTGTGCACCGGCGGGCCTATAACCCTGATAGCCCTGCGACGGTGGATATTGGGCATAGCCCGCCGTCTGAGGTGGCTGATGGTATGCATGGCCGGGATATGCACTGCCCGGCGGCGGTGGACCATAGCCTTGTGGTGGTGGCGGCGGTGGTCCACCGTACGGATTCTGCGGAGCTCCTGGTGGCGCCGGTTGATATTGATTTGGCGGCATGGGCGGTGTGGTTCCATTCGGTGGCGGTTGCTGCTGCTGCTGGCTGCCCTGTCCCTGTTGGGCATTGGGTGCACCGCCTCCTGCACCACCGCTACCACCACCACCGGCAGATCCGCCAGCGCCCGCTGGCGGTGCCTGCTGCTGCTGCTGCTGCTGCTGCTGTTGTTGATTGGGCGGCGGCGGCGGTGCTCCTCCCGGCTGTTGATTGTAGTTACCCGGCGTGGAGTATGTTGTCGGTTGAACTTGCGTTGGTAGCGGCGCCACACCGGACACAACGACTCCTGGTTGCTGCTGCTGCTGCGGCGGCCCGGCATATTGCTGGCCAGCAGATCCACCGGGTCCTGTGGGGCCACCTGCCCCGCCACCTGCTCCGCCCTGCGGGGGCGGCGTCGACTGTTGCTGTGCATTGGGTCCATTAGGATTGGTATTGCCGCCGCCAGCTCCTCCAGCAGCGCTGCCTGCCTGTGGCGGTGGCGTTTGACTCGGCGCCGTGCTGCTATAGGCACCACCCGGCGGTGGTGGTGGCACTGATGCCACACTATTCGGCGGTCCTCCCGGATAGCTGCTGCCCGGCGGTCCTCCAGCCCCGCCGCCGCCACCAGCCGCCTGCTGCTGTTGTTGCTGCTGCTGCTGCTGTTGATACGCCTGATACGGACTCTGGCCACTGCCTGTGGGCGGCGGAGGTGGTCCATAGCTGCCAGGTGGTGGAGGTCCTCCGCCCGCACCCGCCTGACCGTACTGCCCGGGCTGAGGCGGATAACCAGCATAGCCCATCGGCGGCGGTGGTCCACCAGCTGAATTCTGTGGCGGCGGCGGACCGTACTGGCTTTGGGGCGGTGGTCCTGGCTGCTGCTGTCCACCGGTGGGCGGTGGCCCGTACATCTGGCCGGGCGGCGGTGGCCCTTGCGGTGGCGGCTGTTGTTGTTGTTGTTGTCCCGGCACCGGCGGCACCTGCTGGCTACCAGGTGGCGGTGGATATGCGCCAGGCGGTGGCCCACCCGGTCCACCGGCATTCGGCTGATAGCCATGTCCACCAGCTCCCGCTGCTGCTGCGGCTGCAGCCGCCGCCGCTGCCGCTCCTGGACCATGATGATAGCCACCTTGACCGGCATTTGGCGGCACTGGCGGCGGCGGTCCATAGCCCTGGGTGGGCGGTCCATAGGGATAGGCGCCAGGTTGGGGCTGGTATTGAGTTTGCGGCTGTGGCGGATAACCGGGATAGTGGCCATGTTGTTGCTGCTGCTGCTGTTGTTGTTGCTGCTGCTGCTGCTGCTGCTGCTGTTGCTGGTAACTGACGCGATAGGGGCTCTGTGGCGGCGGAACACCGGGTCCACCGGCACCGGGCTGAGGACCGCCGCTCTGCTGCTGCTGGTTGGGCGGCTGCTGTGAACCGGGCTGCTGCTGTTGCTGCTGCTGCTGGGGATTCTGGGGTCCTGGCAGTGGTCCATTGTTGGGACGCTGTTGATCTGCATGGCAAAGGAGTTAAATGAATAAAAAAAATTACATAAAATTAGAAGGTTTACTCCAACGACGATCCCATGAAGAGGGGAACAAAAAATGCAATTTAAACTTGCTAGGCTTGCGAATTGGCTTAAGAATCTCCTTTTTATTTACAGAGAAACAGTTAAATGACTGCATTTAAGGACAATTAATGGAAGAACTTGCTTGAAAACGTCTTGAAACTTGCGGCATGACCACGGTTTTTCTTGCTTTAAACTCTTGAATCGTTTTTTTCTTCTTGCTTTAAACTCTTGAAATCTCTTCTTTCTTGCTTTAAACTCTTGAAATCTCTTCTTTCTTGCTTCAAACTCTTGAATCTTGCGAGACAATCATATTCTTGCCTTTAACCCCTTGAAAATCATTGGAAATCTTGACAATAGAAACCCTCCTCCAGCATATAATTCAGCCACGCTGTCTGTTCGTCTTCTTGCATTTGATCTTGATTGACATTACACTTACTGGGCGCTGCATTCGGATTTGGTCCTTGTCCTGGTCCCTGTCCCGGGCCAGGCTGTTGTCCCTGACCCTGGGCATTGCGATAGACGGGATGCTGCTGCTGCTGCTGTGACTGCGGACCCGCCTGGCTAACTTGGGGTCCCTGCTGCTGCTGCTGACCAGCGGCTGCCGCTGCTGCTGCTGCTGCTGCCGCCGCCGCTGCAGCCTGCTGCTGCTGTTGCTGCTGAGATTGCTGTTGGGCATTGGGTGGCAGGCCGGGATGTGGCTGTGGCTGCTGCTGTTGCGCTCCATAAGGCGTCATCTGAACGGGCGGACCACCCTGAGGATCACCGCCATGCTGCTGCATGCCCATTTGCGGTGGAGCACCCTGCTGTCCGGGCTGCTGTTGCGGCGGCGGTCCGCCCAGCATGCCATGCGGTCCCGATGGAGGCGTCTGCTGGCCGCTCTGTTGCATGGCTTGCGTCTGGAGGATGTGCGGTGGCTGCAAGAGAACCAGAGTTATTTATTTATTTTTAGGCAAAGAAACGCGTCTATGTGTAAAAGATAAAAGTATTTTTTTAATTTAAATCCAAAAAGTTTAACATTTTTTTACGATATAAAAGCTAAATCTACACATTTGACCCTTTTTTTTAAATATAATTATTAAAAGACTTTATATTTCACATAGAATTCATAAGGTTCTTCTTTAGATCTCCTGTGAAAAGTAATGGCAGTCTATTTGAGGTTTTCTTTTAATGTTTCTTGTGGAAAATTCTTTAATAATTTCTGTTCATTATGGAATACCAATAGTTGGTGCTCAATAAATGTTCAAAATAATATTTACAAAGCAAAGTGATCAAGATCTACAATTGTATTACAGTTTCTATATAATTTTTCATAATTTTCAACAAATTTCTTTAAAAATTTGTCATTTTTTTTAAGGCAAATTTATATAAATTCATCAGAAACTACTTTTATTACTTTTATCCTATAAATATTTTTTTTTTCTACATTTTTAGTCTCAACCCACCGGCAGTATTTGGGAAATATTCATGGTGGGATCGGCCAGCTGGGCGAGGTAGACCAGATTTCGATGCAATGCCACATGGTAGGACATGCACTCCTGCGCCTTGCCCATGCTCTGGAAGTCCTGAATGGTCTGGATGAGGCCACAATTTTCGTCCAGCATCTTTTGGATCTGGGCGGAGTTGACCTGCGGCGGCACCACATTAGAGCCGCGCGGTGTGGATGGCGGTGTGACCATCATGCCACCGCCACCGCCGACGCCGCCGCCGGAGATGATGCTGCCGGGTGAGCCTGGTACACCCATTTGTGGTCGTTGTTGTTGCTGCTGCTGCTGTTGCATTCCCATCGGTAAGATGCTGCCGCCTCCTGGGACACCACCGCCGCCGCCGCCACCTCCTCCTCCTCCTCCTCCGCCGGGGCCAACACCGGAACCCGGAGGAGGCTGTTGATTGGGGGCATTATTCGGGGGCGGCTGCTGCTGCTGCTGTTGTTGTTGTTGCTGTGGCGGGGGTTGCTGCTGCTGCTGCTGCTGCGGCTGCAGTTGCTGCTGCTGCGGCGGTTGCGGCGAATAAACTGCAGACATTTTACTGGCTGCAGTCTTCTTCTTCCGCTTCGGGGTTTTCTCCTGTTTTTCCACAATTTTAGCGGTTATTCTCGACCGTTGGGGAAAATGAAAATTTTCTTCGCTATTCGCGTTTTTTTTGCAGTGTGCGGCTTTTTTTTCACATACACACACACACTCTCTTGGCACGCAAGCACACACACTCGACACACACACACACACCGACAAGCACACGCGCAAACAAACACACGTACAAAGAGAGGAGTCCCGGGTTGGAAGGAAAAAGTTTTGTGCTGCGAGTTTACTTATAAACCATTGGTATTGCGGTTTCCTTTACTCCCAAAACTTTGACAGTTGTGACGGCCGTCAAATGTTCATAGTTTTTCGTATTTTTCCCACACTTTTTCGCAAGAAAAATTAGCAAGAAGCAACGACGCTTAAAACGATTACACGGGGCGATTAATCGGTGGCACGACACGACTGAAAAGTCTGGCAGCGCTGGTAGCTCGTTTTTTGTCTGCGCGTGTCACTGTGACCAGATGCCAATCGAAAAGAAGCGTTATTTTCTGACCGGGTAGTATATTCAATCGATGTCAGTGCGGTCTTATTGTTGCAGCTGAAGAAATCTAAATTAAAGTTAGTGCGTTCCGCTCTTCTTCTCCGCTCTTCTCTTGCCGCAAAGAGATTTCACAACATTTCGTGTTTATTTTTTTCCGTTCGCCGTTTGTTGTTTTTGTTTTGTTGCCTCCAAATGCGTTCCTGTGGTCAGTGTTGTTGTGTGTGAAAAAGGAGCGCAAAAGCGAATGCGAGTCAAAGTTAAAAGTTGTGCGTAAATACATAAACGCGGATTCATCTCAATTAGTTGAAATTAATTAACTGCGAGGCGAGTTGCACTTAATTGGTGGAGGACAGCAACGGAAAGCGACGATCAAAGGGAGACTAAGTAAATCAACAGGTAAATTTTAAGAAGATGAGTCGGAGACGGAAACTTACAAAAACTCCGCTACACACACACACACACACTTGCAAACACACACACATAACATTAAAAACATGCGCAAATTAGGTGTGTATGTTTTTGCATGTGTGTGCGTCGCCTATTAAAAATGTCTGTCGCGGAAAAAAACAAACACACGACAAAAACAACAAAGCCGGCCGCTGTCCCAAAAAGTTGTTAAAAAAAAAATCAAATTAAAAAAGCAACAGCAAATGCAAATGATCGGGCGGGAGTAGGCAGCACTTGCTGGACAGGGAGAGGGATAGAGAGAAGGAATAGGGACAGTGAGTTTAAATATTATTGTCTGTGCTCTTCCGTTAATCATAATTTTACAACCCCTCCCTTTCTGCCTGCCTCTATTTGCGCTTCACGTGCCACACTCTTTCGTTCTTTCTCTCTCTCTCTCTCTTACCCTCCTTCTGTGCAGTTTGAAGGTCAGCTGTTTCTGTGTTCGACCCTGCACTTGGAGAGCAAAAAATATATATTTTATTGATTTGCTTCATTTTTTTTGTCGCCTCTTTTGCGGTTTCTTTTCCTGCTCCCAGCCAACATCAAAACAGCTGCTGCAGCGACTAATTCTAATACACTATAAATGCGAATTACCGCTTAGTTAATCTCGCGTGACCAAGGAGCATAGGGAATGGGGGTGAAAGGCAAAGGCAGAAAACGTTGATAATAAGATAACGGGTCTCTGGGACGCCATCTGTTGGACATTGAAATGCATGCCCGTAGGAGGAAGTTTAAAATAGAATTTTCTATTTTTGTTGTTTTTTTTTTTGTCCTCAAGAATAAATGTATGTAATTATGTTTTAAAAAATAATTAAAAACTGATTAAGAGATTAATGCAATTTTTTAAATATTCATAATCCGTATTACGAGCATCTGAAAGTGTGCAAATAATTCCTAAATTAAAAAAAATATATATTTTATATTCAATTTTATTTGATAAAATTGACAAGTTTTTGGTTAAAATGTAACTTTACTATCCATTATTTTCCCTCACTTGAAAAAGCTAATTTCAATGCAAATGCAACTAATTTGACCTTTTAATAGTTGTTCATTTACCAAATATTTAATTTACAAGCAAAATTCATTTCCATATTCGCCATAAAACTGTGCTAAATTTTACTAGATTTTTGACATTAACTAGAACCCCATATTTGTAACCATATAGCAACCTCAACTTGTACATATATTGCACTTGTCTAGCTTTCAACAATATAACCCACCTGCCCCACACCTGCCTAACTTTCAGGCTAAGTCTCCCGGTGTGTAGGTTATTTGTTATTTGGTCGATAGACCAGCTCCTGTTGCTCCTGCTGCCGCCTCGTCAACGTTGACTTGCCCATATATAATGCTAGTTGGAGGGCCAGTTGGTGGATAACGCGTTTGATGGATGGATGAGGTCATACATAGGTGGCTAAGAACTGTCCGTTGCAGGAGGTCTACTATCCGCTCTTCGGAATCCTTGTTCCACTGGGCAAAAAATTTCTAAATATAGCTTTAAACTTGGATTATAAAATTATTTAATAACTTTCAGATTTGTTTGTTTAATTGTTAATTTATATGTTTGAATATAGCGCATATTCTGTGCATTTTGTTTGAGAATCCATTTAATGATTGCCTTATATATTTTTTTTTGTCGTGCATTTTGTGTTGTATTTCTTGTTTACTTGAGCTATCGGTCAATGCAATTACTTAACCACATTTACAATATTTATCATCAAGTATTTTGGTCTGGCCCTCAGACTTACAACATGACCATTTCGACCCACATAAATTCGCTGATTCCGCACGGTCTTATGTATATAGAAGAGAGACATTGTGATCCGAAGTTGGTCATCAGCAGAAGCGTTCAGATAAGCTTCCCATTTACGATTCGATATCAAACTAAGTGGAATTGCTGACGTTTCGATAAGGAGTAAGGGATTTTACAGCAAAACAATCAAGAAGTGGTCATTTTTTAATATAAACAATTGTAGTTTGGATTGTACCATTCAAGTAAAAGAAAAAAAAGATCAAACGTGGAATAACAAATTGAGTCACAATGCAATACAAAGAAACTGCTTAAAGTAGGGTTTTTAAATTGCTAAAAGCAAGACCGATGATTCTTTATGAAACTTTGATTATATAATAACTATTTTATAGAATGATTATTATATTTTCGTATTGTTTATAGACATATGTACATAATCTTATGAATCCTTCTATCAAATCAAATATTTTTAAATTTAAATACAATCCCATCTAAAATTAAATGGGAATGATTGATATTCCCTCTTTTTATCTGCATGGGAACACCCATAGAAATTGTCCATTGACCACGCCCCTTAAGCACACCCAGTTTGGCTGCTTCCGCCCCCCACCTTCAAGGCCATAACTGACGTCCGATTCGCATCGAAGCACTTGAAAACATACATAGCACTTGAGCTTCGGCTCCGTTAATTTTCCACCCATTGGATGTCATCGAGAATTCATTTCGGTCACCACCAAGCTTATCAATGGCCGAAAAAAATCCTCTCCACTCTATGCAAATTCTATCATCATGATAACACAAATACAAGCCGGCTATAAATACGATTTTCCCGTGTGTGTATTTACGTTTTACCCCCGGCCATTAGTTGTGTAATTTAATGCAGATAGTAAAAATAGTTAAGTGCGATAACACCTGTAAGCGGGAGGAGAGACTTTGGAACCTTTAAGTATATATATGTATATCGGGGAAAGAGTAAGAAAATCTCGAGTTATAAAGTAATTTTTTATCTTTGTTATTAGGTACAAGGGTACTTCAGCGATGATCTTTAAAAAATGTCCATATATGAAATAAAAAATAATTTAAACATAATATAAAATAAAATATATAAAATAATAATAATAAAATAAACTCGAGTTATGACCAGAAAGTATCAAGATATTAACCTTAAAATCTTAAGATCTGCTATTAAAAACTGCAGAAAAATACACATCAACAGCACTGTATAAAATCTGGAATCTGTAATATCATACAAATACAAGATAAATGAAAATGGATGTCACAGAAATACAAAAACATCATATATATCTTGGATAAGATAAGGGTGCAAAGCATCAGGTGCTCATACGTCTGTATATGCCCTGGAAAAATGTCGGTTAAATCTGGAAATAACAAGTTGCCTTAATTAGTTGAATTTGATTTTTATCAAGTGACCCAAACACGCAAATAAATGTATTCAGTATCTAGAAAATAATACTATAATATATTGGGGATTTAACTAAAAAAAATCTTCTTAAAAAAATTAAAAGCAAAAATAAAAATGTTTCCAAAAGAACCATAGATAAGATAAGGTATAAATTCTCTAATTGAAAAGTGTTTGTACCCTTCAAAGTGATCAATCTTGTATGATAACAAATAGCCTAAAATATCTGTGACAGATTCTAAAAATCACGTGAATCAATATCAAAAAATGATTTTTTTTTTGATGATGACGAAGGGGATAGAGAGAGACAGAGAGAGAGAGAGAGAGAGCAAAGGTATCATGATTTAGATAAGTTATCTCTGATACACGTATTTCTTGCAAAAAGGCCAATGACCAATGCAAAAATTCAATTTTTAGCTGAGTCAAGTCTTTGTTCTGGAACTTTCTGGTTCCTATACATATATGTTTATGATATATATATACTTTTTAGATCGGCTGTCATTAAATTGTAGTTTCCAGCCTTGGTGTGTGGAAATGCTTTCGTTTGTTGGGCTCATTATATGGTTCCCCCCATTATGTCTGTCGTAAATATATGGCTCAAGTTTCCCCTATCGGTTCCATTTTGGCGATAAGCTTCTCCTACTTGCGTCTGTCGAACGACTTCTTGACACCTTGCACCTGGGAATGTGTGTGTCTGTGTACCTTTATCTCTCTCCGCCATGCCCGACTGCTGGCTGGATTATAAAACTGTCAATTAAAATCATATTTGGCTTTATTGGTTCCCAAATATTATATCACATTAGTCGTGTTAATCTGGCTTTAAGCAATTTATAAATCGATAGGAAAGCCATTTAGTTTATGAACCTCTTGTCTGGGTTTCTATATTGTATATTGTTCAGTAAAGTGTTCTTTTGAAGGATTAAGATTGAGCAATAACCCCAAAAAATCTGTAAAACCATATTTAATGTTTTACTTTGCCAAAAGACGTTCACAATTTTTTAAGGTGCTTATCTTAATTACCTTTCGACACCTGCCTGGCGATTACCTTTTTTGTTTACGAATACCTGAAGTCGTATAAAATAAAGACAACCCTATAAAATGCTTGCCGAATACCTATTAAGTTCAGATCATTAAGTTTTAATTACTTAAAGAAGTGTAGCAAATAAATATTAAATATAATTTCTTGTTCGATAATATTGACATGTTAAATATGATAATTTGAGATATTTTAATATTAAATGCGATATGTTCCATTATTTTAATTTTAAATATGATATTTTAAAATATTTTAATATTAAATTATGCGATTATTTTCGATTAAATTCAAAATATTTCAATATTTTGATGTGAAATGCGATATTTTTCGATACTTTAATGTTAAATTCAATATATTTCAATTATTTAATTTTAAATGCGGTATTTTAATGTTAATTTCAATATATTTTAGTATGTGAATATTAAATATGCAATTTTTTTTTGATATTTTAATATTTATATCAATATATTTAAATATTTTAATGTTTCGTTATTTCAAAACTCGATATATCAAACTGTACGATACACGATAAAATATTGATATTTTACTTTCGATATACTTAAATTCTTACTAAATGTAAATTATTTTTCAACTTTTAACACTATTTTCTAAATATTAAATCACTGCCAGACCCATTGGCCTGCAATCATTTTTTATGCACCCTTCATATCGATTATATAGCTTTATGTCTGCAGATTATTAACGTACTTTTCCATGTTCCTTCGATTGTTATATATCACCTTTGCTGCTGACGCCTTAATTTGCAATCATTTTCCTGCCAATCAATATTTAATTGCCCAGCCTTCTCTTCCTTTCAGACATTCAATTAAATGGGTTTTACATTTATTAATAAAACAAAAATAAAATGAAAATCGAAAATCAATAAATAAAAAAAAAAAAAAGAAAAACGTAGAAAATAGTGCAAACAAGATGGATAAATGGTTTGTGCTTTGTCCTCGAGAATATTTAAATGGAATATTTAAGGAGAATATTGGCTTGAAGAAGAGAGAAGGAGGTTTTTCTATTTGATAAAGACATTTAATTACACAAATGTTTAATCAAGAGGGAAGGGGGGAGGTGAAAATGCATTGGCGGGTGTCAATTTTCCAAAGAGATGGAGGTGGTGGCTAGGTGTGGGGCGGATCCCTCCGTCACGCGAATTGCTAAACATTTTAATTGATTCAGTAACCCTGAATGGACGGCTCCTGTTTCCCCAGTTTATATCTCCAGATGTGAATGAATATATTGCTTTCCAGGAACTAGATTTTACTGGATTTTACCAGATGTTTCAAGTATGATTTCAAGTGTTTATTCGCAAGTTAAGCTGCAAAACCAAAAGCACGGCTATTAGCTTTTAAATCAAAACACTTGTTTTGTGGCCGGGATTTATTAATGATTTTAAAGTTTACCAGTTGCAAGGCACTTTTTAGTTATAAAAGTCATACAATTCTATAGTTCCAGAGATAAATTTTAAAGGGATTTTATTTTCTAATTTTTGTAACCACATTTTAGCTTGAAGTTTTCGCGGTTAAGAGGTTCTTGAGGAGAAGAGCCTAAAGGTTTCTGGTTTCTGATCTCAAAAAGTGTTTTCTGCCAAAAAAAAAAAACCCCATAAAGAAATACATATTATATATAAATTATCTATAGTATCATTCCTAATTAAAATCGTATTTATGTTTCCCTTTCAGGTGCTTCACATCGACTCCAAAAGATTTGGTTAAGTTGCTTAGAAGGAGGAGCATTAGGTGCGGCTGTAGAGGCGTGCGTCCGTTTTTTTGGAGACGCCGGCCGGCATAGAGAACTTTTCCGAGACGCGAGCGCCCAGCGGAGCAGTCGCCACCACGACGTCGACGTCGCCGCCGCCGCTGCCGCGAGCTGCGCTGCTGTCAACGCACTTGGACGCCAGCGCCGACGACAATCGCGGGCGTGTCTACAAGCTCCGGAAGAAGAAATACCTGGACGCAGCGCACATAACATAGGTTGTCGTCGAGGTGGGAGCTATTGCGGAATTAGTTTGGTGCTAGGAGAAAGCGGAAACGGAAACGAAATTGGAAGCCGAGAGACGGTGCTACTAGGAGTTTAGAAAACAAAAAAGGAAACAGGTGGCTACAATAAATATTACAAAAAACTAAATAAATATATCAAGTTTGGCAACCTTCAGAGATTATTTACATTTTTGTAGTATATTTTTTGTTATTATTATTATTATTAATCTTATTTTAAAATATTTAAATATTCCTTTTTCTTTTATTCTAATTTTAAAATCACATACATATTTTTTGTATAATTTTTTTTTCTGTAGAATTAGTTAATTTTGTATTAAGTTTCTATGTTTCTTTTATGCTTAACTATATAATATATCGTTTTATTCACATTTCAGGATTTCCAAACACCAGTCCCAGGAGGAATCAGTCACCAAAAGACAGACAGACGGAAAGGCAGAAAGATAGGCGGCAGACACAGACAGACACACACAGAGAGAGAGAGAGAGAGAGAGAGAGAAAGCAATGCCCGTACAATCCCCCATCGAGATCAGCAATCGTGCAATCGAGCACATTGACGATGTGGATCCCCTGGAATATCATGGTCACTGGGAGCCGGTGGGTGTGGCAAGGGTCCAAAATACTGGCACCTCGGCAATGGTCACTTTCAGCAAACGAAAGCAACAACCATATATTATCGGTGGTGCCTTGGACACGGATATGTATGTGTTTGAGCAATTGCACTTCCACTGGTCCGACAGCGATGAATCCGGCTGCGAGCATACGCTGGAGGGTATGAAGTACTCAATGGAGGCGCATGCCGTGCACTATAATGCCAAGTATAAGGATTTTGCCGAGGCCAAGAATAAGCCCGATGGCCTGGCCGTGGTGGCGTTCTTCATTCAGGCATGCGGCGAAAAGGATTGTCCGGAGTTCAAGAAGATCACCGAGGGCATACGCAATGTGCAAAAGATTCAAACGAGTGCATCGCTAGATTCTGGTAAATAAAACACACATGAAGTTAAATGGAGAAGAGTTATATTATTATATTAATTAATATGCTTACTTAGATTGCCTGTCTTGGATTGGTCTGCAGGAGTTGAGCAAGCACTATTACACCTACAAGGGTTCGCTGACAACGGCTCCGTACTTTGAGAGTGTCACCTGGATTATATACCGCACCCCCATCTATGTGTCGCGCGGTCAGGTGGGTTGATTCAAGAATATAATATACAAAATACGTAATAATATATATGTATTTAATATTTCACAGGTCAGTGTTTTTCGCAATTTGCAATCGTGTCCCAAAGATGAGTCCAAAAAGATAGTCAACAATTATCGTGAGATCCAGCGTCCGCACAAGGATCCGGAGATCTTTTTCGCTCGCAACACAAATCCAAAGTCCAAATTATGATGTGTTTGATGCCGCCGGACTCTAACCTCTCTCCAACGCTCCGTTTTCATTTGTTTTGCCTGTGAAATGATCGTGGAAACCTATCCAAAATCTATATCTTTATATATATATATATATCTATCTGTCTATGGTTTTACTCTAAGCTGCTTTTTTGTTATTTTGCCTCATGTACATAGCGTTATATATATATGTATACATATATATATATATATATATATATATATAAACGGAGTAATTACAAATGATTTTAGTCGGAACACGCGGTTGCCTTGCATTGAATATTTCCGAGAAATATTTTGGGCACAACAACATACTTAAGACATATAGTGTACAAGAGACGTAAAATCCTAACGTTTAAGCTAATTAGTTAAAGAAAACAAAAAAGAAACAGTGAAGGAAAGCAAGAAAAACCCCACACACACATTTTGTATGTCCCAACTGAATTTATTAAAAGTCTATAATTAAAACCTATCAAAAAGTGTATCAAAAAGGTGTTATAAGTTATTGTTTGTTCCCCAATTAAAGGTAAATGTATATATATATAAATATATGTATATATCCCTCTTGTCACATATCTTATTTCAAAATCACTTGCTGTGCGCCATGCCTGGCATCTGGCTCACTTCTCGAGTAGCAAAGGCACTAAATTCTTGATAAACCACGCCTTGGATATGGACAAGTGATCACCCTCAACACCCAGAAAGACTAGTTTGCCGTCTTTATCCATTTTGTCCAGGCCCAGCTGTAAGAGGATGACAGTGCATTTGAGATTTACCATTAAACGTATTGGTTAATAAAGAAAAGCTTACATTTGTGTACACTCTGCTGTCCTTGAGCGATGTAATAAGCTTGTCCTGTCCATTGGTATAGTATTCAAACCACTGCGACTCCTTTGGCTGTACAATTGTGTCGTTCAGGAACTTGACCATTACAAACCTGCAGGAAGAAGAGTTTTAATAGCCTTGTTTGGCTATAGAGTTAGGGATCTCTTTATGACATACTTTTTAAGCTTGTTGAGATTCTCAATATAGAATGTATTGAGATACACCTCGTTGTTAATGTCCGCCAGGAAGGTGCTGCCCAAGCGATAGCGGTTCTCCATGATGGGATCATGCCAATATGTGGCCTGCACCAGGGAATCCTGCACCTTGCTATTAAAAGAAAAAAAAAAAACAAACATAAACATCAACATCAACATTAACGTCATAAATTCCTAATTTCTAATACTCACGTTGTATACACAGCCGTGGTAAGGAGCTTGCTGATGTATTCGCAGGACTTTTGTCTTAAAGTCGGACACATGGGCAGCCCAAAGACGCCCTGATGCTGGCCGCCCAACGTAATGAGGGTTCGCATCGGCGGCTGGGGACAACGCTGGGCCACGGCTCGCAGAAACTGGCCGCCCTGCGAGAAGCCGATCGCATTGTAGCCCTTGGCCAGTTTCTCGTCCTTTAGCAGCTCCTTGCACACATAGTCCACCTGTTCGTTGGGATGGAGAAAGAAGCCGCTCTGCCAGTCCATCACAATGTTGCCGTCGATCTCAATGGATCGGACGTAACCGCCCTTAGTCTGATCCACAATCAGCGACATGATGGCACCCAAACTGAAGGGCGCACAGCAAGTGTCGCCCATTCCGTGCCACAGGACCACTGGCAGGACATCGGTATTGCTGCCACCAGCCTCCGGTTTCCACCAGATGTAGGCTATAACGATTATTACAAGTAATATTAGGATAGCAATGCACCGAAACATAGCTCTTTGTTAGTTTATTTTGTTTAGTGTGACCATTCTCACGTAGGTTAGAAAATACCATTGGCCGGGTGGGGTCTTTTCGATAGTCGATTAATTAATTAAAACGATATTTGTTTATTGATCGCAATTGAATAGCATAATATTGATACTGATCCAGAATATATATAACATATAGAGCAGAAAATAACACCTACATTTTAACGACATCATCTCTCTGGCCTACAAGCCTAAACATCGCAGCCTTCAAATATCGCGAAGCGACCTCTATTGGAGGCCGGTGGAAAGGATCACTTCCTTCAACGTTGCCGCGCGAAATGGAGGTAAGAAAGTCGTGAAAATGTCTCCGCGCAGGGAGATCGGTGAAAAAACTGATTTGCGGAAAACTCGCGGCCGAAAAACAGTTGTTGATGCTAAAATTGGGGAAAATGAACAAGCCCCTACGGTTTAAAGTATTCCTTAAGTGGGGGCACGGCCGGTAACAGCCCCAAAAACAAGACGCCGGGACACTCGCCTTTTTTTCATGCGGCAACCGCAAATGGCCAAGATCAGTGCGCTTTATTGGCTCGTTTTATTTTGTTGGTTTTTTTTTTTATGTGAAAAGGATAAATTGAATGTGATGTGTAATGCGTCTTCAATAAAGAAGAAGGTTTATTTTTTTGTTTCTCTTTTTTTTGTGTGTGTTTTAAGTGCAAGTGCAGCAAATGTCTTTTTTTCCATTTTTTTTTTGTGTGTGCTTCCTCAAATTCGCTATTGGGATATACAGCAACAACAAGTGTAAGGGTGAGTGAGACAACTCTATTTGCTCTTTTTTTGTATCCTAGTGTATCTGTGCCTTCGCGCGCGCTTTTTTATCTTTTCTTGTCCCTGAATATTTATCTTGTGGTTGTCAATTTTCACATTGCTGCCTTTATTTACCTTTTTTTCAGATAATTTTTAAATTTGTAAATTAAAAAAAAATTATTTTCATCTCCTCTTTTTTGATATCATCGCCTGTATTTTTATATTCGCGCTCCATTTTGTTTCTCCTGAAGTCCCTGAAATTTGTTGCAATGACGCAGAAAGTGCCGTTACTCGATTTGTGGTCTTACGTTCCACACGCCTCTTAGGGAATACGATCCTCCTCTCTTGTGGTTTACATTTGGAAAGCTGCTGCCTTGGTTTACCTTATTTTCTTGGCCATTGGTAAATCTAAACACAGTTGTAAATTATTAAATCAAATGCCCATTAAATGTCCTTTATATACATCGCCATTTATATAAGTACAGTAGTTCGAAGTGGGAATGTTTATGATATTATTCTCAGTGCACACAGAGATAACAAATGAAAGTTAATATTAAACAAAAGTAGAAGTAGAAGTAGTAGAGAGTAGAAGGGTATAAAAAGATATTTATATCATGATTAAAAGACAAGACACACTTATTTACACAGGGCTGTTGGTAACTAATTAAAAAAAAGGAAATTCGTATTGCAATTTTTTAATAAGATTATTAAATTATATTTGAAAATATAAATAAATTGTGAAGCTGTACGCGTGTGAGTTTTGTTGGTAGCTGTTTCCTGAATCTACAGGACACCGTTCGCCGCCGCTGGCCCCGTAGATCCTTGTTGCTGCTGCTGCTGTTGTTGTTGCTGCTGCTGCTGGAGTTTGCTACTCTGGGAGAAGTCAATGCAGGCGCCGGAAGTGAGATCAATCTCCTCGGAGTCAGAGCCATCGGATCCCTCATCAGAGTGACCGGATAAAGCGGCCATTCCGCCCAGCTCCATTTGGGCGTGGCCGGGTGCCTTGTAGAGCTTCAGTTCCGTATAGGTCTTTGATAGCTTCTCCTGTTCCTGGCCTTGTCCTTGTACTTGTTGACCCTGACCCTGCTGTTGCTGCTGCTGGTGCTGGAATGCCGGATGCATCATGGTGAAGCTACCTGGGCTGTGTCCATTGTTCACCTCTGACATATCGGAATCCTTGCCAGCAGATAGATTCTCGGGCGCTTGGCTGCCCGGTCGATTGCCAGCGCCAGGTGTAGATCCTCCGCCGGAGGATGCTGCGCCGCCGCCCATTACGGGAGGCGTGCCCAGGCTGAGGCAGCGCATCCGCCAGGCATCCTGAAGCAATTGCAGTCTCGCCTGCTTCCGCCACTTGGCCCGGCGATTTTGGAACCAAACCTAAGGAATAATAACATAAAAATATTAGAAAAATTCTTGAGATTGATGACGGGCGCTGGAAAGTATGCTAAAATACATTCCAAAAATGCAAAATTGCGGCCTCTCCAACTGGTTGGATACTTTGCCTGATCCTTTGCATTCACCTGAACGCGTGCCTCACTGAGGCTGATCCGCAGGGCCACCTCCTCGCGCAGGAATACGTCCGGATAGTGAGTCTTCTGGAACAGGGCCTCCAGCTCTTGGAGCTGCTGGGGCGTGAAGGTTGTCCGGTTCCGGCGCTGTCGCCTCCGGCCGAACATGTACTCCGTTAACAAATCGCCGGGCAACGGCGATATGAATGGACCAGCCATTATTTTTTAAAGTGCTATTTTTTTAAATTAGAAAATGCAATTTATTGCGGGTTTTATATAATAAATAATAGGTTTAGTGTTTTTATATTTTATAATTATAATTTAATTAATAATTTGATAATTTATTGCCTTGTATTTGTTAGATTTTTAACGATTTAAATTAGGGTATTTTTTACCTTTAATTTGTTTACTATTTATTAAAAGGTTTGTTCTTTCTATAATAAGGCATTAAATTAGTTTTATAATTACTTTACAAAAATATATTTTTACGATCTCTTTTGAAAAAGATTGTAATTTATTTTGCTTACTTTATCCAATATTTTCCAATGGCAAAGTTAGTTACATTAAAAATCTGTTTTTATTGGTAGAAAATTTTATAATTATTTTATATTATTTTATAATTTGATTAATTATATTACTTTATAATTATAATTTATTAAATCAACTTGAATTGGATAAAAACATATATAACAATCTCTCTTAAAGGGAATGTTATTTATTTTTATTTACTTATCCAATATTTATAAAATAAAAAAGGTATTCATTACTTATTTAGGTTGATCGTAATTTGTAACTTTTCTTACTTAAGCTTTGTTTTTATTTTATTTAAATACTCTTTTATTGAAAAATATCTTGTTAGTTTAGTTATTATTTGTCCTTATTTTAAAAACTCTGATAATTTAATTTTTTTTGTGTTTAATATACATATTAATATTTTTTATGTTTTTCACTCACTTTGCACTAAACAAAAATAGGCTTTTTCTATTTTTTTTTTGATTTTCCAAACTTTATTCTCAAAACTTTAGTTTCGAATTACTGCTAGTTGGCGGCACTTATAAAAAAATATAGTTTCGTGAGCTTAAAAGAGCATCCTGCTGCCAAGGAGACAGAGTTCCTTTTTGCTGAACGTTCAGCCAGCGACTGTGGAAATGCGGGCAGCATCCTGTGGCTTTTATAAAGGACTCTGGCTAATATATATATATATGCATGTAGATGTGAGGGATGTGAGTGTGTGCAAGGATGCGCCTGTGTGTGTGTGTGCGAGTCGTCCATTTACAGTTTAGCGTAATTAGACACACACACACACACTCGAATCACAAAGCTAATCAGAGTTTCAGGGGGTTTACTTGTTGATTTTGGGGAAGCGCTATGACTTTTGGAAATTATAATTAAATATTATATTACAAATGTATCAGTTAAAAAAAATTTTTTTTTTAATATTTAATCTCATCTTACACTTGTATTTAATTTATATTTTGCAAATTACTCGACAAGTCCTTGTTGAGTCGCTCTATCCTGCTCTCGCTTGGTGATGCCATCTCCCTTTAACGCTGCGCAGCCTCCGAATGCTGGGCTTTTGCCTTTTCGCTCGCTCTTTCACGCTGCTAGCTATGTGTTGTTGTTGCCTCGCTCGTTTCGCATTCGGCTGCCTCCTGGCTTTGTTTTTGCCGCTGTTCGGCTTGCTTATTGTTTTCTCGTTTTGACTTCGTTAAATTACGGCACAAGCACAAAAACCTCATAAACGTTGTTTTCGTCCTTGTGTGTGTGCATGTGTGTGAGAGAAAGAAGAAAGATTGGGAAAGGGGAGCAAAGGATTCGGTGCACTGCGGTTGTATGCATTTCTGCATTGCCAACAGTGTCCTGAATATTATGGATTTTTTGTTTACAAAATATTAAATATTAATTAATTAATTATTAATATTAATTAAATATAAAAATAGAAGTAAATATTAATGAAATATGAAATATGAATGAAATATTAAATATCAATTAAAAATGATTAATAATTACTTAACTAGCTGTTTGCTAGTTAGAACCAGTTGAGAAATGTTGTGTAAAAATATTTCGTGGATGTACAATTTAAAAGTTCCTATCCTAAATTTTAGATTGTAAAATAAATTACATGAAAAAATTAATTTCATTTAAAATTAAATTACATTTTCCATGGCTCTGGTCCCACTGTTTCCGTTTTGTTTTGTATATGAAATGTACCTGTGTAAATAATAAAATTCAAATCACTTAATGCTGCCGACACAGACGCTGGCAGCGACGTCAACTGCGGCAGCGAAACAATAACAATAAGGCAACACCCTCAACACACACACAGACGCGTGCATAGTGGACAGAAGGACGAAGTGGGAGGGCATAGGGCGCAGGAGGAAATGAGGTTGCCACCACAGCTGATGATGAAGAAAACGCAGGTGCAGGAGCAAAGAGCTTAAAAAGGGAGAGAGGGAGAAAACAATGCCAGTGCCCACTCCCTCTTATCCTCCCGCTATGGGTGTGTGTGTGTGTGTGTGTGTTAAACAAATGAAGGGATGTAATTTTCTCATTTGCTTGGCATTGTGTTTTGTTTTTGCCTTGCTTTTGCTTCTTTTTGCGCTGCGCTTGCGCTGGAAATTATATTTATTTATTATTTATGAAGAATAGGCGTGGCCCACCCCCTGGCGCCACACGCCCTCGTTCGCCACCTGCCATTGCTTTTGTCGGTTGCTTTATTTCATTTGCTTCCCATTTGGCACACAGGCCAATCATAAGCGAGACCAGATGTCCTTGTGTGAGTGCTGATGTTGCTGCTGCTAATGTGTGTGTGTGCAAGTGGGAGGGGGGGTTTTTTAGCAGGACAACAGCAATAAGGAGCTGACGAGTCGTGACGTTGACAGACTCATTCAAATTACGTCAAGTTTGTTGCAGAGAACCAGTTTCCTTTTTCTTGCTCCTTGCAGTTTGGAAACTTTCCAAAATATCCTTGAGTTATTATTTGAAAGTTTGGAATGATTTTAAGCTTTGGTATTTTTTAACTGGATTATTTATGAATAAAATTATAAGCAAACCAATTTTAATATAAAAAATCCCTTTTAGTTTTAAGAAAAATGTATCTTAAAATCAGAAGAAAAACGTTCTTAAATCTTGAATGCAGACATACTATATTTCTTGTTTTCAGGACGATTTTAAGTATAATATTAAATTTAAATTTTGGTATATTTAGATAGATTTTTTATAGACTTAAGGCTTGTTGGTTGCTAGAGACACATTTTTTCTAAATTTTATCTTGCATTCAGTAAATATCGTTATCTTGCTTTTTTAATATAGGAATCATAAATCAATCTTTATCTTTTTATCTCTTTACATCTCGATCTATCTTATTGTACACATCCCTACATCTTTGTTTTTATAATAGAAACAAATCTGTTTTGTTCTATTTTAAATCTTAAGGATTTCTACTATGATTATTTAAATTCCCTAAAAAATTTTATAACTTAAAATATATAAAATGTTACGCACAGATTTCTATATGCATATATACATATTTATGATACATATTTAAATTATTTTAAAATGACTACTCTCGTCCTTATGCTCCTGCTTCTCATTCTCCCACTCTCTCTCTCTCTCTCTTTCTGACATTTCCTCGGCGCCATTTTTAATTTTGTAATTTGATGCCGGGCTGTTATGCGCTTGTTGTTGTTTCGCCTTGTTGTTTCCTGTTGCTGTTGTTGTTGGAATTCATTAGGCAACGCATTTTCCACCTGAGAGAGGAGTTTTCCCACCCACTTATCCTCTTTCTCTCTCTCACACTCTCTCCGTCTTTCACTCTCCAGCTGGCTGTGCAAGTGTGTGTGTGTGTGTCCATTGTTTTGTCGCGCTGATTGGTCTTTCACTTTGCCCGTGTGTGTGTGTGGGTGGGTGAGCGAGTGAGTTTCATTGTTGTTTAGCTTCTCGCTCTCTCGCATTCTGCTGCCGTTGTTAATTATTTATTTTAGCGCGCTCCTCTTCTTCCGCCACTCGCTGTTGTCCTGTCTCCTTCACCTTCCTCCTCCCGAGTTGCCTTTTATTTACTTCTAGTTGTACCCTTACAGAAAGATTATAATTTTAAGAATAAGTGAAAAGTCAGAGCCCATATTATACACATCCTTGATCAGCAGCTGTTGCCATACATCTACTAACGCTGAGATAAGTAGTAAAGGGTATCCAAATTTCCGCTTTACAAATATAGCTTCCTTTCTAGTTTGATGCAAAATGACGCTGTAAAGTAGGCAAAGTTTTTGTACATGTTTTTCTTTGTTTTGATTTTAGGGATCCGCTTAATATATTTTTATATATTATATTTATTTATAGAGTATTTTAAACATATTTGTTTGTAATAAAAATAAAGAAACTTAATACCCAGAAATATTTCTGTACATTGGGCGTGATGCTAGAAAGTTTTAAAATTGATTAAATTGATGCCAGATTTAAAAAATAATAATAATAATAAATAATAAGGCTTTAGTTAGTAGTATTTAGTCCTGTAGTCAAACATTAAAAACTAACAGAACTAAAATAAATTCTGTATATTTAACCATAATTTGCATTTTAAATGAATAAAAAAATTGCGCTTAAATACTATTAGATAAAAACAAACTACAAATAAATACAATAATTCAACTACTTCATAATACATACATATATCAATAGATTTATTCCAGGACTAAAGAATAAATATTTATTTTACTTTTTTGCCGCCTTCCGGAAAATTCATTAAAAAAAATGCCAAAAAACGCCGATGAAAATAAACAGGATGTTGTGGCTGATGGAATCAATTTCCAAATATTCCTTTGAATAATATTCAATGAAGGTTGAGAAGAAATAAAGTGAAACTCCCTGCGGCGGAAGAAATGATGATGACGTTAGTGGGTGAATTCGGGAGATTTTGTTGTTTTTGTTGTTGTTGTTGTTGTTGTTGTCTCTCTTTGCCACCAAAGACGCTAGTTAATTGGAATTTTTAATTATGATTTGTCAATGCCGGTGTACAGCGCAGAACAAGTATTTTGAGAGGGAGAAAGCAAGGCAAAACAACAGAAAAAACAGAGCACAGGGACAGAAAAAAAAAGAAAACCCGCTGGCTGCAGCTTGGGCATGTCCTGGCGCGAAACCAAAAGGATAACAAAGGGCTTTGCAAAAAATAGAGGAGGTTGAGTTAGCTTTTTGTATTGTTTTGTTGTTGTTTTTTTCCAATGCCATAAGCATATTAATTACACATAAAACTAGGCCCAATAATATGTATTACCAGTATTTAATATTTCTCTCTCTCTCTTTCTGTTGCATTTTGTAATCATTTTAATTGCCCCAATAATGCGCTCTTGGTCCCGCCCCACCGCCCCACTGCGACCACCTGGCGGCGGCACTCGCTTATGAAAATCATTAAGTTAATTACATTTTTTGCACGCCAGAGAGGGTGAAGAAAAAAAAAACAACAACAGCAAAAAAACAGAAGAAGAAAAACACAAAAATTATAATCAGCGCCACACAAAAGCACACCGTGCTCTGCCAGGAACTGGGGGATGACTAAAAAAGGGGGCGTGGTCTAGGCGGAAAATGGGGGAAATGCTGCTGCTGCTGCTGCTGCATAAAAAAATGTTGAAACAACATGAGAAAATATTTCTCATAATACTAATTGCATAGTCACAATGTCATTTTGCCCGGGGGGAGGAAGGGACGTCAGTGACGGTGGGGGGGAGGGGCAGCGAGGAGTGAAAATGTGAAAAATACCAAAATAGGGGATGGAGGTGGGCTCAGTAGGCACCCATGACAGCTGTCTGTCAGTGGAGATGAACTAAAACGAGATAAAAAAATGTGCAGTACAAAAAATGCATTAAAAATAATATAATGCACAAAAAAGAGAGATAATTAACAAAAAAAAAAAAACAGCTTAAAATAAATTAAATTAAATTAATGAGCTGTTATCTTTAAATCTCTTTAAATAAATTGTAAAATCTTTTTAAAAATAAAAATCAAGTATACGTCACGTTGTATATTAACAGCAATATTTGATTGCCTACTTTTTGGGGCTCCAAAAGGGTTTTTGAACTAATTTCGTTGTTTATATTTATAATTTGTAATGAAATATATGGCAAGTAGTTAATATTGACATTTTTTTAATTAGTTACTAGATCCTTTCTACCCTCTGAATCCGTTTTTCTTTCGGTGTTCTTGGGAGAAGAACAGGATGATGAAACTGAATTTATGCTGAAAAATGCAGCGAAGCAAAAACAACACCAACATCAGCGAGGACGACAAACCACTGCATCCTGGAACTCAACTCAACCAGCAAGGACTCGGCATCAGTCAGAGCCCCGTTGCATTTCACAAAAGAAAATGAGTTGGAAAAAAAAGTAATTAAAAAAAAGTAGCAACAACAACAACAAGACAAGATATACATACAACAAGAACGCTGTAGAAAAATAAACAGCAGGCCAATGCGATCTTAAAATGGGCTACAGAATTTTAACTTAAAAATATAATTAAATATAAATTCAAATCAAAAATCAAAAATAACACTCAAACATATATCATTACTTTTAAATTTTTAAAACTTCTTTTTATATATTTTATAATTGCTTTGTTGTGTCTGAAAATGTAACAATAACAATAAATTTTTATATGTTTATAAAAGTATCATTTAAAATTTTCTTGGTGTGTTTCTCATGGAGTTTTAATTGTTTTTGTTTAGTGTTTACATTTGACAAATTTCACAAATACGCTAAATTTTATATATATTTTTTGCTGTCCTAAAATGAAAATAAAATATGTTTGTTATTGTACTCCATGGAATTAAGTTTTTGGTACATATTTAATAATAATGTTTTTTTGCAACAACAATATAGATATAATTGCTTATTTACTTAATTTCATGAAGATTTTTTGTATAACAATTCTTTGGGAGTATTAAATGCCGTATGTGTGCTTCTCCTTACCCCTTATTATGTGTGTCTGTGTGTGTTCGTTGCGCCTTATATCCTTGTGATCCTGTCAAAATGTAACGCCTTGTGTGTGTGTGTGCCACTCGCTCCCCGTTTTCGTTCGCCATCGCCATCGCCATCGCCGTCGGTGTCGCTTCTCCTGTCACTGAGGTTCCTAAGGAAAATTAAAATGCATTAACACAACGCAACAATGTGGGCAAATGTTAACATTCAGCGCTAATTTGCCACATGCAACATGCAGCAGGAGCATGTGGAAAATGGGGGAAATGTGAGAGACAGATGACAAAGGAAATTGCATCGGGCTAAGTTGGTTTGGGAATTAAAGGAGGCGCTGCTGGAGTATTAATTATGCCAGGGTGAAAAATGGTAAATGTGAAAAATAATTATTTTATATTTGTCGTAATTCATTTTAAATATATTTCTATTTGACTGATATTTAAATTATTTATTTTGACGATTTAATCCTCAGGGATTTTTTAAATGTTTACAGAAGTATTAATTATGCCAGGGTGTAAAGTGGAGAATTATTTTTTTATATAGTTATTGACGGATATTTAAATTATTTATTTATGTATTTCCTGAGACTTTTCCTTATTTTTATGTTATATTTAGTTTTTTACAGAATTTCAAAATATTTCTTGGCACTAGCCGAGGGTACATCCGAAAAACTAATACCTAAAAAATTGAAATATATATGAATTATAAATATAAATATAAAGTTACATATGTTTAGTATTTCCTACCTTTTGGTTCGTGTGAAAAACTATAGTCTACTTTTTTGGTGCCTGCTTTGTAAAGAGTTGTTCTTTGCAGCCTGTTTTAAGCAAATTATTTGTTTTGCATGCAACTTGCAAGATTAAAATACAAATAAACTAAAAAATCTTAATAAAATAAATGTATTATTCATATAAATAATGAATATTTCAACGTTTGAGATGGACGCAGCATTAATCAAATGAAATGATTTCTACGTCAAAGGCCAAGGAATTATTTGTATTCATTTTGGTCAAAATCAATTTTGTAAATTATAAAGTATTACGGGAATTTATGCGTGCACGTATACAAATATGTTTATATAGATCCTTTTCGTTTTTTGCTGGTCGTCTCAATGGAAATAGGTCGAGGCGAGGGGGGAAGGCGGAGACTGGAAGCCGCAGAATCGGATGTTGCATCAATTATATTGATTGCATTTGCATTGCCGCGCCACTTCGCCTCTCTTCCCCTACCGCTCTCTATCTCTCTGTCTTCTGTATTCGAAAAGTGCAATAATGCAAATGCATTCTGTTTGCAATTTTGATTCTGATTTTGATTGAGTTGCGAATGTGCCGAAAATTTATTGGCCAAAATAAAAAAGAAGGCAGAAAATATATTTTTGAACTCCGGTGGCTGAGTGGGAATTATTTTAATTGAATTAAATTAATATGAATAATATGGTTTTTTTTTTCGCTTATTTTTTGTCAATTTATCTCATTATCCTTGAGGATCTACCCTGTCACCGCCATCTTGATTTATTAAATCTTTGTAAAGTGAAGTCCCCATGTTTCTAGCCTTTTTTTTTTTTTTTGTATCTCGTCTACTTCCTCACCGTTTTCCCCGCATTTTCCTGTATTTTTGTTTTTCGTCTCGCAAGTTTTTCGACTCGAGACAATGAACAGCGACAGGATTTTTCATTGTTTACCGCGAGTTGAGACCATAAAACTACTAAACAAAACAACCACGCCTACTCCCCGCCCATCATCAGCACCAGTCAGAAGCAGGCACCCGCCTCCATTCCATTTTTTATGTCGTATTTTTCCCTTTGCCCTAACAACCACACTGTAAGAAAATTGTATTATTACGCATTTTTAGTGTAAATACCTTAATTATTTAACGGCAATATTAAATTAAATTAGTATATATATAGAATATTCCAGCGTTCATGGCGTTTTTAGCTTAAACTTACATCATAAGCCTTTAAGAGCTTTCGGATTCCATCAACAAATATATCGGTTTTGAATTTTTCATCCTGACAATCGGATATTACCACGGCGGCATCCCTTAATATTTTCTCATTCTCCGATAAATTTGTGGTTAGTCTTTTATTTTCTGCCTCCACTTCCAAAAGCCTGGAAAATTTCTTTTTGAGAGATTCATTGTGCATACACATGACTTTAAGATTTCGACGTGTGTCCCGCAGCTCTTCCTCGAGTTGGTTCGTTTTGGCATCGACCTGCCGTTGGCAAGTTGGATCGTAGTTGCGATGAGCCTCCTCCCAACAGTAGTTGCGCATTTTAAGGTTAAAGTTCTCTTTTATCAGTCGAGATATCTGCTCTTCCATCTGGCGCACCGATCGGCCACGAGCTGCGTGAATTTCAATTTTGGACATTTTTAATTTACACTAAAAACGAATATACAAATTTCAATGTACTAACCACGCCCCTCATAGCCTAAAGAGTGGTTTGATAGTGAACCCCTTAGGTCCATGAAAAACGCTTTTTGATTTCTGTGAGTGGAAAATATAGGAAAATATATATTTTGGAAAAATGATGCCTGGCGAAACGCTGTTCAAATGATTCAAATTATGTTAGTATTAATCAAGAAATTTCAGCCAGGGCCTACTAGAAAAAGCTTATTTAATTTAATTTTAAATTAAAATTTTAAACTAATTTAAACATTCGGAAGGAAGGTTTGATAGGTTTTTATAGGAGGGAAAAATTATATAAATCCTTCACAGTGCAGAAAGGGAAGCTCTCTTATTCGGTCCCAAAATGTTAATTATTTATTGAGGCCATCGTTTCATATTTAATTTTTATTCATTTTTAGGTTTGTTTAAAATTTGTTGAACTTTCTTTAAGATTTTTCGCTGAGTGCCCACAAAAGCCAGAGTCAGAGGCAGCTAGGAAAATGCAGTCAAGCAAATGCACGAGCGGAGAGGAGAGGGTCTTTTGGGTTAGTGGTGCGGGCCCAGGGGGAAGGGGGGGAGGGACCCAAGATGGCTGCGGCAAAAATTAATCAAAACATTGCATAAAGGCAGAAAAAATAATAACAATAACAATGTAGAGCGTCAGGGAGAAAAGCAGAAAGAGACGTTGACAGGAGCACCACCATTGTGATGATGATGATGATGATGATGATAAGGATGATGATGACGATGCCACTGACACAAAAGCAGCAAACAACTGTCGACAAGGATCTCATTTGTTATCCTGATTATGTTGGCGCCTTCCAATGAGAGACAGAGACAATGACACGGCAATAGTTGGGGGGTTTTGGGAGGCATTTAGGGGTGACATCTCACAGCAGCAGCATCAAGGAAATGCAAAAAAAAAAAAAATAATAAGAAACAAATAGAAAAGAACACCAAATTTGGATTCAAATTTTCCCTAACAAGTTTTGTTTGATTAAGGCTAGAAATATGAATAAAAATATTAATAAAACGCATTTAAGCTGTGAGTAAGTATTTCGTTAACAAGTTAAGTAATAAAATAGTTGTTAAAAATATAGTTGAGCGCCTTTTCTAACACAACTCTGAGACTTTAAGTGGGTAAGTCAGATGGCCTTGATATAAAATTTCGTGATTTCTTTTTTTTTTACAAGTGGATTGAATTAATAATTGTAGGAAATATAACTTGGAAAAGAAATGTAGAAAATACTCTTTTGTAGCTTTTTAAATTGTTTTTATACTCTAAATACAGATTTTCAATCTGTGGAAAGTAAAATATATTTTATGACAAATTAAAATCAATAAAAATAAAATATATTTTCTATATTTTATTATGTTTAATGTATATTATACATTGAAATACAAACTAAAATTATTAATAGACCCTAAAAATTGATATTTTAAATGGGTTAAAATTCTAAATTCATGTCCAAGATGTTCAAAATAAAATACATTTTATATTATTATATTTTATGTATATTACTAACTTAAATACCCAATAACTCCTAGAAATTCAGGTTCAATTCCAGTTGCCAGTATCAAATCAGATATATCAGATATTTAACCCATTAAATGACCATCACATCAAAAACAAATCAAAACGAAATCAACAAAAACGACAAATAAAATAAAACAAAACAAGCGGGCAAAGTTAATTCACGAATCAAAGACCAGTCGGAGGGGGGGGGCCTTGAACTTGAACAACAATTGTTGGATTATCAAATCAAGAACAAAACAAAATAAAAATGGGTAAAAAAGAACGTCAAAAAAAAAAAGCTAAAACAAAAAAATGGGGTGGCAGAGGGGCAAAGTTGGTGGTATGAGGTGGCTTTTGGTTGCTGTGGGCAATGTTAGTGCAATTAATTAAAAAGCTAGATTCACACACACTCACCTTGGCAGCAACAACAACAAAAGAAAAAATGCCACATGTGTGTGAAAAAAGAGGCAGAAAACTTTGCACAAATTAAAAAAAATCAAAACCAACAAGAAAAAGAATGGACAACTGTGCATTCGATTCTATACTCATTTCTGCAATCATTCTCCTTTTTTTTTTTGCATACACATTTTGCCCTTTAATGGAAAATATCTTTTATTTATATACTCTTTTTTCGGTTATGAATACTATTATTTTTTACATTTAGTTTAAGAGGGATTTTTGGGATTTATTTACTTCTTTTGGATATTGGACTTGGTTGTATGCCAAATTATTCGACCTCATTTCGCCAGTGAAACCTGCCGTTCGTTTTTTAAATTCAAATTAATTAATTTTTAATGAAATCAAGAAATTGGACCCCTGGTACACCTTATAGCTAATGTGTGTGTTTTTTTTATGTTCAAGATATCGACAGGTGGCATTAATTGATAAAGATAAATCACGTTATAGGAAACAAATGTTCATATTTAAAAAAATATATTTTATTATATTTATTTAATTCCCCGCTGAAGAAGCCCTAAATAAATGGTATTTAAAATGCAAATATTTTATATAAAATTCAATTATTTCAAGTAATTTTGCAAACTTTTTATCATAAATAATTAATGTCTATATAATAATAAATAAATAATTATGTTCTTTTAAAATATTTAAATTTATATTTATTTTATTTTACTCTTAAAAAAATGCAAAAATGGGTATTATTTAATGTCAATAATATATTTTTGTATACCTAGTATTTATATATTTGGCTTTTGTTTAAATATTAAACATTTTTCTATTAAAAGCAAATATATAATATTTAAGCACTTGACACGATAAGTAATATTTTTAACACTAATAGACCAAGCCTTGAAAAATTGCAAAAAAAAATAAGGGTATTCAAAGTGTCCCGATCCTGGAGGCTTGTCCTTACCATTTGTTCTTGCACTGTTCTTGTTGTTAGGTTTTCTCTTTTTCTGATTGAATTGAAAACATTTTATGCATTTGATTTAATCAAAAGAAAAACAGAATGCAGTGCAGTGGTCCCGGGTTCGGGTTCACCAATGCCATTCCCAGGGCCCAGGGGTGGTGGGGGTGGTGGGTGGATGGATGGGCATTGAAATGAAATGCAAAATGGCATTCATTCATGCAATTTGCATTGTTCGACAGCCTCCCCCCACAGCAGCAGCCACAACATCGGAATAAACCTCATCCACTTCCGATCACTTCGACGATGATTCCTCCGCCACCCACCACCTCTCCACTGGCACCCCCCTGTCCCCTGTTCCAGGGCCAAACGTTTAGTCGTCAGCCACCTGTGCCCATCGCAAACAATAAAAAAGCAAATAAAAAAAAAAAGAAAGACAGAAAGGCAAAGCCAAGGAAAGGGTCAGCAAAGAGGAACACGACTTTCAGTTGCTCTATAAATTATATATATAGAGCATAATTATGTTAAATTTCAGTCTAATAATAATAAGCAAGATTTTGGGATACTTAAAAAATAAAAAAATAGTTTATTTCAAGCTTTAATTTAATTGTAGGGAGCATCGATTAGAGGTAATAGAATTTAACAGCTTTCATGTATCAAGATTATTATTTAGTATTAATTTTGTGGACTACTTCAGGTTATTTAAATTTAAGTTAAAAGTTTGCCATAAAGTCTCTTCCGATCCTAAAAATTGAATTTCCTTTGATTTTTTTTTTAACTTTATTTTGTTAGTAATAATGCGAATATTTGACGTCTTCTTGAGGGCGTAAAAAGCCAAAAAAGCTTTTGTTATGTACATTAATATATACATATATGTTTCATAAATACTTTATGATTAATAGTTTGTAATTTTAATGGCCAATTGGAATATATACGATTGGCCATTAAAAACCCAATTAATTAATCAGAAAATATTTAGAAAACCGTTTTTTTTTTAATTTTATAATTTATTTATTAATACATTCACATTAAAATTATTAAAACTTACTAAAAATATTTTAAAAATGTATTAAGAAAGCATTACTCTAGATTTTAGGATCAGCTGGCTACAAACCATACATTTCCTTTTACGATACGATACAATATGTATAATTTATATGTATTTTTTTATAAAATATTTTTCTTTTTATTTTATTTATTTTGAAACTAACTATGTACAAATCTCTTGTTAACATTAAAATCAAATAAAAGAATTTCCCTTTTTCCCCTCTTTCAGAAACACAAAACACACAAATTAACTTCTCCTTTAACTTTGCATTTTCACATATGCAAACCCCCTCCCCCACATTTTCCGACACCCCCCTCCGCATCGTATGACAAGTCCCAGGTCCGCTGACCTCAGCCACGTTCCAACCTCCTCATGTTTTCCTACCCTCCCCCTATTGGTAGCTGCAACTTTTTGCGCTTGGTTTTTGTTTCCCATCTCTCCTGCTTTCCGCTGATTTCCTTTTTTTTTTTTTTTTATTTGCAGCTCTCGGTTTTTTGTGTAATTTATTTGCCGTTTTGCTTGTAATTTGTTACAGTTTTTTAATCTTGCATTGTTCTAAGCAGCCGCATTGTGGCGGGGGAGGGGGGAAGTCAGAGCGGTGACTGATGGAATCTGAATGAAGGACCCATGTCTGACGGACCCGGGATCTGCATCCGGTTCTAAATCATGCATTGAAAAAAATATACAAATAAATTCGATTTTTAGATGAAAAAAAATGTAAAAAAAAAGGAAGGCAAGATCGTGATTCTTACACTTCAACATTCTAAATCGGAAGTTTGTAGTTCTAAAGGCGGCGAAAATTCACTAAAACCGAAAAATATAAATTACATTATATATTTAAAAAAGAATTTATTAAGAGCATCTTAACAAAAGAATCCAAACTATAAACCCAACATTTTGTGTTATAATTATTGCAGTTATTTCAAAACCTACCCCCTTTCTTTACGGTGTACAAAAAGGGCTTGGGCGAAGTAGGCGTGACTAGTGGGGGAGGCGGTATGAGATGCAGCCGCAATGTAATCAACATCATAATCAGTGGCGACGCGCCAAGTTCCGAGTCCCTTTCCCATAACCTTTTCTACACAACTAAAAAAAAATAATAAATAATAATAACAATAACAAATATAAACAATACTCATAAATGAAAACAATAAATATTGAAATGTATTTATATTAGTAAGCAATATAAATTATATAAGAAAATATTACCCCAGTTTAGGGTTAGTTTTAAAAAATTATTTTAATAGCAAACAAAATTATTTCTGTTCAATTCATTTTCCAATTTATCTTCTACGAATTTTTTTTCACTGCATCAGGACATGCATCTGTGCATCTGCATTGTCCTGAAGCGACAGGAGGCGCCAAGTCAGAAAGGATGAGCCAGCTGCAGCTGCTACTCATCATGATGCTACTACTGTCTTTCCGATTCCCGTTCCATCTCCCGGTCCTGCTCCTGGTCCTGCTTTTGGTCCTTTCTGCTGATTTTCCTTCCCCCATACTGCAAATCCTCGTTCAGGACCCGTTGTCCGAGTTGGCCAAAACTCATTTGCCCTGCTCACATGTGTGTGAATCCCCTTCTAGAGATGGAAGCTTAGCAAAAATATTTGAGTAGACTAATAATTATATAAAAAACGTAAAAAAGCACTAAAAAAATGCCTTGAATTTATAAATAAAACTTAGAATATTATTTGAATATTTAGAGTTAAAAAAGGGTATTAATGTTGAAACAAGTTTTCAAAAACAAGTTTAAACATTTCGTTCTACAGAAATATAGGAACACAGAAAAGTTTTTAACTTAAATTATAAAATTAAAATCAACAAATGATTATAAGTAATTTATATTTTAATATAAAAACTATCGCATGTGGGGTGCATCCATCTCAATCTTTCCATTAAACCATCGCACGTTCCTTTTTAATTATTATAATTTTACATTCTAAGCACACACACACACACATGCTCACAGGCTACAACAATGCCTGCAAAAACAACAAATAATAATAATAAAAAAACACACATAAAATAAAACAAGAACAACAATAGACGAAGGCGGCGGCGCTATCACATAATTCAAAATTCATTTGGAAGGCGCACAAAAGGCGCCCATGGATATAAAATGGGAATGGAAATGGAAATGGAATTGGAATCCAAGCCAGAGACCACATAATAATACATATTATTAATAAAAAAAAAGAAGCGAAGAGAGAGGAGAAGAGAGGGCGAGGCCTGGGCAGCAATAAGAACTAGATGTGTGAATGCCGAATACAATAAAATAATAATCAACAATGCCCAGTCGCACACACACACACACACAAATATGATTTTCTTTTTTAATATTTTCCAACTTGCTTCAACTTTTTATCGAAATAATAATGAGGGTGCAAGTACAGTGCGTTTCGCAGCTATTAAGCTATTAAAACGTTGGGCCCCGAAAGTTAAATTTGAATTTTAAGCTCAAAAAGAAGAGCGACGAATTAATTAATTAATTAATTAATTAATTAATTAATTAACATAAAACGCATAATTATTATATTATATAATATTTACGTTCAGCATTTATCAAATAAGTGCTTATGCCTTATCAAATCAATTTCAACGTTTTTTCTCTTGGTTTTGCTAATTGCTAATTTAAGCACAAATGTCATTTATTCCAACCAATGTTTATCTATGAAGATAAGATACTTAGTTCGAGGAGCAAGGAATGTGTGTAAAGTTTAATTATATTTACGTTAGGGTTATGTTGATCAAGTTTTATAAAAAAATATCTTCGCTTGAAATATTTTAAAATTGGCTTTAGTTTGATAAAATAATTTAATAATATTGTACATATAATAATATCATACTATTGTATGTATATATAACAATATAGTACTATTTACTTTCAATATTAAATTTATTTAAAATAGTATCTACGTATCTCTGAAATTTGTATGCCTTCTTGTATTTATTTATTCTTGCATTCTATTTAATTTTTTTTTGTCATTTTATATAAAGATATAGGAGATATTTAATTGTCGGAAATATAAAGATATACTCTTTCTAAATAATTTTAATTTCTGCTCAATATTAATGACAGTTTCTTGTAGTTGGATCTAAAATTTCAATTAAATAGCATTTCCATTTTGGGATTTTTTTTAGTTTTTGGCATTCAACTCACTGCTAGCTTTCTGCCCATGGTGTTATTGTTGTTGTTGTTCTTTCCGTTGCTGTTCTTTTACTTTACATATACATTTGCATATATTTTTTTCTATTTTATCACTCACCCCACGATTTCCGTATGTGGGCCACACATTGCAGGGGGTGCGCGGTGGGTCTCAGAGAGCGAAGGGGGAAATTCTGATTCTTATTCCAGTGCCCTAATACACAGACTGAAACAGAAGCAGAGAAAATTATTTTATATTTATATTCAAATAAAAAATATTTAAATAGGTTATATATTTTGATTTGACTTTTTGAAATAGGATACAAATAGTATTGCATTAAAAACCATATATTTAATGGATAAGCATTACTTTAGAAATTGTACAATCACTTTCCCAAAAGGTCTGCTGATATCCGGATCCTTATCCGGTTTTTTCCTGTGCAACTATCACACTCTCTCTCTCTCTCTCTCTCTCTCTCTCTCTCTCTCTATTTCTCTCTCAAGCTGTTTGTTATCCACCCGCTCCCCGATTCCGTTATCCACTCTCTCCTCCCCACTGTTTAATTCTGCCGTTAAGCTCGGCTTCGCTTTTAATTCGGCTACGGCGTTGCCTCGCCGCCACTGCAAGTGAAATTTTTTTTGCCCAGTTTCGTTTGTTTTATTTGTCAGTTTCCTTTTCGATTGGTCGGATCGGTTTTGTTTTGCTCCGCTTTTCGGGAGCGCTGCATGAATAAATAAAAGCGAGCGGCGCAGCTGCGGAGCGCTTAGAAAGGAAGATGCGGTTCAGCGGCTACAACCGTTATCATTGCTCCGTTTTGGCGGCCTTCCTGTGCCTCTGCTTCGTAGTTGGGGTTGCGCGGGCGGATGATGCCGACGTCGACAGCGCCAGCAGGTTTGTGTCTCCACTGAAACCCCACTCAAAAATGCAATAACAGCAACAAAAAGACAAGCAAAGGAAAATCTTGACTTTTAGTCAAGAAAAGTCGCTTTCGTGAATCTGTGAAAATGCAATTAGCATGCGAAATTGCACCCAAATAAACTCAATTTGTGTGCGAAACGGAGCGTAGGTGGAAAGTGCGAAAGAGCGAGTGAAAACATAAGAAACTTGGTCGCAAAAAAAAAACGAAAATAGTTATCAGAATTTTTAAACTAATCAAAGTAAAAACAAAAACACTTTTAAAAGTAGGTTTAACAATATTTACAATCCAACAAAATAGTAAAGTGCCTCAAAAATAACCGAAAACCAATGTCACATATCGTTTTTTTATATTCATTTTTGTTTAGTGATCTTTGTTATGTTTTTTAATTTGTGATTTTTAAAACGAAATTTTAAGCAAGCCTTGCTTATGAAATTAATTTAAAAAATGTTAAACCCTGCTCTATTATGTTCTATAAGTATAAACACGATTTAAATACTATCATTTAGCTGTTTCAGTCTTTGTTTAAAAATTATACGTAAATGTATACATTAAATAATTGCTTAATTCTTGCGAATTCAAGAAATATATAATGAAACAATAAACAACAGAACAATGTCATATGATGACGAATGCCTTTTATACCTTAAACAATACCTTTGAATAAAAAAAAAAATACTTTAAGGCAATTCTATATTTTTTAATGCTTGCAAAAACATTATAAAGTCATTAAAAATGCTATAATTTTAACGATCAAAGCTTGCAAAAATGATAATAAAATACTTAAAAAGTCTGTAATTTCAATGAGTTGAAATACTCTTGATTCCCAGTTGTATTCTTGTTAATTATTATTTTTGTTATGAAGTTATTTTTGTGGCACTTCCCCGATTAACATGAACATACATACTTATGTAGATAAGGTCTTATCTTATATTGTGGCGATTTTTTATATAAAAATGAGTTCGCTATATAAAAACAATTTCAAAACCATTCAAATACATTCATTGACAAGTCTTTCAATTCATAAAGTATTGTTTAATAAGTTAAAATAAAATTAAACCATAATATTTCCTAATTTTATTATATATATTTAAGATAAGTCTTTAAAGTCTGTCCCTTGGGGCAACTGTCGGAAGTATGCAAAGTTTTGCTTGCTGAAAATAATCTTTAACATACAATCTCTTTTTTTATAAATGGATTATTTGTAGTGTTGATATTATAATTATTATTATTGTTACTATTAATAATATTACTAATATTATTAGTTTTATTATAAATACTATTATTACTATTATTATTTTGGTTTTCTATTGGAAATTTCTGGCTTTCATTCATATTTTTGTATATTTATAACTAGAGCCAGTCCATCAAGTTTTAAGTCTCTTTTAGAACCTTTTTAATTTTTTAATTTCATTTAACATAATTTATTTTAAGCTTTCAAGATTAGATCTAACTCTATTTCGGAAAAGTAGAATAATTACAAAAAAGTACAAATAGTATGAATTAATTTGTATTCAGGAAATGGCTATGCAGCGTCACGGATATCTGTACCTCGGAGGCGGAACGGGTGCAGGGCGTCCACTATGATCCCGAACGTTTCGAGAGCCAGCGAGATTGTCGACTTTCCTGCGGAAAGTATGGAGCCATCTGGCCCATGCCCACGGGTAACGAGTGCACCATATCGCACAATCGAGTGCGCTTTGATCCATGGAAGGTGCGATTCCATGTGGTGGCTCCCGGTGAGGCGGCGACGCAATTTTTAAGGGAAACCAATCGGCTGTTTGTCTCGAATCTGCTGAAGGAATGCACCCGTAACTGTACGCTGGAGAGCAGTAAGCAGATCCTGGTGCGGGCCATTGTAGCCAACGAAAGCCTGATTCTGGACTGGGACGCCGATGAGAGTTATGCCCTGGTGGTGCGCACCACAGAGACGGCCACGTTTGTGGATATTCAGGCGGGAACGGTGTACGGGGCACGGCATGCCTTCGAAACGCTGACGAATCTGGTCGCCGGCAGCCTGTCCAATGGCCTGCTGATGGTATCAGCGGCAAATATCACCGATCGTCCCGTTTATCCGCATCGTGGCGTTCTCTTGGACACGGCCCGGAACTTTGTGCCCCTGAAATTCCTGAGGAGTACGCTGGACGCGATGGCGGCCAGTAAGATGAATGTGCTCCACTGGCATGTGGTGGACACGCATAGTTTTCCGCTGGAAATCACTCGAGTGCCCGAAATGCAACGCTATGGAGCATACTCCACATCGCAAACGTATTCCCGCCAGGATGCCCTGAATCTAGTGAAGTACGCCCGCCTCCGAGGCATTCGCATTCTGATCGAGATCGATGGACCATCACATGCCGGCAATGGATGGCAATGGGGTCCAGCTGCCGGTCTAGGGAATATGTCCGTGTGCCTCAATCAATCGCCCTGGCGGCAATTCTGCGTCCAACCGCCATGCGGTCAGCTGAATCCCCTCAACGATCACATGTACGCCGTGATGAAGGAGATATTCGAGGATGTTGCCGAGCTGGGAGCACCGGAGGAAACCCTGCATATGGGCGGCGATGAGGTGTACCTGCCCTGCTGGAATAATACACCTGAGATACGGGACGGTATGCGGGAACGGGGCTATGATCTCAGCGAACAGAGCTTCATGCGGCTGTGGTCACAGTTCCATCAGAAGAATCTCAATGCCTGGGACGAGATCAATGAGCGGATGTTTCCGGACATTAAGGTGCCCAAACCGGTTATCATTTGGTCCAGCCACCTCACCAATCCCAAATACATTGAGGCCTATTTGCCCAAGGAGAGATTTATAATTCAAACCTGGGTGGATTCAACGGATGCCCTCAATCGGGAGCTATTGCAGCGTGGCTATCGCTTGATTGTTTCAACGAAGAATGCCTGGTATTTGGATCATGGCTTCTGGGGCAGCACTTCCTATTACAACTGGCGCACTGTCTACTCAAGTGTAGTGCCCGTGGCCCGGAATAGGGATCAGGTCCTGGGTGGCGAGGTGTGCATGTGGAGCGAGTATGTGGACCAAAATTCATTGGGTAAATATGCCTGAGGTTTTGTACATATATTTTAAAATAATAATAATTAATGGTGGCTTTAATCGCTTCCTACAGAATCTCGCATTTGGCCACGAGCTGGTGCAGCCGCCGAACGTTTGTGGTCCAATCCAAAATCATCGGCACTTTTGGCCCAAAGAAGATTCTACAGATACCGCGACCGACTCTTGGCCCGCGGCATTCATGCGGATGCAGTGACTCCGCACTGGTGTGTGCTCCACGAAGGCATGTGTCTTTAAATGATCAACAGGCCAGAAAAAAAGAAAATCTGAGAGCAGTGTTCCAAGTCCTGCTGCAGATCAAGCTTTAGCTCCATCAGTGAGCACTGTGTACATACATAACCCTTGGGCCTTCAGTCTTTATATATTTTATATATATTATTCATCACTTATCTATCTTTTATTTTATAACGATTGTGTTCTCTCATTCAAAATCCAGTAAAAGCTACTTTAACATTGTTGAAGTTATATATTTTGTACATGCATCATAGGTGGTTACATGGATAAATTCCGCAATACTACAAATATCTCGATTTGATCGTTGAAGGCGAACCAACGGGAGGCACCTGGATTTCTTAATTAATATAGCCCTGATCGATGGCATGCTTAAAGATATCGGCCAGTCGCTGCTGCTTGGCGGTCTCCTTGAACGGTGTAATGTTCCACACGTCCGTGAGAATGGCATTCTCCTGAATGCCATCCAAATCGGCCACTTCCTCGTCCTCCATCATGGTCATGGGCAGGGATTCAATGCCCATGCCGCAGCCAAAGCGTCCGAAATTCTTCAGCTCCTCCTGCAGTGTGTCCCACGAAATAATTGCCTCAGCATCGCCACCCAGATCACGGATTAGCTCCTGGGCACTCTCCAAATAGGCGCGCAGCAAAGCGTCATAGTGCTGCTCCCGCAGCTCCTGGCTGGTGCACGAGTAGACAAAGAAGCTCAGGTCCAGGGCCAACGACGAGCATCTTGCCAGCTGGAAATCAATGATAATGATCTCCTGTGACTTGCCCTGCTCGTTGTATTTGGTCAGAAAGTTGGGTGTCCAGCAATCGCCATGCCCAAAGACACTCAGCTTGGAGCGTGTGGACACCAAATTGATCAGATCATCGAAGAGTGGCGGCTGCAGGAAGTTGCCGCCAATCGTCTCGTACTTGCTATTAGGATAGATCTGCGTTATGGCATCCTTGGCCACATCCTCGGCCAGCAGCAGGAATCCCGTGTACCATTCCCTGGTGCTTTCGCCGTAATATGTCTCCTCCAGGGCAGCGGCTGCCTTTTCAAAGTTCTCATGATCCAGGGCATTGAAGGCAAGGGCCACACCATGGAAACGTCCCAGGGTTTTCATTGTTAGCAGGGCATCCTCCAAAGAAATGTAGTCCTGGCTGTAAAACAATGAGAGTACGGAATTATAATTAGTGTTTGGGGCAAAGGAAAAGTTGTTAATAAATAATTGTAGGTTATTAATTCTTTTGTATGTTTTTTTTTTTCCATATTTTTATATATAATGCTTAATATTTGTGTTAAATTTTTTTTAATTTGCAACTTTTTTCAAGTGTCTTATCAACCAGGGAAGCTATAATTGTTTGTAAATTCCAAATAGATGAAAATAAACTATCTCTAATAGATCATAATCTGTGACTTATAATACACAGGGGTATTATTGATAGCAAACTATTTGTTTGATAAGAATCGAGTACAGTAAATAAATAAAATACTTATGCTGCCTTTCAAGTTAATTTTTCTGATTAAAATTTAAAAGAATAATAAATAATATATAAAGGAAATGATAAGTAATATATAGTAATTAAAATAATATATAGGATTACAGAAAACAAAATATTCTTACAATTTTAAAGATCAAGAATAATATAATTAAAATTATAATATTTTAAACCTTTAATTAAGCTTAAAAAGTTAGGTTTCAGTTAAGTTAAGTTTAAGTTGTCAAGTTTCGTAAAATGAAATTTTAATGACTTCATAAGAGATCTAATGATTAGATCAATTTAACCAACTAATCAAATATTTATACCCCTTTTTCTAATGAAAAATGGCCTAAAAACATATTTATACAGCTTGCTCGATAGAGCCACGTCAGTTTTTGGGTACATCTTCACCTATTATCACCATTTATCTATAACACAACTTATATTGTTATCCCTAAACTCACCGTACGGGTGCCCTGTAGCCCCTGGGACCCACATCTTCGAGGGCAATGAAATCATTGACTCCATCACACAGCGACGCCACACATCTGGGATACTCCACAAAGGGATGCTTGGCCTGGGGTTTGCGCGACTTCTGGAAGGCCTCAATGGCCGGTATGACCTTTGTGTAGAAGTGGATCTCGTTGCGGAAGAATATCACCGATCGGAATAGTCGCCGCCGATGTAGATTGTCCGGCATTGCCTTCACAATCACACTGACCTCCACAGGTGTCTCCTCCCCGTTGTCCTCCTTCACACCGTAGATGGTTATGCGGAAGACACGGCTTAGGTAGGCATCACCCTTCTTGCCACTCGGCCCGAACTTGTACGAGGTGTGACGTGTACCGCCCACATTCTGGATGATCTCGTCCAGCGTCGACTCCGAGAATTTGGCGGAAATGTCCGCGAAACTGGGGAAAGTTGCGCTCATCTTGGCGTTCGCAGTGCGTCTGTCGCTGCTGTGGGAACTCGATTGGCTATTTGTAACAAATTAAAATATATTTATTTCGGCAGAGAGCAAGAGATAACACGGCGTAAGCAGCGATCAAGTAGCGAAAACTGCAAAAAATAAAACAAAATATACGGTAAATACTCGCTAGAGTCAACACTGTATTGTTTTTTTTTTGCTTAAGTTTTAATTATTTTGTTGCAATATCAGGATTTTATTTTAAATAAACACAATAAAATGTTTCAAATACATTTACGGCGAGTGTCCACTGTGACAATAAAAAAAAAAGAACAAACCACAAAAGTAGCAACAAAAAGGGGAAAACGTTTGTTTACCGCTATTTGTTTGGTACACGTCAGGTCTCGGCTCTGCCGGCATCGCCACTGCCACGGCCTCAGCCTCAGCCGGCGTCGCTGCCCCCACTTACCGGCAGTTTTTGTTTTTGTTATTGTGTAGGTGCGTGCGGTGTTTTTGATTTACGGTGACGCCTTCCGGTTTTTCTGCTCTATGCTTTTTATCGGTTTGCCCTTTTAACCGCCAGCTCGTCGCAAATGATTGTTTTCTTGCTTATGCTCCACTTTTAAATTATGTTTAAATTAAGCCTGCAACACTTGTTGTTGTTGTCAGCTGCGTTGACGATTAGTGTTGCCAGCTTATAATGAAATAGTTTAAAACCATCGACCAACTATCGTGAAAACAAGCCCATATAAAATGGATGCCCAACGAATGCAAATTACATTTCGAGAGAACCAAAACAATATTAAATGAAATTTAAAACAGAAATCTCGATAGCCGATATATCAGGTTAAAAAATATCTTACTGCAGATATTTATTTTGATTTAAAAAATGATATCGATATATCGATACATTGATATATCAACAAACCTAGCACGTGGTAAATTGTTATTTATCCGCATTGCACATAAAAATCCGGAGAAATGACTGCCATGGAGCCTGGGACAAAGAAGAAGCGCATCTCGAAGAAGAACAAATCCGCCTGGCGCAAGACAGACATCCAGGATGTAGAGCAATTCCTGGAAGACCAGCGCCAAGAGGAGCGAATCGGGTGAGTTTGCGATGAACGCAATGCCGCTAGCAGGAGCATTAACGACAACAAATTGCCCAACAACAAAAACAACAACAGGACATTTGCGGACAAAAAGGATGAAGATCTCTTCGTGGAGGATACCTCGCCTCAGAAAGCCAAGATCACGGCGCTGAGCGTGAAGCAGAAGAGGAAACTAAACGCCAAGAAGCCGATGCGAAGCCATCAGGCTTTGGAGAACACATCCAAGGTCCAGGATCCCATAGTGAAGCGGTAAGACTGGCCTACGGCTACCTCTTCCTGGTGAATGCAACTCATTCTCCAAAAATCTCAATACCCACGCACACAGCAATCATGTGAAGCAGAAGAAGAACGGCCGCAACATTGAGCTGGAGGTATGTAATCCCACCAAACCGCGTCATCGTCAGGCCAACAGCGATCGGGCGGCTTACTATACCAAACTGGAGGATCGTCTGGAGGCTAAGAAAAAGAAGAAAGTCGTTGCCGACAAGGATATCTGGCAGGAGGTGGACTTCCGTGACGCGATACCGGGATTAAAGGATAAAAAGGGTTGGATCAGTCGCGAATTGGCCCTTCACACAGCCGGAAATATTGGCAAGAAGGTGGTAAAGACGCATGCCAGTCTGCACCACAAGACCACCAAGGCAAAGTAAAAAAAAATTTAGACTCAATTGTGGCTTAAAATGCTCATTCATTAATTCGATTCATAGGAAATTTGAGCTGCCGCATCCGGGCATGAGCTACAATCCCTCCGCCGAGGATCACCAGGCGCTCATTGACCAGGTGGTGGAGCGTGAGGAGGGCATTATCAAGAAGGAGCAGCATTTAAAGCGTGTGACCACCAGCATGTTCGCCAAGGTGACGCCCGAGGAGCGGGACAAGCGTCATTTGCAGGAAATGAGCCAAGGCATTGAGGATGAGCAGGAGCAGGAGCAGGAGAATGAGGAGCAGGTTGCCGAAAAGCCCTATCACACGGTCAATGCCCCCGTTGAGAACAAAAAGAAGAGCAAGCAGGCACGCCGCAATGAGCTCAAGCAGAAGGAGCTCCAGCGCCAAACGGAACTGAAGAGGAAGCTCAAGCAACAGACTGCAGATCTGATACGGTAAAGGATTATTCTTATATTCATACATTCATGTATATATTATCGCGAATCTAATCGGGGAAATCATTATATCTTAAGCATCAAATCGATTCGCCACGAGCTGGACGACGAGGAGGAGGACCTAAACGACCTAAAGAAGCGGCGCAAGCAGCGCGCCGAGAAGGCCAAGTTCGAACCGAAGCGTCTGGGGCGGCACAAGTTCGCGGAGCCCGATGTGGATGTTAATCTGCCCGAGGATATAGCCGGCAATCTGCGCAATGTGAAGACGGAGAGCAGCCTGCTCAAGGATCGCTTCCACATGCTGCAGCGTAACAATATGCTGCCCACGACAAAGGCCGTTAGCAGAAAGAAGGCAAAGGTCAAGAAGTTTGTGCGCAGTTCGCACAAGGAGCCGGGCGTCAGCTACCAGGATCTAAAGGAGCGCCGCAAGGCCGCGTCAGCTGCCGCCAAGTTGGGCGCAGCCACCATCAAGATATAGTTCGATTAAGGTCTTCTTTTTTTATTATTATTAAACAGAGCTTATAACGAAGAAATGTTAAATGAAAACTACATTCTTTTTCCCCCCTAAAAAAACAAAAAACAAAGAAAAAACAATGTCATTGTATCTAAATCAGGGACTTTCCCTGATTGCGTTTCAGCTTGGGATTGTTCTTCTTTTTCTTTTTAGACACTGGACCAGCCAGATCCCGGTCCTCGGCCAGTTCCATCGGTCCATCCAAGCGTTTAACGCCACTAAAACGAAAGAGAGCGAGAATGTTAGGGTTAATTGCTGTCCTCCAAATGGGTTTCTAATGATAATTACATTTACCTCTTGACGGAGAGCAGCCCGCTGCCACCGCCCGCTGATGCTGATCGATTGGTTTGCAGGGCCTTTGACCAGTCCTCCTCGCTGCCCTTGATCTGGAATTCGTCCAGCTGCTCGGCCTTTAGTCGCTTTAGCTCCTTGCGCTGCTGCTTGCTCAGCTTTTGGGCCGTTTGATCCAGTTCCTTGTCGAGGGACAGGCTCAGCGGCAGCAGCTCTTCGCCGGTGGACAGGTCGGCCTCCCTCAGCATTCCGCCCTCGATGTGCTCCTCCAGAATGGATCTAAAGCACTTATTGCATCGCTTCATGGCATCAAAGAATTTGGCCAAAAGCTGATTGCCCGGCATATTGAGCTCCTGGCCGAGGGCATCCACTGATTTACCCTGAATGCCCACAGCTAGGAGAATGCCCTGCTGCACCAAATCCAGTTGGATTCCCTCGCACCGGCCCTGGAAGTACAGCTGAGCGATGTCCGTCAGCAGATCGAGAATCAGACGGAACTCGGACTGTTGGCGGGCATAGCTCTCCAGGCGCTGCAGATCGTGCGGCAGAAAGTAAACGTCCAGCATGGCCTTGTCCAGATGCTCGGCCTGCGACGACTGATCCACAATCTTGTTCTTGAGCAGGGCCAGGCATAGTTTCGTCTCAAACTCACGGAACGTCTTGCCCATGAGCTTGAGCACTCGACGCCTAAAGTCGCGGAAGTAGAGGGGCAGCCAGGAGGAGCCTTCGCTGATGGTGTGCAGCATAATGCAGCTGTGCTCGGCGGTCAGTTCGTTGGATTTCTGGCTTAGATAGACGGGCACGAAGCCGGCGCCCTTCCAGAATTTCAACAGCTCAGAGGTGAGGCCATACGAAGTGCCAATATAGTCCACCGTTTCGGGGTTGCGTTCATGCAGGCGCTGCAGCAGTGTGGGTATGCGACTTCTGGGTCGAATCTGCTCCTTGAGCAGGCTAAGCTGCTCCTCCTCCACCTCCTCAATGCCGGCTTTGCCATTCTTGCTAGCAGCAGCAGCAGCATCACCATCATCATCGATATTGGTGAACTTGTGGCCATAGTAATCCTTGAGCAGCTGAATTGCCCGCTTGCCGTAGCCCATTCGCTGGTAATTCGGATGCGTCGCCACCCGCACAATCCGCACGCCGCCGAGCTTGGGGAAGTCACGATCACCGTACTGCTCCGCTATATTCCAGGGTATCAGATCACCGGCCGCCTTCTTGCCCCTGCCCAGGGAATCGCTGATGCTCTGTGCCGATATCTGACCCTCCAGGGCCACTTGGATAACCACCAGAATCTCGGGTAGGGCGTCCATCCGCTGAACAGGTCCCAGCAGGCAGAACAAATGATGCGCCGGTGCATCGCTCATCATCTGCAGATCATTCGGGGTATTTTTGTAGTGCGACGACACATAGATGGAGACGAGGCGATGGAGGAAGGCCTCGGCTGCCTTGTGATACGAAAACAGGGCATCCCTGTCCACATAATACAGCTCACAGGCATCGGGCGTGGGACAGCCGGAGCTAATGCCCGGCACCGTGCTCGCATCGAGGCACAGGAGATTGATTAGCCACTTTTCGATGTCGTCATTCTCCTGATAACGAATCGATTCCTCCAGCTTTAGTGGCGGCCTCGCATTGTTGTCCTTTTGCAGTTGGGAGATAAGCTTCAGGCTGAGAGATCTGCCGGTGCCCTCGTAGCCATTAATGGTACTCGCCATGAATACCAAATACGGACCGATCATCTTCTTGACCAGCGGCAAAGGAATGGCGGCCGCCTCATCGATTAGCAGCAGATCGGCGGCGTTCAGTAGATGCGTATCACTGGGCGCTATATACTGTATCGTCTGGCGGCTGCTTCTCGTTATATTGATCCTTATAATGGCCTTCTTGTAATCGGCATTCGTGGAGCGGATAATTGTGTAATCGGCATGCTCCTGATACTCCAGCGCATCGAAGCCCTTGAGGACGAACTCAAAGAGTGTAATCAAATTCTCCGGATGCGGCGATGTCACATAAACGTTCACATAGCCAAAGGCCATAGCGGCGGCAATGGACAGGCCCAGGGCAGCCGATTTGCCGCGACCACGTGCCGCCGTCAGCGACATGGGCGGCTTCAGTTGCTTATCCACCAAAGCCTCAATGAACTGGGCCACGGCATTCGCCTGATCGTAGGTCTTGCAGAGATTAACCAAGGCACCGGCGGGCTGTACGTTCAGCAGGCTCTCCTTTAGCTCCTTCAAACTGGCCTCGTTGGGTGAGCGACCAGCGCCATCGGGCTAAATGATATAAAAATTTTGTTAAATTTCTGGAAAATCCTGCGAAAATTTACATTCTTACATTCACTGGGGTCACATTGATGGTCTTGGAGCTCAAAGGTAGCACGGTGAGGTCATCGTTGACCACTAGACAGCGCTGGCAATCGGCCAGGGACAGGATTAGGCGCTCGTTAAAGCGACAGGTGACCGTTTGATGGGCCTCTGTGCGGTAACGCTTGTGCACATCCATGCTCATTGTGTATAGCTGCTTCAGGGACTGCATGGTCTTTAGCAGTAGAATGATTAGGCCGCCACCCTCCACCGTTTCCACAGTGCGGGCCAGGAGGTTCGGTGTGAGTGCCTCAAAATCTTGCAGCACACAGACGCCGTATGTACGCCCCAGAATGGCGTGCGTTTCCGAATAGTATCTGCCATGAATGGTGGTGGCCACACGGAATGAATCAAACAAATCCGCCTCGTTAACATCCACCTTGCCCACGGCTATCTTCTTGGCCCGCTTCTTTCCATGGCTATGCAGGAAAACGGCAGGAAAATCATCAATTAAAAGTTATTTAGACACGGGAATCAGACAGAAACTCACTTTGAAATGGCCTCGTCCTTGTTCTTGTAGCACCAAAGCACCGTGGGCCGGGCCTTAACCGTGGACTTGGTCAGGATATCATAAAGAATCGGCACCTGATCGCGCGCCTTGTCGCCAATTACAATGAACATGGTGCGATGGCCCAGTTTCACGCCATTTTCGATCATCACCCGGATCCGGTTGTCTATTTTCTTCTTCACCATCCTGAATTGTGTGCGCAAATATTCCAAATATTCAGAATTTCCGATGTAAATAGAGGAATAAACGCGGCAGCGGCTTCCAAAATGCACGTGTGCGAGTTTTTAAAATCGTGAAATCGGAGTGACCGTTTCAGCGATTAATCGATACCGATATACCAGCTGCATCTGTGAGAAATACTAGCCTAGTTGACTGGCGTTGCCAGATAGTGCAAACGCAAAGGCGGGGAGATTTTGAAAAATCTCCTTTTTGCCCGCTAAAATTTTATTTTATTTTTTATTTTTATAAATTAAAGTTTCGTTTCGACTAAGAAATGCTACCTATATATAAGGTAGGTAGGTAGGTTTATTCGTACAAATCGTTTAATATACAAAAAAAAAGAGCGAAAAAGTCATGAAAAGTTTTCAGAAGCTTTTCAGAGAGCCGTATTCCGGCTTCCCACAACCATGGCCAGCAGGGCCATGCGTATATACATGCCATACTCCGCCTGCCGGAAGTATGCAGCCCTTGGATCGGAGTCAATGTCGCGACTAATCTCGTCCAGGCGCGGCAGTGGATGCAGCACAATCATCCGCTTCTTGGCCAGCGTCATAAGCTTGGGCGTTACGATCAGTCTGCCGCAGCACTAAAAGAGAAAATTACCAAACAAAATAAATAAATATATTTCAATAAATTATAAAGCATGTTCTCTACTCACGCTATTGTACTCATCCTCGCTCTGGAATCGCTCCCGCTGTATGCGCGTCATATACAGCACATCCGTGGTGAGTAGCGCTTCCTGCAGACTGTAGGAATACATCTGCTTGATGCCGCGCTGGTGCACAAACTCGCAAACGTCGCGTGGCATCTGTAGGCTCTCCGGGGACACATACTGCAGGGTCACGTTGTAGAGGGTCAAAAGGCGGGCCAGCGAATGCACGGTGCGTCCATTCTTCAGGTCACCCACCATGGTGATGGTCAGGCCGTTCACAGTGCCGATTTCCTCGCGAATGGTGAAGATATCCAGGAGCGCCTGAGTAGGATGCTCGCCGACACCGTCGCCAGCATTGATCAAGGGCTTCCGGGAGTACGAGGCAGCGCGCTAGAAGGAAGGAAATGTAAAGAAATTTTACAATCTTTAAACCACCAACTAACTCACCGCCACAGCTCCTGGTGCGGGATGGCGCAGCACTATGACATCCGCATAGCTGGCCATCACCTTGATGCTGTCCTCCAGCGTCTCGCCCTTCTTCACCGACGAGGTAATCTGATCCATGCTAATCACACGACCGCCCAGCCTCAGCATGGCCGCTGCGAAGCTGCACTGCGTCCGCGTGCTCACCTCATAGAACACACTGGCCATTATCTTGCCGCGCAGCAGCTCGTCGAGCGAACGGTCCTTGGTCACCCGCAATTTGAGCAATTGCGCCAAATTGAAGATTTCGTTGAGGTGCTCCTTGTTGAACATGTCCACGGCTACGATGTGCTTGCCCACCAGCGAATGGGCCACGGGATTGGGACTGGAGGCGCCTTGCTGCTGTGGGTGCTGTGCGGTGCGCTGTAGGTACTCCCGGAGTGTGGTATTGCTGCTGGAGTCCAGGCGCAGGCGGGGCGATGGTGAAACTGGACGCAGGAAGCTCGAGCTATTGGCCTCGTCCATAAAATGCACCTTGGCACTGGCACTGGCACTGGCACTGGCACTGGCACCACCGGCAGCAATATGACCGCTTTCGTTGGTCAAGAGATGGGCAAAGGTCTCGTTGGCATCGCTGTCGCTGGGCAATAATTGATCCTGGGTGGCACTGGCACTCTCCGCCAGCAATTGCCGGAGATTGGCTTGGCGCACATTCTGGCCGTAGCCCGGCTGGACCAGGACCTGGCCATCGATGTAGGCCACCTCGCCACGCAAAATGACCCGATGAACGCGTCCCTTGATCTTGGTGCCCTCAAATGGTGTCCAGCCCGATTTGCTTTTCAATTCGCTGCCCGCAATGGTCCATTCCTCGTCCAAATCGACCTCCACATAGGTGTGCGGCTGATCGGGCAGATTGAAGATGTTCCTGGGATTGCGATGAAACTTACGCTTAATGTCCTCCAGGGTCAGGCGTCCCTCGTGAACGGCCTGCAGGAGAAGCGGCAGTATGGTCTCCACGCCGGGAAAACCGGGCGGCGGCCGCTCCGAACGCTTCTCGGCCAACGTGTGCGGTGCATGATCGGTGGCAAAGACATCGATATAATCCATATTCTCCCACAGCGCCTCCTGGTCGTCGGGCGAGCAGAGCAGCGGTCTCACCTCCGACATGCCCTCGCCCAGCCGCTCCACATCCTTGGTGCTGAGGAACAAATGGTGCGGACACACTTCGCATGTCACCCGGATGCCCTTCTCCTTGGCGGCGCGTATCAATTGAATCTCCTCCCGCCGGGCCACATGGCAAATGTGCACCGGTCGATCCAGCAGGTGAGCCATCAGGATCACAGCAGCTGTGCTCTGCTTTTCGGCATGGCAAACGATCGGCGCCCGCTTGGGCCAGTGGGCGAGGTGCCGTTGCCAGGCATTCATGTCGCTCAGCTTCAAAGTGCCAAAGGTGTCATTCAGATACATCTTCAGGCCGCATGCCTGGGTGGCCAATTCCGGCACCTGGCCCCAATTGCCATCCGTGGCGCCCACATACAATGCATAATCACATCGGGCACCGGCCTTGGCCAGCTCCTGGAACTGCGTGAATGTCTCCCGATCCACAATCGAGGGATTTGTATTGGGCATGGCGCATACAAGGGTAACGCCACCGGCCAAGGCAGCTGCTGTGCCGCTTGAGAAATCCTCTTTATGGGTGGCACCCGGCTCCCGGAGATGCACATGGACATCTATGAACCCGGGCAGCTTCACTATTCGTCGCGAGGTCATGCAGTCCGTGTGGGTTTTCATCGCCGGCTTGCCGCCCGTCATGCGCATTGATTCCACCAGTAATTTGGTGCACTTGACATCGGTCACCAGGGGGATCGAGTAGTCAACGGCCAGGCGGCGAGTGCGATAGCCATGCGTCATGAAGGAGGAAACCCTGTAGGGGGGGGGGGGGAATGGAGAATGTTTTATATGAGGTTATTGAGATTTTATAGAGAGAACACAATGCATTTGGGTTGAGCACTGCACTTGCTCCTTGCTCCTTGAGAGAAAATCAAAGGATCAACGAATGTTAAAAAAATATATTTTCTTCTAGAAAGAAGACTTTTCTCCTTTTAAATATTATTTTGTAATTATATTTCACGTTCTTTTATCTCTGATAATCCCCATAAAGTATCAATAAACAAGTAGCAATCGCTGGCCACTACACTCACCGCCTGGCACCACCACCGCTCATGGGCAGGTTGATGACCATATCGAATTGCTTGTTGGCCAGAATTTCGGCCAAATGGCGGAGTTCTCCATTGATGTCGTCGGGCGTCGTCTTGTCGAATGTCCACTGCACGGATTCCACCTGCAAAAAAAAAAAAAAACACAAGAAAAGATGTCAAAATGACGGGGATATACCAATATATACACATCACATTTTCTGAAATATGTAGAAGGCAACGCCAAGGCCAACCTGCAGGCGTCATCTTCTACTTGAATCAATTGTTTGCTAAGAACACATAATAAAGATATCGCTTGCTATTTATGGATTGATTTTCCATGTCTATTGTTCGACAGGCAATAAACTAAAAGAAAATAAGAAAGACGGGCACAGTGGTTAGTTATTATTGATTTAAGTTTATACGTTTACTCAATGAGTTGCAAATTAAAACAATTGCTAATCGACAATAATATCGTGCTTAATTTGATATCGAAAATATCGTTCACTTTGATATACATATCGATAAAAATATCATATGGAAAAATAATCATAATAATATCATAATCATGTTATTTAAACATATCAACATATATACACATTGCTATTTTTCCGATAATATTGATCAAATGTATCAAACACAATATCGATTTATCCAATTTATGTTTTAAAAACTTACAAATATCGATTTGTATATAGACTTTTGCAGGAAATATTGTACTTTTCTTACTTTTATATCAAATATCAAATTGAAATTCAAATATTTTCTTTTATGCATTAAAAACATGTATTTTTCATTTTATTTCCCATGAAATATCGAAGCAGTATTCATTTATTTGTATTTCAAAAAAAGTTTAGCTAAAAACTATCAACTATAAAAAAAAAATACAACTAGCTAACATTATTTACTGATCAAATGATATATAACCTCTGGAAAAGTACTCAAATATCAATTTTACATGTAATAATTTACTAATTGTTAAAGTAATTATATCTTTTGATTATTTTGCCACTGTAAAAAGGAAATCAATTACGTTTTTCGACAACCCAGAGTGCCAGGAACTTGGGGCTAAAGTGGAGACCCACCAAAAAGCCAAAGCCCGTTTGGGTGAGGAAAAGGGAAGCCGAAGCTGAAGCTGAAGCCGGAGCCGGAAGCGGAGCAGGAAGAGTCAAGGAAGAGCCAATCGTCTGACGCCTTATCAGGCGGAGATTGCAAAAGTCATTATTTGATCGCCGATCGCTGGGAGACACAGCGATCTTATCAGTTCTTCGTTTTTTTTTTTTTTTTTTTTTGTTCCTTTTGTATCAGCCAAGAAAAGTTCTCTCCGCCGAGTTTTTTTTAGTTGCGAATCAATCATGGGCTGCTCCTGGTCGAAAGCGGAGCACAGCGGTGATATCGCCAGTACACCGAATGCCCTGCAGGCGGCCATTCCTGCCCAGCGCTTGCAGTGGCGCCGCCGGCAGGATGAGAAGCATCAGCGGCAAATCCAAAAGTTGCAAAAACGAAATGCCCGCCGCCGCAATCATCGCCACAGGAAGCGAGGATCGGGTGGCAGGGCGAAGGCTATCAATGATGGTGGCTCCATTTCGGGTTCCATACAAAGACGTCAGCGTCTCAGCGGTAAATCGCATCCGGATCTTGCCCTGCAACTGCGTCTCCTGGGCGGCAGCAATGGCAGCAGTGCCACCGAATGTGTGAGCGCCTTGTATGCCCGAACATTGGAGCAGCAGCGCGAGGACTTTCAAAGGACAGTGGAGCGAAAGACACTAAATCAATTGGACACGGAGCTGCAGACATTTCTCTTGAATCAACTGGTGTTGGGCGTTCAGTTCTTTTCGCATTTCGAGGGGGAAATGAGCATGGTGGATGCCCAGCTCCTGGCCAGGCGGCAGAGTGCCGAGCATAGTTTGCTACAGAGCGGGGCCATCGATGCGGCTGTGGCCAGGAATTTGTTGTTTAAAACCAAGTGAGTAAGGCGCCTCTTAAGGCCTCTTAAACCTTGAAACCTTCCCTTGAAACCTTCACTTCCCTTCCTTCACAGCTCCTCGAAGCACCCAGCGCAGCCCCTGCAAAAGCCAGTGACTTATGTGATCTTTGAGAATGTGGACGTGGCCCGTCCGCATGATGCCAACTATGATACGGTGGCTACACTGTGCAAGGTCCTCCTGGAGACGGATTATTACAGCCGAACGCCCTGCAGTTCCGAGCTAATTGAGCTTATGGAGCAGACCCGCTGGATGGGCTATGTGCGTCTCAAGCTACGCGATCGCTCGATCGGCACCGGCACCACCATCACCAGCAGCAGTAATCCGGGCTCACCCATTCTTCCGACCAGCAGCAGCAGCGATGAGGAGTGCGCCTATGGCTCATCCTCCTCATCCTCTTCGTCCGGCTACAGTTCGGGTGACTATGATCATGTGTATTTGGCTAGGCTGAATACACCGCGTCCCTTGGAGGAATTGCGTTTGCATGGCAAATACGGCCTGGAGAATAATGTCCTGCCGGAGGGCTGCATTCGACGTTTGGCCAGCTGTCTGCCGCCAGAGCTAGAGCAGACCGATGATGAGGATTCATCCTCGGAGGAGGAGGAGGAGGAGGAGGATGAGCAGCACCAGCACCAGCAGCAGCGGCACAGAGATCGTTATTATCCCCCCGCCGGCTATGAGACCGTTCAGGTGCTGCGCCAATGCCAGGCCGAGCAACTGCAGCAATGCTACCTCAGTTCACAGCAATTTATGCTCTACTTTGGCGAACTGCTTCGCCAGCAGTTGGGCCACCAGCTGGGCATCAGTGGCGCCCATCTTGCCGCTGGCTCCTATCGTGGCTGCAGCGTTTATACCGCCCGGGAGGAGCTGGTGCCCGCCATTCATGTGCCGAATGCCTGGCCGGATTGTGCCTTTGAGTTTGGACTGAGGGCCAGGCCAAGATTGACCAATCTTCACACAGCGGAGCAGTTCCAATGGCCCACCGAGCAGATGAGAAAGCGTATACGATCCTTTGGCTATCATGTTGTCCCCGTGGGCTATGCCCCGAAGCGTTCGCGTAATCCCTTTCGCGATCTGGAGTGGCGCATTGTCTTCCCCCAGGCGGAGCAGTATTTGGAGCGTCACTGCCTGACGCCCATGCAGCTGAAGGTGTTCCAGCTGATGAAGCTTCTGGTTAAGACATTTGTGGATAGCACCGATGCCCAGCCGCCGGGCGGTGTGCTTCTGGAGCAGCTGCGTGCCCATCTCTTTTGGCAATGCGAACGGCACAGCAACGACTGGCCGGAGGAGTTTCTGGGCGAGCGGCTGGTGCGATTCATTCGTGACTTTGACGCCTGCCTGGCGAGGAAACAGCTCAGCGATTACTTTATCGAGCGGCGCAATCTGTTCGAGCATGTGCCGGAGGACACGCTGATGAAGCTGCGCACCGTGATGGCCGGCATTGCCGAGCAGCCGTTGCTGCATGTCGTCCAGGCCCTGAGGAATCTCCAGCATGCCCCGGACTTTTATCCGCAGCTGGACTACAAGCGGCTGTTGAGGAATCTCTGCAGTCAGGATTATTTGGAGCTGCATGCGTTGGGGAAATTCTCGCGTCCGCGTCAGGGATTCCCTGGCCAGCAGGACCAGCAGGACCAGCAGGAGCAGACGCCGTCTGAGGTGGACAGGTCAAAGATGTTGCGCCGCAAAACGGACATAACCGATGCCGGTGGTCTCCTGGGCCTGGCCCAGCACCAGGAGCGTTCGAGGGGAAAGCTGCGCAGGCGGACACAGCTCCTGAGGGCCACCAACAATCAGAGGCAGTTGCAGCGGCAACTTTCGGAGACCAGCGATCAGCGGCGCTCATCGCTGGACTCCCTGGATCTGCATCGCCTGCTGGCCCGCTCCAACTGCGAGATGTCCAGCCCGGAAATGCCAGCGAAACCCCAGCTCAACAATGGCCTGGAAATCCTGCGACGCAGCAATCTTCTCGAACTTTTGCTCGACCATCTGCTGGCCATGTTGGCCCGTGCCATTCGCTTTGGCAATCGTCCTCATGCCCAGCTCTATCTGGAGCAGGGTCAGCGGCTGTGTCGCTTGTACCAGCACCTGGGTTGCTCTCAGCAGGCCCAGCACTTTGTCCAGGAGTTGGAGCAGGCGGCCAGCAATCTGGAGACGATGATCAGCAGCAGCAGCAGCAGTAGGACGACACCTCTGCCAAGTCCTGAGGGTTTCCCGATGGAGGAGGAGGTGGTGCAGGAGATGCAGTCACCGCCCTTGGTGCACCGGAAATCCATAAAATTCTTGGATCACGTGGTGCAGATACACTCTCCCGATCCCCTTGCCCGTCATATCCCCAGTCCCCATCCAGCCAGCATCAAGTTGAGCGGCATCCTTAGAGGTAATCCCCCGCCCAGGGACGAGGAGGAAGTGGAGGCCATCGAAATTCAAGGAGAAGTTAGGGAGAAATCTCCGAGCGATGAGAAGAATATGGAAAACCTGAAGGATCAAGAGGTGGAAAGCCCTTCGTCCCTGCTCTCACTCAATGGCCTAATCCAGCGCCTCAATCTCGATCCGAACAGGTTTGAGGCAATCAGCAGCCGGACGGAGCAACTGGTCCACAAGGTGGCCCCGTCGGAGGCCAAGCGGGAGGAACTAAAGGTGATTTTTAAAAGCAAAACGGAGCAGCTCAAGGGTGTCTTTAACTAGCGACATATGTATGTAATCTTTCAGAGGATTCAGTGACAAGTTGATAAGACATAATGCCAGGCTAGATAGGGATAAGGCTAAAAGATAAGGATTATCTAATATTACAGTATATTGCTACTAATTAAAATCGGTTTATAGTCCCCAAGGAACTTGAACTTTAAATCAAGTAAAATAGAGATGACAAATCGAAAATCGATTAAAATCCAATTTAAAAGCTGAAAATGCAACTTTTTAAGTCATACATTTAGAAAATATCGTAAATATCATTATATATTGATCGGGATTTAACTTTAAAATATCATAAAAAAAAATGTATTTAATTTATAGGCTTTGCTTGCCAACAAGTATTTCTTTGATTGATATATTTAACAAAGTATCGATGTAATATATCGAATTAATATATATTAAAATCGGTAAATAATCCGCAAGAAACTTGAACTTTAAAACAAGTAAAATAGAAATGGCAAATCTCTGTTTGAAATCATTTTAAAAAGCCATCAAAAAGTTGCAAATGCAATTTTTAAAGTCACACATTTAGAAAATATCGTAAATATCATGATTTATTTATCGGAATTTAACTTTAAAATATTTAAATTATCACAAAATATAAAACAAATTTATTTAATTTATAAGTCTTTCTTGCCGAAAGAGTATTTCTTCGATATATTAAACAAAATATCGATTTAATATATCGATGCTTTTTGCCATGCCCAACACCTTTTTCAACGTTTTTTTTTTTTTTTTTTTTTTTTGCCATTTTCAAATATTTTAAAGCATTTCTTGAGAGATTTATATAGACAAACTTTACTCACATCAACGCCATGCTCGGCATAAAAGTCGCCCGTGCCCATGGAAGCATACAGTTTGTAGCCCATCTTGGCCAGATCCCGGATCGAAGGCAGCAGTTCCATTTTGTGCTGTGAAATGGATAATTTTTCTTAAAATAAATTCAAAAATAATAAAAAACCAAATGGACAAAAAAAAAACCCACCTTAAAGCTGCCTATGGACAGCAGGACAGCATTTTTGGGTATCTGAAATCCAGTGGACATCATGGCCTTGAGATACGCCTCGTATCTGTTGTCCCCGAAGCAGGCCACCTCCCCGGTGGAGGCCATCTCCACGCCCAGCTGCACATCGGCTCCGGCCAGGCGCGAGAAACTAAACTGCGGCACCTTTACGCCCACTTTGCCGACACCATGGAGCACATCCAGCGGCTCCACATCGAGTCCAACAATGGCCCTCGTTGCAGTGGCCACAAAATCATGGTCCAGGGTCTTGGACACAAAGGGAAACGAACGCGAGACTCGGACATTGCACTCGATCACCTTCAGTTCGTTATTTTTGGCTATAAGTTGCATATTAAACGGTCCCGTCACATACAAAACGCTGGCCAGATCACAGGTGATCCTCTTGATGGCCTCCAAGGTCTCGGCATTGAGATCCTGCGGCGGTGTCACCAGCGTTGCATCACCCGAATGGACACCGGCATTCTCCACATGCTCCGAAACGGCCATGCATAAAATCTGTCCATCGGCGGCCACGGCATCCACATCGATCTCCTTGGCCTCGGTGAGAAACTTGGATATGACCACCGGATGTTCGCGGCTCACCTCGGAGGCGGCATTCAGATACGTCTCCAGATCCTGATTCGAATATGCCACATTCATGGCGGCACCGGAGAGGACATACGATGGCCTAACCAGACACGGATAGCCCACCTCCTCACAGAACTCGATGGCCGACTGAAGATTGGTCAGTTCCTTCCAGCGCGGCTGCAGGATCCCCTTGCGGTCGAGCATTCGGGAGAATTTGAAGCGATTTTCGGCGCAATCAATCGATTCCGGTGATGTGCCCAAAACCTTGGCCTGCTGCCGATGCAAATCCATGGCGATGTTATTCGGCAATTGTCCGCCCATAGATAGGATGATGCCATCGCTGGACTCCATTTCGTAAATGTCCATAACGACCTCAAAGCTAATCTCCTCAAAGTACAAACGATCGCACATATCATAGTCGGTGGACACCGTCTCCGGATTGTAATTGATCATAATTGTGGGACGCTGCAGTTTCCTTAGCTCCCGCAGGCAGCCGACGGCACACCAATCAAACTCCACGGACGAACCAATGCGATAGACGCCGGAGCCAACGACAATGGTATGGCCGCCGGGAAAGGTTACATCGTGCTCGCTGCCATTGTACGTATTATACAAATAATTGGTGCTCGCCGGCCACTCACCGGCCACCGTGTCGATCTGCTTGACATGCGGCCGGATACCAAACTCTTGACGCTGCTGGCGAACCGCCAGCTCGGTGCTATTGATCGCCTTGGCTATTTGCTTGTCCGAGAATCCAGAACGCTTGGCCAGCAGCAGCAGCTCACGTCCCATCTGGCTGCGTCCGTTCACCGTACTGGTGAGGTTCGAATTCAGTTGAATAATTTTCTCTAGCTTCTCCAGGAACCAGCAATCGATCTTGGTCAATGCATGCAGCTCCTGGATGCACATGCCCAACTGTAGGGCGGCGGCCAGGACAAAGGGTCGCCGATCGGTTGGCTCCGACAGCTGCTCGTACAGCTGCTCCTCATCCAGGGTGACCACATCGGGATCAAAGCCCAGCACATCGCTGTCCACCATGCGCAGGGCTTTCTGGAAGGCCTCCTCGAAACTTCGACCGATGGCCATCACCTCGCCGACACTCTTCATCGAGCTGCCAATATGCTTGCTAACGCGCACAAATTTCGCCAGATCCCAGCGTGGTATCTTCACCACACAATAATCCAGCGATGGCTCAAAGCAGGCCGTCGTATTGCCCGTCACCGAGTTCTTAATCTCCGGCAGCGGCAGACCCAGGGCCAGTTTGGCGGCCACATAGGCCAGCGGATAACCGGTGGCCTTGCTGGCCAGAGCCGAGCTTCGCGACAGCCTGGCATTCACCTCGATAATGTAGTATTGCTCCGAGTGCGGGCACAAGGCATACTGAATGTTGCACTCGCCAACGACACCGAAATGCCGGATCACCTTGAGGGCGGTGCTCCGAAGCATTTGATATTCGCGATCCGAGAGAGTTTGCGACGGCGCCACCACAATACTCTCGCCGGTGTGTATGCCCAGCGGATCAAAGTTCTCCATATTGCAAACGGTAATGCAATTGTCGTAGGCATCGCGCACCACCTCGTACTCGACCTCCTTCCAGCCCTTGAGGGATTTATCCACAATCAATTGGCTCGAATGGGCCAGCGCCTGATGGGCCAGACTTTGCAGTTCCTGTTCGTTGTTCGCAAATCCCGAACCCAAGCCGCCCAGCGAGAAGGCGGCCCTGGCCATAACGGGATAACCCAAGCGTTGTGCTGCCTCCAGGGCCTCCGGCACCGAATATACAGCCTCCGACGGGGCCACCTGCTCGCCAATTTCATTAACACGATCCGCAAATAGCTTGCGATCCTCCGTCTCGATAATGGACTGTATGGGTGTGCCCAGGATGCGGCAATTGTATTTGGCAAAGACACCGGATCGCTCCAGTTCCACGCCACAATTGAGGGCCGTTTGGCCGCCAAAGGTGAGGAGGACACCGTTCGGTCGCTCCGACTTGATCACCTGCTCCACATAGTGCGCTGTCAGGGGCAGGAAATAGCATTTGTCCGCCATGCCCTTTGAGGTCTGAACTGTGGCAATATTCGGATTGATTAGCACCGTTTGAATGTTGGACTCCCGCATGGCCTTGATGGCCTGCGAACCGGAATAATCAAATTCCCCGGCCTGACCGATGGATAGGCCACCGGAGCCCAGAATCAGCACTTTGCGCGGCTTCGACAAAGCCGTTGGTTCTGCTGGCAGGCCAGTTGTTGGCTTCAATCGTTGCTCAATTAGCTGCGGTATGGTCACATCATCTCGTCGCTTTATGCTCTCCAGGAACACATCGAACAGGAACTCAGTGTCCTGCGGTCCGGCATGATGCTCTGGATGGAACTGTACCGAAAAGTATGGCTTGGTGGCATGAACAATGCCCTCGTTGGTCCCATCATTGGCATTTACAAACAGCTCCGACCAGCCCTCGGGCAGTTGCTCCAAATCGACGGCATAACCATGATTTTGGGAGGTCATCAAACAGCGTCCGGTGGCGCGATGCAAGCAGGGCAAGTTGTGGCCTCGATTGCCGTACTTCATCTTGTAGGTGGAGCAGCCAATGGCCTTGGCCAGCAGCTGGTGTCCCAAGCAAATGCCAAAGACCGGCTTGTTGCTACCATTCTCCTCCAGGACTTGGCGCAGCTAACGAAAAGGATTAAAAATATTAAATTTGAGAAACTAAAAGACCAAAAAAAAAAAAAAAAAAAAAACCGAAACTTTCTCACCTGTTGAACAATCTCGTCGCAGCTTTCGGGATTGCCGGGTCCGTTGGACAGAAAGAGGGCATCGAATTGCTCATCCTGCAGGCGGGCAGTCCAAGGCAGCAACACTACCGAAGCGCCACGATCCAGTAGGCAGCGCAGCTGGTTAAGCTTTAGGCCACAATCCATGATAGCGATGCGCGGTCCCTTGTTCTGCGGATTACCAAACTCACGCCGCTCCGCCACGCTGCACTCTTTGGCCAAATTCCTGATATTGGGATCCACAAAGCTTGACTTGGGCAACACGACACCATCCTTTGGCTGTTTACTACCGTACACAATCCTGCCCAGCAGGCTGCCCTGTTCGCGCAGCTTCTTGGTGAGGGCCCTCGTATCGATGCCACTGATACCGGGGACCTTGTGCTGCTTCAGCCACTTGGGCAGCGTCTTCCAGGTGCGCCAATGCCAAGCCTTGTCGGCCACCTCGCCCACCACTAAGGCACTGGCCTGGACCACACCCCCCAGCCACTCAAAGTGCAGGGGCAGGCCGTGCTCATCCAGATCCTGCGGCGATGGCACACCATAGTTACCAATTAGAGGATAGGTCAATACCAAAATCTGGCCGCTATATGAGCGATCCGTGAGGGCTTCCGTGTAGCCAACCATGCCGGTTTGAAAGACCACCTCGCCACCAATACCATCGTCCTCAGTGGCCGGGGGAATGTGGCCAAAGGGTGTGCCGGGCATGACGGTGCCATCCTCCAAAACTAGATAACACTTTTCGGGCTCCATTCTTTCACTCTCTCCGGGCGGTTGGTGGTATCTGCAAAGGGAGGAGCACAATTAGATCAAGAGCAATGGTTGTTGAATCGTTTGTGTTATCAGCTTTGCGAAGGCTACACATAATGTCACTTTGCTGATAGCAGCAGCAGCAGCAGCAGCACTCCCTCCCCGCCACTCGAGAGTCTTTAATTAATGAGTTATAGCTTTGGCAATCGAAAGAGCCTTCCTTGCATTGTGGCATTAGTCAGAAGTGTAATTGGAGTAGGTAAACATTTCTGCCTACTGATATTTGTCTTGGCCGTCATCATCCTATCTGCGATTTGCAATCTGGAATCTTCAGAACGGCAAATCGCAGGTTACATTTAAAAAAATTTATTTGCTGGCAATTAATTGGCGCATACAACGCAGTTCTCAAAGGGTCTCCCTTTTTTAATACAGAAATAAATATATAAATAAAATTTAATTTATTTAATTTAATTATTTTCTATAGGTTCCTTAATTTTTATTATTTTTATTTTCATGTGAAATTAATACAAAAAAATAGCTTCTGAAATATTTAAATTAATATTTTCCACCTTTACATTTGGGTTTTAAAACATATAACATTTCTATACCATATTCCTTTGGAGCGCATTTTTAATGAGTTAAAAATTAAAAATTGATTTTTTCAGCTTAGAAACATTTCTAAAAATATATTCAAATTTAATTGAATTTAAATCTTAAAATTCGAGATTAAAATTCTATAATTTTAAGATTTTAAATCTAGATTAAAATTCTATAATTTTAAGATTTAAATTCTATAAGCTCGGCTTCCAATTTTAAAATAAAAAAAATTTAAATCTTAAAATTCTAGATTAAAATTCTATAATTTTAAGTTTTAAATTCTATAATTTTAAAAATTTAAATTCTGCAATTTTAGGAATAAAATTCTACAATTTTAAAACTTAACTTCTGCAATTTTAAGATTTAAATTTTATAATTTTAAAATTTTTAATTCTGCAATTTTAGAATTTGAATTCTACAATTTTGAAATGTAAATTCTGCAATTTTAAGATTTATATTCTACAATTTAAAGATTTAAATTCTACAATTGAAAGATTTAAATTATACAATTTAAAGATTTAAATTCTATAATTTAAAGATTTAAATCCTGAATCTTTATGATTTAAGTTCGGGAATTTTAAGAAAAAACATCTAAATAAAAAATTTTTTGTTTAAAGATTTAATTTCTTGAATTTTATGATTTATATTTTGGAATTTTAAGATTTAAATTTTGGAAATTTAAATTTAAATTTTGAAATTTATAGATTTAAATTTTGAAATTTATAGATTTAAATTTTGAAATTTATAGATTCAAATTCTTGAATTTAAAGATTAAAATTCTGTAATTTTAAGACTTAAATTCTACAAATTTATGAATTAATTTAATTTTTAAACATTTATCAATTACTCGCCTAAAACCTGAAATTTCCATAGCATAAAATAAAAATAAAATATATGCAAAAAATACAAACGCCATAAAAGCAACATGTGTTTGGCCCCTTCCCCTTCTTCCTCTTTTCGCACTCCCACAAACGAGACCCCAAGCTGAGAGCAAAGCCCGCAAGCCGGCACATTCTCTATCTCTATCCCGCTCCCTCTTAAGCTTAATCGGCGGCCGTCTGGCAACATGTTGCCCGGCAAGAACAACATCAACAAGGCGAATAGAGGAGCGCAACGGAAAACTGATTGGGAATGGTTGACAACGGTGCTTATCAAGTGGTTTAATTTTTTGTTATTGCTATTGATGGTTTGTTTACGCCGATAAAGTGGGGATAGACGAGCGCTATCTCTGTCACTCGATTCGTTCTCCTTCTCGGCTTGCTTGTATGTACATATGTATGTGAGAGGAGTAACTCGCATATGTATGCGTGTGTGTAAGCACGTGTATAAAGTTCAGAGTGAACTTGAAACCTGTTTTTGTTTTCAGAAAACACACAGTAACAATAACAAAACACGCAATTTCGAATAAAATTGGAGTCCCATCGGAAATGTATATTAAAAATATCCCTAAATTTGCATAGCTGCATCTTTGTCACACACACTCACACACCTCAGAATTCCTTGCAAAGAGTATAGTTTTCTTTGATTTAAGCTCTGCCTTCTGCCACTTTCACTGGTAGTTGTGAGCGCGAGCACGTTTTATTTGAAACGTTTTAAGCGAGGCTTTTGTTTTTGCTTCCGATTGATAACACAATCAAGCGGCGAATGTAGCACACATACACACACTCGCCTAGTTGCTCCGAAAAAAAGCTGGTTTATTTGTAAAATTACTTCAATTGGCTGTCGGATGGACGTGTGGCGAACAATCGAATTCACCGCCTTGGTTATAGGGATGTGGATAGTTAAACAATATATCGATATTTAAAATAAAAAAATACAAATTTTAAATATATTTTCTAAAATATTTAGATATATATTTATGCCTAATTAAACAGTTATAAACTGTAGACAATTTTTTGTAACAATTATTTTTGACTGCCGTTAAAGGACAGTCGATTTTTCAACCATGGTGGTAAGCTCGGTTTCTAATTTTAAAATAAAAAAAATTTTAACTTTAATATACTAGTTCCCTGCCCTGTTTGATAATTTAAATTCAAATAATAAGATTTTGTTATACAATTTATTAATTCATCAACGCATTAACCCATTAAGGGACAGCGGTAGGGAATACCGCCGCGACAACAGTATTCCCTGCCCGCCTGCAGATTGGTATTAACCCATTGGTTGTGACAGTTTTTGATGAACAAATAGGCACGCTCTTTGTGGCAATCGTGGCCCAAAGCGGAGCAAACAATGTTTGCGGAATTGGGCAGGTGCTGAACAATCTGTAAATAATTTATAAATAATTATCAAATCAAAAAAAAGATCAATCAATATCAATATCAACAAAATATCGATCAGCAATTGTTGTCGAAAGTATATATCGAATGTAAATCAATTCAAATTATGGAAATTATCTTGTCGAAATCGATAATACAATATTTAAAATATTGTCAAATTCTGTTTCAGTTCTTCCATTCAAAATGTTTTCAAGCTAAATTATGGTTTAGTTAATGGAAATAATCGTATCACTCACCGCTTCCAGGCACTTGGTTTGGCACTGCTTGCGACCAATGGCATTGCAGGGGAACATTCGATCCAGCTCCTGGTTGATCAATGGAGCCGTGGGCAAACCATTTGGAATTTGCGAGGAGAGGAATACGCCACAGGTGCAGGGCACTGGCTGATTATCGGGAATGGTCGGTGAAGCCGCCGCCACCACGGCATTTGCTCCTGGCATCGGTGGCGAAGGAAGCGTATTAATCAATGAACTGGACGTGGTGGTGCTCATCGGCAGGGTGGTTTGATTGAATGATTCGGCCTTTTTGGAGGAAGCATCTCCTGGTCTGGTCGTTGATGTCTCCAGCGACATAGCTGTGGACGTTTCAATGCTGCTACTGGTAGCTCCCTCACTGGCTTCCAACTCGCTTTTGGGCGTTGTTGACATAATCACAAATTCAACGGCCGATGGCCAATCCTCCTCGGTGGTGCTGCTGCTGGTGGTGGTGGTGGTGGTAGTAGCAGTGGTGGTCTCCATCTTGAGTCCCTTACTCCTTAATTTCTTCTCCTTTATGTAGTTACTCTTCCCGTAAAGCGGCTTTTTGTAGGCGATTTTCGAGGCCTGCTCCAAATGGAGGGCCAGCAGGAGTACAAGGAGCAGCAAGGAGTTCCTGAAGGTAGCTGAAATTATGGATAAGAAAGTATTAATTGTATTTTATATCCCTAAAACTTTATGGGGCATCTTCATGATCTTACCCATGATGTTCTCTCAGATACACTAATTACTTGTGCTGTTTAAACCAAGCATTTTATAAACAATTTTTCACTTGGCTTGCAGTTTTTCAAGTTCTTTCGTTTTTTTGCAACTTTTTCTTCAATTTTTTTTTTTTTGGGTGTTCTTGACGGCCTTTAATGAAGTTCAAGTTGTGAGAACCGACAAAAATGGGTCAAGATTATCTCTGATTAAGCAGAAATTCTCAAAGACAGCATATTCATTCATTTGGCAAGAAATTAAAGCAAGTTGAAAAACAATATTCTCATTGAAAAAATTGCATAAATTACTTTACAATCAAAATGTTAAAGGTTATAGATAAAAATATAGGTTTTTGTGTTTCAAATTTATAATTTATCTAAACATTTATCTAATAGAGGAAGCAATTTGGGTAACCAAATGCTAATCCTCATAATTTTAATTGTTGATTATTACCTGCATCAGATTATTATGCAGCTTTTTGCGCTGCGTGATCCTGCAGACATTCCAGTTCTGCCTTTATAACTTCACCAAAGGCCTTCGCATCGGAGGAGTAAATCGCTCGCCGGGCCAATTTCTGGGCCGCATTTTTGGCAATATTTATTATATTATTCATAAGGCCAACGCTCCGTTGATTTTGGGGCACATTTACGGCGTTGAGTAGAATAGCTAGGGCCACTCCGTTCATTATCCTCGGAACTGCCTTCGGCGAAGCGTAACTCCTGCAAGGAAATATATTAATATATAATTTTCTAAAGACGCTTTCTCTACCATTTTACTAACATTATTTTCCTTGGCGCCAATGCACCAGCGAGTCCAATGCCATAAGGTTTGTGCCCAGCTTTAATCTCTTGCCGGCACCATTGACGACGACGCTCTTGCTCGTGGACTCATCGCTGTTGCGCTGAGGAGCTACACTGGCATGCGGCTTCCATGTGCTGGTGCTTGGCTTGGAGCGCGATTTGCCGTCAAGCAACAGGGGCGCCTTTCTTGACCCTTATGTCCGCCAGCATCAAATTGGGCAAGTTGGCAGGCAGCGGCGTTAGAATCTTTGCCATGGATTCGTCCCGCGCTTTTTTTTTTTGCCAATAAAGAAATTGTGCGCCTGGTTGTGGAGGTTTGGATGCTGCTTTAGCAGCTGAAGGAAATGGGTTACATGCTCCGGGCTTCTAGTCGTTTTTATGGTCCTTGATAAATTAGTAAAAGTTTTAATTAGTTTTTTCCTATTTTTACAATTTTTCTTTTCTCACAGCTCACAGCTGATATTCTTCGTGGTGAAGATAGCTCACAGCTGATGATCGCAATTTGCTTTATCGATATTTTAGTATTGTGTCTGAATGGGTCACACTATCGATAAAAGTCTTCTCACCACAAAATGCGCGCAAAATGAATAAATGAATAAACATCAATTATTATTCTTCATTTAATGAACTTGTACATGCCAATAAGCAATCCATTCGTTTTGGCTCTAAACACAAAATGTATGATTTTTTGTTCGATTTGTTATTTTTGAAATTAAACTCAACACTTAAGGCGCCCAGTTGCGCTTCATAACAGCAGTGCGCTTACCAACACTGCAACTGTTTATCGTGCCGTGGTAAACTGACCACCTCTCCGCACTGTTTATCGCTATCGCTAAAGCTGAAAAAAGCGGCAAAACAATTGCTGCAAGTGAAACAAGTGAAAATTGTTGAATTGCCGACAATCTCCAGTGCCCCGATGGCTGATAAGCAGCGGCTAAGAACCCCATAAACCTGCCGATAAGATCCAGATAAGCAGCACCCTCCAATATCAATATAAAAACTCGGGGCCGGAGCATTTCAACTACTGGCGGCGGCGGCAAGTGAACGCGCGCCTTTTTTCACACACACATCAACAAAGCGCGCACAATAAGAAGACAAAAAAAAAAAAATGCCCGAATACGTGCCGGCAAAGGGATTCAAGGAGATGGAGAACCTCCTCAAGTTGCACGATAAGAAGACGGTGCCCATTTACATTTACTTCTATGGCGAGAAGGACAAGCAGGGGCGGAGCTGGTGCATCGACTGTGTGGAGGGTAGGTGACGCAGGCAGGCTGCAGGTAACGGTGCCTGTCCCATTGACAAACATAAATAAATACGGGAAATAACATTATTTCATTCTGTTCTAATCAGCCGAGGAGACCATCATGACCGCCTTTCGCAACAATGCCCCAACGGATGGCCTCATCCTAGTTGTGGATGTCGGCAATCGTGAGTTTTGGATGGACAAAGAGAACCCCTTCCGCAGTCCGCCATATTCTGTGGACGGCATACCGGCGCTGCTGCACTGGAAGGGTGTGGAGCGACTGGATGGCGATCAGCTGCGGAAGGCCAACCTGCTGGAGCTATTTTTCGAGGAGACAAGCACTCAGAAGAGCAGCACCGCACCGGCACCCCAATGAGAGGTCTCCAAACGACGGTAATCACTCCACTCAATAAAATTGTACCACCTTATGTTTTGAGTCGAAACTCAATGGCCTTTTGTACACCCTCCCACTTTTCACAGCTGGAGGGGGGCGGCACTTGCAAACGCGTGGAGAGAGATTGAGCGGAAAAGGAAGAGACGGCGGCGGCGGCAACGTAACACCGCCAGAGACGTCGGCGCCGTCACATTCATGACCCCAAAAAGCATAAGGTGGTCGTAAGCTCGTCGCCAAAAAGTGTTAAGTGGAAGGGTGTGTTGATTAACCCGTAAAAGGTACGTGGTTAAGTCTTTTCAAATTGGTTTTTCCTCTAGGTTTATTTTGAAACAAATTTGAATTGAAATTGAAATTAAATTCAAATTCAAACCTTGCCACTGCACTCAGACGTTAGGGTTCAGCATTTTCCTACCACAAACTGAACGTTTAAGGGTCTGAAACCCGACAGATTCCGGCAGCCGACGAGACTTTTTCGTATTCGTATTGAACCATGGGGCACAGAGTCGTCGTTGTCGTTGTCGGTGTCGGTGTCGGTGTCGGTCGGCGTTTCTACCGTTATTTGCACGCATGTCGTCGAACAGGACGAATCGTTGTTGAAAATCGCGCGGCAGGAAAAAAAGGAAACGAGCGGAATAATGATACTAGCAGCGGTCTAACGGTAAACACGCGGCAACCCAACATCTTGCTCGCACGCAAAAAAAAAAAAAAATATTTATACAAAAAAAAAACGCCGCGTGAAATTTATAATTATTATTTTTTTGACAGTGTTAAAAAAATTAAAAGAAAAACTAAATGCAAATCAAAAGCCACACAAACAATTAACAGAAAATAGGTAACAAAATTGTGAAATGGGAAAAACAAATTAAAATCCAATAAATAATAATAATAAAATATTCATTTCTTCGACCAAAATAAATAAATTCTTAAAAACAAAAATGAGTTGTGGAAATAGCGTTATTTACAAAAGCAAATAAGCGGCTAAACCCTGTTGCTTCTCTTCGCCAATTAATAATAATTCATCAAGCAAAGCTTTATAAAATAATTGAATATAAATACATAACGATGAACCAATTTATGAATAGGTTTAAAAATCGGTTTATAAAAGAATTAAAGCAATTAAACAACTTCAAGACCCTTGACCCTGTTGCTTCCATTTACAAGAAATTGGAATAAAATCTAATCACGTCTGAAACTTAATCAGTTCTTAAGTTATTCCTTTCTTTTTTTTATTAAACAAATATTAAATCATAAAAGGGAGATATAGAGAGGAAGAGTGAGATTCAGAAAGAGAGAGAGAGATCGGTGCCATCCACTTGGCGGTTGGGTGTTAATAAATAAGCGAAGAGATGACAACAAAATGATTTGAACAAGTCGCAGCGAATGGACAAATAAATAAAAGTGAGGCACAAAATAAATTAAATTAAATTGATGATCGGAAGAGAAGAAACGAGGAATGGAGAACGAGTTGGAGGATATAGTATATTGATATTATAGCGAATATTGCCAAGATGTTTGCATTTCCTTGGCCATTATTTTGGTATATAAAAATATTGGTTTTTACAATGATTTGGGAAAATCTTAAAATTATTTTTAAAATGTGAATTATTCTTATTTCTTAATTTTCTTAATTTAATAATATCTTTACATAGATCTGTTTATAGCACCATAATCTGTCAAAAGAGATTTCAATATGTTAGGGAAATTTCTAATTGGTAGAATCATGCATTTTAGGGAAAGATTATGAATGATATGATATAACTGAATATATTTAATATTAAATTTTTAAATTATTAGGGCACCGTAATTTTCTGGATTTATCCAATATTATTTTTTTTATGTTTATCGAACTCAGCCTAAAAATATGCGACAAAATTTATTTTGTAAAAAATATTTTACTTCAAATATACGGCTAAAGTTGCTTAAACTAAATAGACATTTCATACATATTTACAAATTATTTAACAATGAAGCTTAGCTTGTGTTAGGATTCAAATTAAATTTAAATATAAAATTTCACTTAATCAAAAATGAATCTGGCTTAAACCCAAAACTTCAAATAAACTTAAATATAAATTTCACTTCTTCAAAAATATCTCTTGAACTGACAGTTAATAATTATTAATTTATAAATATCAAAAATTTACCACACCAAAAACTTAATTCTCTGCCGGAAATTCTTCACATAAATAAATTTTCTAATCGTTTTTGGGTTTTCTTTTTTGACCCTGGCATATTTATTGCGGCGAAAAGTCAAATTTAATGAGCCGTCAGAAAGCATTGGAAATTTATAATAAACGAAATCAAATTCGAATTTTAGTGTCTTATTTTTGCTTTGGCTTTCGTTGTTTTTGTCAATTAAAAACCAAAAATTCTTAATGAGGCACGTAACAAGCTAGACAGCTGCCCTGCCCACCACCCCCTCTGTCCATTAGGTTTCCTCTATATATTTTTCTCGCACTCCTAATGCCGAATTCAGCGAAATGTCATTAAAGAAGCTCGTAAAAATCCGAGTCCCAAAATTGCAAATAAATTAAATATATACGCAGAAATTAGTATATAAACATATAGGTTATAGGAGGATTATATGTGGATTTCATGAGGATCGGTGGATGAGGCTCAGCTGCTGCCTCTTGAGTATTTCGGTTCTAAATCTTTTAACGCGTCGTCGATAAGCAATAATTTGTATTTATTTTCCTTTCAGCCATCCCAATTTTCCGACTTTTCCGTTTGTCTGTTTTGTCTGTGCACCTGAAAGATATTCCAATTTATGGTGTCATTGAAAATTTCTAATTTATTTATAATTCCCCAAGGAGCTGTGATCTTTGTGTTAACATAAAGGCTTCGATCGAGAGGTCGTGGGTTCGATCCCAAGCAAAGACGTTTTTAAAAAAATAAATAGATTTTTTATTGTTTTTTTTTTAATTTAATTTTTGGTTTATACATATTTTTCTTTAATATTGTAATGTTAATCGAAACAACACAACGTAAAAACGAAGTATTATATCAAAGAAAAACATAAAAAAAGTTATATTCCTAAAATTAAAATAAAAAAATAAAAAAATATTTGAAAAAAGATTTTGCGTGGGATCGAACCCCCGACCTCTCGATCGAAGCCTTTATGTTAACATTCTTAGTTAATTTTTTTGTGTTTATGTTTTGCTGTTAATTAATATTAATATTCCCGTTTTAAAACATAATTCAAAAGATAGTTTGAATGAACTGCTTTTCTTGCTTTCTATATATTTCATTTATTATTCTTTTTTATATTTAATTGACGCATTTAGTCCATAACAACAACAAAAGCAAACGTGTAGCGCATATATCATCGATATGTGGGAATTATATCTATAATGATATGTGGCTGTGGGTGTGTGCAAATATTTTATATCTGCTGCGCAGACCTCTTTGCATATATATATATATATATATATATATATATATATTGTATATATATTATATTTTATACGCGAATCGAAATCAAAAATAACAAAAAGAAAAAAAAGAAACAAATAAATAAAATGAAATATACGCGAAAATCCAATCAAATGTCACACTTGGTTGAATCTGAAGAGGATTGAGTGTTGTTTTTGGTGCCAAAGGTGAGCCAAAAAGAGATAAATGGCATGGAATTCTATATAGAAACAAAAGTGGTTGTATAAATTCAGGAACGATCGGGAAATCAGGAAGTGCAGTCTGATAATTTCAAGGGAATTAATATGAGAATAAAAATTGAATATATATACATATATCAAAGAAGAAAGGGGGAAATTTAAAGCATATCTTTAAAATGTTTTCAAAATATATTGGAACAATATTAATATTTATAGCTTGAAAATTTGTTTTCGTCTTATAGCCACTATATATTTTCAATATTTCAAGAGATTATATAAATCTATATATATTTTTTTATATATGATGTATATTTTTTTATCGAACACATGTGCAGGTATATATAAAGTAAAAAGAATGTGTATCCAAAAAATGACTAAAATGTGATTTATTTAAAATCGTTTTTGGAATTTGAAATAATTTTAATAAATGAGGTTAAGATGTTAGAGGTTTTTTTATTAATCATGACAGATGCTGAGATATCTATATTTATTCAATTTTGTAGTTTAGTTAAATGATTTCTTTATTAATCTATAAAAAAATATTGATAAGATAAATGAGCTATATCTTTTTAGGGAATATTTAAAGAAAGAAAAAAGAAGATAATCCTAAGAATAAATATAATTTAATTTTCTTAAAAAAACACTGAAAAAGTGACCTCTCCAGTTTTGCATTTCATTCGTTAAAATGTGAATTTCCATTTCTATATAGATGCAATTTTCCATAGGTAACTCTTATCAGCCCAATGCCCCGCCTCCTACGCCCTCTTTGGCAGCACTTGCTCCAATTTGGTAATGAGCCATGTGGTCAGCCCCCGGGCATTAACTGACCGATTTCCAAAAACGATTGCGATAAATTAACGTGTAGTAGCCAGAAAACGAAATAGGAAACATAGAAAAAGTAAAAACGGGGGGAGGGGTGTTCTTATCAAAATGTACAGAAGTTCTACTGATAGAGCAGCACGTTGGGGCAAACAAAAACCAAAAACGAAAACCAAACGAGGCGAAAGTCAAACAAACAACAGAAATAACAATTTTTTTTTTGTTTTTGTGTTTTTTTTTTTGCCGGTAACGTTGCTAATGACGACACTAAAAGGGGTGGTGGTTGGGTGGTTGTAGGGGCGGTCAGGGGAGAGGGTGTGTCAACTACCGCGCGCTATTTGAAAATCGTTAACAACGTCAATGGCAACAAAAGTGCAGCACAATTTCTCAGATGCACTGAGGCGAAAATTTTGAAGAAAACTATCAAGGGTTTTGTATATATAAATATATCTTATATATATATATATATTTATATTTTTTATTATTTTGTATAATTACTATTTTGAATTTTATTTGATATTATTATTATTTTTCGCTTAAGTTTGTTTCAACAGTTATAATCCCAATGAATTTCCTTAGCTTAGTTAGCTAAAAACTAGAACTTTAATTTATTTATTTATCACTTTATTACATTTTGAGTTAATACCACTTAATAACAGTCTGATAGCCGTGCTTAAAGTGATATGTTTGGTAAATTGATAAGATATGGGAATTATTTATTTAATGCCAGTCAATAAAAAAGGTCAGACAAAATGGAATAAAATTTGCAAAGTATTTAAAAATTAAATAAGTTTTGAAACAAATAATTAAAACTCTAAAAGAGCACCTAAAAATTTTCCAAGGACCATTTAAAACTAAAAGTTTAAGCAGAGAATACCCTCAGAAATAGAAGAATAATTTCCTAAAATTAAAAGGAGTCTTAAAAATCTCTTTAAAATTCCCACAATGATGACTTTTCGTAGCATACTTTCCTGCTACATTTTCTAGAGATTTCAAATCACCAGCAGAGAGGAGCTTGTTTTTTTTCCGCATCCATTACTTTGAGAGTAAGCACGCATGCAGTATATATATAGCACCTAACCACGTACTAGACTATGCACGTACACTTCCGATGGGGGTTCGATGGCGGCGGGAATCGAGATTGGGCCTCAGTCGGGCACCGTTGCCGGTTCGGTTCTGTTCGAGGTTCGGTGCTCGGTATTCCAATCGAGAATCACCCAACCCCCGGGGCGAGTTTGTGGCTAACTGGCGTTCACTCGCTTTAATTGCAATTATAATAAGTAATATCAACAGCAATAACAATAACAATTAACAATAACGACAGAACGGCAGCAGCAGCAGCAGCAGCAATAAATAAATGTATTTTGTCAATTCAAAGATCGGTGTGTGCCTGCAATAAAATCAAATAAGAGTGAAGCTCGTGATCGCGATCGTGATTGTGATCATCAAAGCTGCAAATATTAAACAAGAATCAAGATTATTTGGAAAAGGGAAAAGCTGTAGGTTTTTAATATACGATTTAATGCAAATTTTAAAAGAAATTCCTAGATGAGTTGTTTTACTCTTCTCTCTTTAAAAATATTTGTACAGTTATATTATATAATTATAAAGAAATACTCTTATAAATAATACTTATAAGATCGTTCTCCAGATAAAGTTATCTCTGTATCTTTGATAAAGTTATCTAAACATGTTCTATAATGATCATTAAATGCAAGGGCCTTTATCTAGCTGATTTTTATCTTCTTCTATATAAAGTGATATCAACTGAGGATCGTTCAGGTTATTGAGGACACTTTTGATTTAATTATATTTACCCAGAGAGTAACTTTTCCTCTTTACTTAATCAATCAATTAGGGGAAGTATTTGTTTAAATAGTTTGAATTTCTTGATTGATGATAAGTGAACTTGGATTGTGTCAATATTTATTGGGAATTTATTTAACATATGTATGTGTATATATATATATTGCCAGCGATCTATTGGTTCTTGGAATTTACATCTATTTTGTGATGTTTTGCTCTAATCTCTTGATTTCGTTTTATGTTTGTTTCCTTTTCAATATTTTGTTTGTTTTTACTACCAGCAATTCCTCAATGTTTTCACCTATTTTTTTTTTGTTTGTACTTTAGATTTAAACATTTTTGAATGGGATTTCAAGGAGAGGTTAGATATTTTAGCTAAAATGAAATAATTTAAGCATTTGTTGTGGCAATTCAGAGGCTATAATTGATATTATATATTTGATATATATTTCATATATTTGTATATATTTTTATGTCAGTTTAAGGGCTATAATTTTAGTTAAATTAGTTATATGACGATAAATAAATAATAAGTAATATATTTAAAATTTTAATCGGTTTATTTTCCTTTCTACCGATGTTTTGATCCTTTTAAATGAAAAACCTTAATACTTGACCTGTATGATTTTCCTACGCTGTTTTTTTTTTATTATAATTTTTTTTTTAATTTGCTTTTTGCCTTTCGCTTTCCATTTTCATTTCTCAATTTTTATTATGAGTTTTTTGCGTGCACGATTAAAATCGCTTTCCGCTTACCGCCTCGCATCGCTCTATCGCATTTTCCCAGCGCCGCCGTTCTACATTTTCTATTTCCAATTCAGCCTCCAATGGAAAGCGGGGGAGACTGCGGGCCATTCAGTTTATTCAATTCTGGCGTTCGGTTCGGTTCAGTCGCGAGTTCAGTTGATTTTGGCGCGTTGTGCCTGAGCGATCATCCTCATCACATCCCCCAACGTCCCCCACAACCCCAGCACATCTCGTGCAAAGCGACAAAAACCGCCGGCAAAGCGCACGCGAAACGCACACGAATTGCATTCGAAACGCGATCAGCGATTTTTTTAATTAAACAACTTAAAAAAAGGAGAAAGAAATCATTAAAATAAAATAAATAAATATTTCTTTTAATTAAAAATAAACAAATAATGACAAAATAAAGAGTCTAAGCAACCGATAAGCTAAATCTTTGTTGCTCTATCTCAGTGCGGGTGAATGTTGTTTAATAAATAAATGTAAATATGTATGTGTGTATATACAGTGCACTATAACTAAGGTGAACGTATAGGAACTATTTGGAATGTGTTCTCTTTTTAATAGTTTTAATCTTTCACCTAAAAGAAAGTGTTTAAATTATCGAGAAACCAACAATAAGCTTCAAGAACTAAAAATGGGTTTGATTTCTTATTAAATAAAATCGAAACAAATAGATAAATATTAAGACAAAACAGTAAATGGATGTAATAAATAAAAAAAAAAAAAACAAATTATTAACCTAATAAATTTAAAGATTATTAGGAAAATGTACACAATTAATTTAATTTTTTTTTTAATTTGTAAAGAGTTTAAATACAAAATAAAAAAGAGGAATATTAAAAAAAATTTCTGCAAATAGAAGGTTAAAGTAAAATATAAATGCAAAAGATGAATAAAAAAAAATATGAATTCAAATTATAAATACAAATTAAAAGCCTAAAATACGATTACAAATATTCTGAATATTATTTAAATATTTATTTATTTTATTTAATTTAAGGTACATAATATATTTAAATATATATTTTATTTTTTTTTTTATTTCCAGCGCCGCATAAATAACGTTGAATGAAAAATATACAAAAAACTAAACGCGCCTTTTTGAAAAGTGTTTTAAAATTAATAGAAGCAAAAAAGAAAAATAATACAATAAAAATAAAACGCGAAAACGACGATTAAAATATCAACAAATTTTTGATTAATTTTTTTTTTTTTTTTCTTGTGTGACTTGTGCTAATCAAAAATCAAAAATTTGTCGCGATAACCCAACGGAAGCTGATAAAAAAAATAAATAAAGCAACGAGAAGGCGGTGGCAGCAGCAGCGAGGCAGCCAGAGGCTTTGAGTCGCATCACTCGAGGAAGGTTTGAGGTGAGTTTTGAGTTTGGAAAACTTTGAGTTTGTTGGCGGAAAAGAGAGAGCGCGCGCTCAGAGTGACGGCTGCGCACTTTTCCCCCTTTGCGGAAAAACCGATGGGGTGAGGGGGGACGCTGGCAAAAGAGCAAAGTGGTGGAAAAGAGACGAAACAACAACAAATGCAGGCCGCAGAAGAAGAACAAGCTGCAAAACCAGCAGCAGCAGCAGCAGCAGCCGCAGTAGCTGTGTAGCAAATGGCCACTAAAAAAACAACAACAACAAAAAGGCAAAAAAAAGATGAGGAAAAAGCCAAATAACAACAAAAATATAACGCGGAAAAGCAAGAGGCAGTTTTCTTTGGCCACAGCAGCAGCAGGCACAGCATGCTGGAGAAGCCTCATCCGTTGACAAAAAGAAAAAGCTAAATGAATATAAATTAAAAGCAAAACAGCAAGCTCTAAGCAATAATTCAAGCAATATTTTATTATAAAAAAAAAATAATAATAAGCAGCTACCGCAAAATAATTTTTTTTTTTTACTTTTTTTCTACTTTGTGTCTGTGCAAAAAAGTGTTTGTCAATGTCTATGTGTGTGTGTGTGTGCCATAAAAAAAAATATAAGAAAAATATCATAAATAAAATAATCAAAAAGTGCAAAAATTATACAGTCACAAAATATATAAATAAAGCGAATTATAAAAAGCCAAAACAGACACAACTAAAGCAATAATATTCCGCATAAAATCAAGCCACAAGGCCACGTTAAATTAAGTAAAAATCAAGTGCCGAAAATTTAATAAAAATATATATAAAAAAAAAATAACCAAACAAAAACAAACAAGCCAAAGAAAAGTTTTGCCAGGCGGCGTTTTTGCGGAGAGCCGAAAGAAGCAGCAAACCGGAGGAGACAAAAGGTAAGTGACCTTCTCTTGTACACACTCCCTCCCACCGCCAAACACCCCCCTCAGAACCACCCTCTCCTCACAGCAACAACAACAACAACAGCTGGCAAACTCCCGAAAACCGAAGCAATTAAAAATTCTCAGCTCGTTGAAATTTCTGTGAGGGCTCACAAAAAAAAAAAAAATTAAGAAAAATCGTATTGCCTACTTTGAGGGGCCGCAGCTGTTTTCCCAGAAGGGTAGAGGGGAAGGGGGGAGGTTACATGAAAAACCTGGGTTGGGCAACAACAACAACAATAATAACAAGAAGAGAAAGAAGAAGAAGGCCAGAGGCTGGTCGCTGTCGGCAAACATTTTTCCCCAGTTCTTCTCTCAACCAGCAAGCCGCCTTATTTTTATTGAATTTTATTGCCGCTCGAGAAAAGCGCCTGCGTTGGGAGAGGGAAAATGCCCTTTGAGCGGTTTTCGGTTGTTTTGAGGGAAAATCGTAATACAATAGAAAAAAGAATGGACGCACATGGAGCTTAACGCTCGCAATGGAGATGAAAACATATCCCTAAATAGGAGAGGGAGAGGAAAAATTGTGTTGCTTTTCTCAGCAGAGAGAAACTTAGCCAGGGAAAGAGAAATAGATGAAAAGAGAGAGAGAGAGAGAGAGAGAGAGAGAGTATTCTCAGTTACCTGAGCTGAATAATAAGCCGGAATCCAGTTGAGTTTCGTTGGGAAAGTACATTTTGGGGACTTGAAATTTACAGTCTCACGAAATTTACAAAGAATAAATATCTTAAAATAAAATGTTGTTAGTATTTTCCGTTTTTAATCAAATAATAAGCGTTGGGAATATTTTTTTATATTAAAAAAAAATAATAATTAGTAGTCATTAGATAGTGTAACTTGAGATCAAAATATATTTCCCATAAATCTATTGGCTAAGAAACTTCGATATTATATAACGACATAAATGTCGCGCTCAATCCAAATAACCTTGTACATCCTAATTTCTAATATATAAAAATAAATTGCCCTTAATATTAATATTATTAATTATTAATATTACAAAATAATTGCTTTCCGATTATGTTAGTCCGATATATCAAACAGATAACATAAATTCATATATTAATATCGAAAATTTATCGAAATAGTACATACACCTTTTGCCGATTTGTTAGTCCGATATATTAAAAGAATAGGAACCATAGTTTTCCTTTAATTTGTGGACTCGAGTTGAGTAATATATATTTTTTTTTGTTTTTTTTTTGTTTATATGACTCGGCGCTCTTCCGAGTTGAGTGGATTTTTTGAGTGTCCAAAGTGAGCGACTTTTGTGCAGACTTTTTCGTGGCCTACCACACAAACAACACATGAGAGTTTTTGGCCGCTTTTTAGTCGCGTTCCTGCTGTATCACATTTGTACTTCGTATCTGCAGGATCAGAAAAAAAAATACAAGGAACCTTGCTATCCTGCCCGGCAAGGCTCCTCCTGGTTACTTAACCGAAGCTCTGGCATCATTTCGCTTTCAGTCTTCCCTTCCTTTATTTTTAGTACTTTTTTTTTTTTTTTTTTTTTGGGGGACCTGGCGTCTTCGGTTTTTGCTACTTTATGGGCTTTGCCTTCTTCTTTTTACGACGACGTTGTGTCTTCTCAGCCGCCTCCCCTCCTTGGCTCCTTGCTAGCAGCTTTCCTTTCCTGCCTGCCTTTTGTTGCCTCTTTCATTGGGCGCTTTCTTTTGGGCGCTACTTCCGTTGCTTCGGTGGCGGCAACAACAAATTGGCGCCATTAGTGAAATTGTAATCAAGGCATTAGCATATATATATATATTTTTTTCTGGTAAATATATATTTATATGTACATATGTATCTGTTACCCAGCCGGATGTAGCCTTCCCGAGGATTCTTTTCTCCCAAAAAAAAAGAACAAAAAACAAAAATAAAGCGAAAAGATGCCACCAAAAATTATTCAGGGACTATTCACATTGAGTAGTTGGCAAGGTCATTCACAGAAAATGTTGTGGGTCATTTATTAACCCATTGGGTGTATTCATTGTATTGTTAATTTATTTATTTGAAATTTAAGATGCAAAACATGGCCACTAGTTGAATGTTGAATATTTTGAATATTATGTATATTATATATTTGAAAGGAATTTTCAAGGAAATTACGTTTTTATTAATTGCATCATTTTTAAATTTATATTTAAATATTTTATATATATTTTAGGATTATTATAATTTTATTGCTTATATTTTTTAGAATACTTTTTTTAATATGATTTTTGCCCGAAATATTTATTTTTATGAACTATATTAAAGCCCTTTATTATTATCCCAGTTTAAACAACATTACGTATGCTTATTTTCAGCTTTATAAATATTACGTATACGTAATGTCAGCTTAACCAAAGTTCATGAAAAATTACGTATACGTATTGTCAGCTTCAGTAAAATTCATAAATAATTACGTATACGTAATGTCAGCTTCAGCAAAATTTTAGTAAAATTCATCAAAATTACGTATACGTAATGTCAGCTTCAGCCAAATTTTAGTAAAACTCAAAAATTACGAATACGTAATGTTAACTTTAGCAAAAATTCATAAAAATTACGTAAAATTATAAAAATTCGTGTACGTAATTTCAGCTTTAGCAAAAATTCGTAAAAATTACGTATACGTAAAGTCAGCTTCAACAAAATTCATAAAAAATTATGTATACGTAGTAATGTCAGCTTCAGCAAAATTAAAAAAAAACGTATACGTAATGTCACCTTCAGTAAAAGTCATAAAAATTCGTCAGCAATATTTATAAAAATTACGTATAGGTAATGTCAGCTTACGAAAAAAAATCATACAAATTACGTATACGTAAAGTCAGCTTCAGAAAAATTACGTATACGTAATATTGGGTTATAATTCTTTATTTTGGTACAAGTTTGTTTTTAACTTAATGGTTATTTAATATACAATTAAATATTTACCCAATTTAATTTTTTAATGATACTAAATAATTTCCTAGCACCTAACAAGTCAAGTGCTCATTAAAAATTTGTTAGTAATAAACGTAGTTAATAGTGCACTTAAATAACTATTACGCAAAGTACAAAACTGTGTCAACTATAATGTTTATTAGCACAAACAAAATATTACGTATACGTAATGTTGACAAGTTTTTTTTATACCCTTGCAGGGTATTCTTATTTCAGTCAAAATTTTCCAACGTAGTGAAGGAGAATTTTTCGACCCTTTAAAGTATATATATTCCTGATCAGGATCAGCAGTCGGGAGGATCTAGCCATGTCCGTCTGTCCTTTAGTCCGTTTGTCCGTTTTTTCTTTCTCTCTCTCTCAATCTCTATCTTTCTCTCACTTTCGATCTCTATCTTTCTCTCTCTCTCTCTCTCCCTCTCTCTCTCTCGATCTCTATCTTTATCTTTCTCGATCTCTATCTTTCTCTCGCTCTCGATCTCCATTTTCTCCCACTGTCACTTTCTCTCTCTCCAACTTTCTCTCTCCAACTTTCTCGCAATCTCTGCTCAGGGGGTATAAATAGAGGTGCTATCCTCGAGCCTGCCTCAGTCCGCCGTTGGGGCGCAAGGCGGCGGGTGGCGCCTTTCCATCTGGACAACCCGGAGAAGTCTCCCTGGAGCTGCAAATGTGGAAATTCTAGGAAAACTCCTGCTAAACTCTAGGGATAGAGTTGCCAAACTGTCGACGACTGGAATTGCCTCTAAAGGATTACATACTATTGTTGTTAGTCTACAATCAGGTTGAGTGCCTTTTCTACATGCAAGTAATCCGTAGAGATCGACAACACATCAGAGATGAGGGAAAGCCATGAATCCAGCTTACTCCTTGGAAACTCCCTTCTGTCAATTGCAATCTGCAAGGGTAAATAAACTTCGGCTCGCCGAAGTTAGCTTCCTTTCTCGTTTTAAATAATTTTTTTTCGATTTTTACAATTAATATCACCATTAATAATTAAATTAAAGTCAAGTTCAAGCTAACCAAGAACCTAATATTCAATCTAAAGAATGCTCAAAGCGAGCCCCAAGGATCAAATTTTGGGGTTTTCCCCAGAGGCCCAAAAACTTTCCACAACCTCTGTTTTTTTCTCTCCTCCCTTCATCCCCCTTTCATCTTTCTCTCCCTCCATCTCTGTTTCGATTATACCAAAGTAATCCCATAATAACACTCATTAGAGGGCCTACACTTTAAAGTTGAATCGACGGCAATTTGGCCAACAATGTTCATTCTTGCCTTCCCATATTTATCTATTCTCTTTTATTTTCTATACAATTTTCCCTTTTTTTTTTTTTGCTGGGGTTTGTTCAATCAACACAAATCGCTGAAAAACAAACCCCAAAATAAGCAAAAAGAAAACAGATTTCCAAACAGAAAATGTTGTCAAATAGTGTAAAGCAAATGTTTTTATATTAGGTGACCAAAGAGGAGGAAACTAGGGGAAAAATAGAGGAAAATTCTAGGGGGGGAGGGGTGTTGGGGATGGTGTTGTGAAAGGCGGAAAACCACCGTCAGGGGGAGCCACTAATGAGGCCCTTGGGGAACATATTAAACTTCAGACAGCAACAACAACCGAAAAAAGAAGAGAAAAACCCAAACATCCACACATGAAAATACAGTGTTGCATCACTGAAAAAAATATATTTGAAAAATATAGAAAATGTTGCAAGGGATTTAAAATTAATAAATATATTTATTATATTAAAATTTTTTAATTTTTATAATATTTGAATATTGTTTAGTGTTTCTATGCAAAAAGCTCTACAATTTGTAAGGCAATGTAAGCTTCACTTTTTAAATTTCAGTTTTGGTTGCATAATTTTTAATATTACAAATATTTTAATCTATTTATTTATTAAATATTATGCATATAATTCTTTTAAATCATATTTTAATATTGTTTTTAATCAAAACCCTACAAGAAAAGGTTTTATTATAATTTTTACTTGCGGGGTTTAGTATTAAAAAAAATATTAAAACAATTATTTAATGGAATTTTCAGCATTTAGATGGCATATTTTTTTTTGTTTAATATTATTTTATGTTATTCCTGTTACCATGCACAGGCAGCAACTTTTTTTTCCGAAGGGGGTCTTCCGAAAAGGGGGGCTCCCAAAAATTTTGCCAAAACCGAACTCATTTTCTTTGGAACTCGGGTAACTTTTTAATTTAAAAAAGAAACAAAAACGGAAACTGGATAGCTGAGATTGAAGACTGTTTTGGGGAAAGAGGATGATGATGGTAAATATACGGGGGGTTTCGCTTTTATTTTTTTTCTTTTTTAGTCTGACTTTGGGCAAAGACAAATCGCAGAGCAGCCCAAAAAAAAAAAAAACAAGATGGACATACAGTCGGGTGTCCCGACAGTAGAATACCATGTACCATTACAAGGCGCGTCCCAAAATTATATAAAAGAAAGAGAATAAGAATAAAAAACTGAGACAAATTTACATATAATGCAAATGTCTTCCCATTCAAGAGCAAAGTCGATAGCTCAGTGGGTAAAGCTACACATACATTTTTGTAAGCAACTGGCCTGGGTTCGAATCAACCGCAGGCATAAGGAATTTTTTCATTTTCAAAACATTAAGTATAGTTCTTTGCTTGCATTTTTTTATTTTTTAGTATTAAATACTGTAATTATTTTAATGTACTGGAAAAAAAAAAAAAAAAAAAATTGCTAAAAATAAAAAAGATTTTGCTCGTCGCCGACGGGATTCGAACCCGTGACAACTAACATTTGAAAAAGACTTCAGCTTAGCCAGCTGCGCCACCAACCAATTCAAAATGAGTAATCCTATTTTCATAGTAATATGAACATACGTAAAATGTTTAATGAACGTTTTGATTTATTTGGAGCCCTCTGCCTGGGCTGCCTCTTGTACACGTAATGTGTATAAAGTAAAAAGCCTATATCTCCGCTATTTATGGCACGATCGCAATAAAATTTGGACAGTCTGTGTATTTTGATAAAATGCATTAAGCTTTTTAATATGGTTTACATAACTTTATAAATTTCGGAGATATACGTTTTTTTCAAATAGCTCCTCCAAAAAGGGGAGCAGCAAAAATTTAAAACAAACTTGATCTGCGTGCAGATATAAGAAGTCTAAATCCCAAGTTTGGTGTCTCTAGCTCTTATAGTCTCTGAGATCTGGGCGTTCATACAGACAGACGGACAGACGGACGGACGGACGGACGGACAGACGGACATGGCTATATCGACTCCTTTAGTGGTCCTGACCAATATTTAGGTAACTTTTGGGGGTCTGCCACGCCTCCTTCTGCCTGTTACAGAAAATCGCACTCGCACAAAACTATAATACCTTTGTACCTTTGGTACATGGTATAAAAAAAAAAAACAGGCACCGAAAACCCCAGAAAACCAAAAACTTTGACGCTCAACGCAACTCAACTGACTCACAAAATTAAAGTAATAATAACTTTGTTTCAAGCCGCCCCCCGCCCCCTCGCCATTCCCTTGTCCCTATTCTGGCAAGGAAAAACTTTTGTTTTCCCTTCACTTTGTTTTGTTTTTGACTTTCCCCTACCCCGACCCCTGCCCCATCAAGGGAAAATGTCTTTTCGGTCTTTCGCTTGGCAATGGAATTCAATTTGACAGAATTATGAATTTCCCACATTATGTTTTGGAAAATGTAAATAATTCAAAAGTTTTTTTTTTTTTAACATTTTTCATTCTGGCTAGAAATCAGTGCAGCGTATGATTTGATTTAAATTGTGTTTTTTCATGTAAAATAAAACTACAGGAGCTGGTCTTGGTATTAAAAATTAAAATTGCGCTTTCATTATTAAAAAAAAAAAAAAAAAAAAAACAAATATTATGATTTTTGAATAATAAATTATGAGCAAAAAGCCTTCATAGCAACATTAGAAAAAATTGAATGTGATTTATTTATTTGAAATATTGAATACAAAAAAAATATCTATGTGTTTTTTAACATCTTTAAATTGTATTTAAGTTTTTTTTTCTTATTAAAACAAAAATTTTTATTAATAAATAAAAGATAAACATAAACATAAGTTAAACGCCTTTATGACATCATTAGAAAAAACATAATGTCGTAAAAACAACTCGATAGTTTTACGATACCCATAAATTCAACATTATTTCGTTTCGTTGTTTTTTCACTCCCCCCAAAAACTTTCGACTTGTGAACTTTTCAACGTAAACATAAAGAACATAAAATAAGGAGAAAAATGCGATGGCGACTTTAAACGTGGCCGCTGCTACTTCTTCTCTACTTCTGCTGCTTTTGTTGGTTTGTTGGCTCTGCTGCGACAAGGCAAACAAACAACAAAAAAAACCAAGTCAAAGTACAGCAGCAGCCGTAACAACAATTACAAGAACTGGCAGCAAACACCAGCGGCAAAGTCAAAGTTGCGAGTGGCCTAAAGTAATATTAATGGGCATGGCAGTTCATTGTTTAAATTTCCGCCTCAGACCTTCTGTTGCCGCTTATTAGTGCAAGAAAGTGGCAGGACCAAAAAAGAAAATATATATATATAAATGTACATGTAAAAAAATAAACAAAAATCAAATAAGAAAATCAAAACAACATTTCCAAGTAGTTCTTTCCAATTTTTTTGTTACTTTAATAATTCCCAATTAGTTTTTTAGTGTAGTTTAACTACACTACATATTTTTTTCAAAAGAGTAATATAAATAAAATATGTCTTGTATTAAAAAATGCTAAGATCAGTTATAAATTACTACAATTATTTTAAATAAATACATACATTTTATAAGTATATTTTCTATTAGTTTTCGTACCTCTGTATGTATTTTTTGCAGGTGTAATTGTTTAAACCTATAATTTCTTTACCTATATTTTATACCTAAAATTTTTGTTTCTGCAATTTTGTTTTTTATATTTTGTTAGCAATAATTTTTGTACAATTTGTACTGATATTTTATTTGTAGATATTTTTTGTTCCATCATTTTTGTCTGTATAATTTTTCTTCAGTGTCCAACAACCATTAAGGTTAAAGGCAGAGGTTACGGACCACTTAGGCATTATTTGCATACAGCACTCTCTCTACGTGCCAGAAAAAGGAAAATATATTGGATTTTGACTAAAATCCTCTAAAAAACAAACATTAAAAAAAATATTCAACATTCTTTTTATTGGTTTTATAAATATATATTTAATTTTTCGCTTCACTCGATGTGCAATAAAATGCCATAAAAAAATTCAAATAAAAATAAATCAATAAACATTTGAACCCAAAAACTAGGGAAAATGTAGGCACAAATATGGAGATTTATTTGGGTTGCCGAATTGGTCCTTAGAAGGTGGCAAAGGAAAACAAAGCCCGAATAATTTTCCAACTGAGTGAAAAACAAATGAATATAAAAAAGGCTGCTCAATAAACGTTTAAATATTTTATTTAATAGAATCTTGATCTAAAATTTCATTAAAAATTAATTAACTGCCAAAAAATGGTATGATGAATAATAATTTATAAAATTAATAAAAAATAATAAAAGTTAACACAACCGAAGGGAAGCAGAAACAGCAAAAAAAAAAAACAGAGCAGCTTGTTATTGTGAGAATGCCATCGTTGAATGTCAAAATGCCAGGACAAAACACATACTATATATAATATATATATATGAATGTATGTAAGAATATATATTTATATATATATAGATAAAATAGTACAACAGAGAGGGAGAGCGAGCCCACTTGAGGGAGAGAAGAGAGACGGCAAGGTTTGGGGGGTGCGAAAAATTCCTAAAGTTCTTAGCGCCAAGCAAAACCGCAAGCCCTTGGGCGGTTCTTCACTCTCCCCCCGCCCTCCTTGTCTCTATTTCTCTGCCTTCACAGCTTTCCCTGCCTTCGTGCTTCTCTCCTTATTTCTCTCGGTGTATGTTTGTCCAGGGCTTGGACTGGCATTTTAAGTGATTTAATGTTTGGCTTTTGCCGGAACAGATGAAGTTGAGGTAATATACAGAGAAGGCGGCGGAGGGGAAGGGGAAAGGGAAAGTGTGGAAGAAAATTTTTGGGAAAAATTAGGGAGAAATTAAGGAGAGCAGACAGAAAAAGGGAGGGGAGTGGGTAAAAAAATGCTGTCGCTGCCGAAATATTTGCAAGCAAATGTTACGCATACTCAGCATAAATCTGTCCATACACAAACATAATGCCAGGGAATCCTAACATTCAGAGAGGGTGAAAAGGAGGAGATATAGAGGAGAAGGAGATGGGGCGAGAAGGGGCTACAAATTTATGCCACAGGTGCTGAGACCCTCGGAACCATGGCCATCCCATTGTTACCCACAATTAAACGCATTTTCCACGCTGCCCTTCCAACTTCATTTTCGGTTTTTTCGCTGGTTTTTCTTTTGGTTTTTCGTTTTTCTCCCCAGAAAACAGATGTAAGGGGGGAAAAAATAATAACGATAAAGGTGGAATTAGAATAAATAGCCATGTGGCTGGTATTCTTTTTTTTTTTTTTTTGTGCAAAAGTTTAGCCATTTTGGGAAATCTCTAAAGTATGCTTCCAAATGATGTAGTTATTCTGGAGATTCCATAAATTAATAAAGCTTAAATATATAAATAAAGATGTTTCTAAGCAGTTATTCGAGAGATTCCAGCTAAATATATTTTGAAAAAAATAAAAAATAGTATTATATTATTTTTTCTAAAAATTAAATTATGCAAAAAATTAAAACCATTTATTGTATTTAATTAATTATTTTTTGTTTTTTATTTTCTAGGCTAATTTAATGATAAAAAAAAGAGTAAAAACTTCAACAAAATAATTGGTTTTGAAGAAAATACTGCTGCCAGAATAAAATTTCGGTTTCAGTTAACTTCCCCCTCCCCCCAAAATACATACCCTAACCGGAGGGGATTTTCTTGAAAGGATCCTGAGAGTGCTGGTTTTTGTAAGGATATCATGCATGCAGAGAACCGCCCCATCAATGTGGTGACTGCCTTCGTCGTCCTTCAATTGTCCCCACATTTCCAGCCCCAAATTTCCCCCAGATTTTCCCTCAGCACTTTTGTGCTGACATCGTCTAATTTCAATTTATTTAGCCTACCAATGACAACGCACAAAATGCACTCGAGTCCTTGGCTAATTTCAATGTCCTTTGGCTTCCTTCATACCACCACCACCACCGCCATGGTATGGAGTCAGCATTTTCCTTTTTGGCTTTCCTTGTTTTCTTATTGTCCCGGCAACGGAAAATCAACAAGTGAAAATGCAAATGTGATTATTTATTAAGCGCTTTAAACATTGCTTTCCCCCCCTCCCCCTTCACCGCGGCTGCTGCTGTTGTGTGTGTGTTTTTTTATTTTATTTTTTATTTTTATTTTTTTTTCGGTGGGGTTTTTTCATCATCAACAGGTTAGCTGTAGAAGGTCACAAGGTAAACAATTTGCTTTGCTTTTTTATGTGTTGTGTGTATGGCGAGGCTATGGAAATTCATGGGACTCGGGCCAATTGAAAATTCAATAGGAAAATTTATAAACGATTTCTGAAGCTATTTTTATTATTCTATTATATTTTTTGTTGTTCGCTTTTGGCCAAGGCTCTTTGTAATTGCGCACAAGACTTTTCTCTTTTCTTGATTAAACGTCAATGGGATTAAAGTATTCGTTATGGGTTTCCCTTTGTTTTTTGTTTTCCTTTATTTTCCCTGGCTTTCTCTTCTCTGTGTTTTTTTTATTAAGCATAATTTTGGCTTCGAAAAAGGTGAAATTGAAAGTGTAACCAAAAAGATGGCGAAAATTAATAGCAGGAAAAATTCTTCTTTGAGTTAATTGAGGGGGGAACTCCCAATGCTCTGCAATGGATACCCAAATCCTGGAGAAAAACTTTTGGTGTAGTATTTCACCCTGAGTTCGGCTTAATTATGTACTTTCAAGATTTAATAAGTGGGAGTTCTGGGCGTGCATATTTGATTTCGAATTCAGATTCATTTCATTACCTATAAATATACATATATATTTTGGGAGGATCAGGTGGGCAAATCAACAGGGAATTTATTTCAAATACTTAAAAAAATATAATAAATTCAAAACGTGAATTTACGTATTTGCTTAATTATTAACTGAAATAAATTATATTTATTTTTAAACATATTTATTTTTTTTTTTTGTTGAGAAAAGAATTAGTTTATACAGTTTCAAATATTTCCCCCACATTTTCTTCTACCAATAAATATCCCCAAAAAAGTAGAGTATGTCACGAAAAGCCCAGAATTCTCCCTTTTCCCAGGGGTAAAATTCTTAATGAGCCAAGTCAGCCGCCGCTTTTCCTTAGCTTTCTTCAATTTTCCTTCCCCTGTCTTACCTCTCTCCTCCCTCCTCCGCTCAGCATTTGCTTGGCTTCTGTGTCCTGGCATGCAAATTAATTTAAAACAATTTCTTTTCTGGTCTCTTGCCCTGGCAAACTAATAAAGTATACAAAATATTCAACTTCATTCCCGCTCCTAATTTTCGTATATGCGTACACTGGACTTTTATTTAATATTATTTAAAAATGCTTTTATTTTAATTCGAAGACTTCAATTATTAATTTATATAGGTGAATAGGGTGATTTCCAATTATTCCAATGACGAAATAGTAATGTAAATCTCAAAGAATAATTAATTAATAAATATTGGAAACTTTGACTTATCGAAATTTTAAATATCGATTTTTCGCATAAAATGTGATATTTATAATAACTATTATTTAATGTATTTATTTTATAAAAATCAAGCTAAAAATATAATAATTATTAATCTATAAACTATGTTAGATTTCTTTAATTAAAATTTAAAGATTTATTAATTACGGTATTTTTTTCTTAGTCTGTATATTTGCGCGTTTGTGAGTGGGTGCCACGCCCAAAAATAAGCATCATTAGGCGCTTAGCAGGCGCCCCGCAAAAATGTGGGAGTGGCAAGTGGGTTGAAGATGATTTTTTTTTTTTTTTTTTTTAAAGGAAGAAAATGTTGGCACTGCATTCGGTGAAAATGGGCGACAGCTGGAAGACGCCTTGCGGGCATTTTCATTTTACAAGAACCCGAACTCAAGTTACCAAAAGTGCGGATGAATCGGTCGGAGGGGGGGAAATGCGGTGCCAGGGAAATGCCTGGGAAAAGCGAAGAAAATATAGGCGTTCGCTCGGTCTTTTCACAAAAGCAAAAGCGTGTCGAGCCAAAAAAAAGCAAGCAAAAAAGTGCGTCAAGGTGTTTGTAACGCAAAATGTGGCGAAGGAAAAGTGAAAGTGTGGGAGCGGTGAAAATGAAGGGGAAACTCAAAGGGAAAGTGCTTCTAATGCTCGCAAAGGAACTGAGAAAAATATATTCGAAAATGCCAAAAAGGGAAAGTTATGAAGTTTCAAATGAATTAAAAAAATAAAGAAAAAAGCACAGAAGGGGTTCGTTTGCTTAGAATTCTCAACTGGATCTAGTTAATAAAATTACCTTGCATTTAGATATTGATGTGAAAAAGGTCGCTTCTGTTTGTTTCTAAAAAAAAACTAAACAAAAACAAATTTGTTATTGTTGCCCCCACAAAGTTTTATTGGATATCTGTCCAGGAATCCATTTATAGCCAAACTACGGGCTTGCACATCCTCAATTTCATATCGTTTTCCGACCGATCGGTAATCCTATTGCCACATCTAATGCCACAATAGACTCAAAATGGATAAAGGTGGCATGTCTGGATCAGCTCCTCGTCTGAAGCCCAAAAATAAGACGAGAGGTACGAATCCCCAGGCAAATGTGGTCTCCATTGCGCTGAATACAGATCTCAGACGCTCCTTGGTTTCCTCAGAAAGCTCCATTTATAAATATTTATATATATATATTAGATTTTGTTCTCTTTTCGAATGTCTGATTAATCTAGGGAGAATATACATAGTTTTTGAACAAAATCGAAACAAAAGTATTGAAAAAACTTGCCTGGTTTTTTTGTTTTCTGTTAATTTTATGCTAAAAAACTTTTTGTACGACCGCCCGGGTTCAGTTTCTTTTGGAAAATAATACAAATTCCAAACTATAGTGACAATAAATCCGAAGGTAATGATAATATATATATTTTACAAAAGACAACCAGATCTTAAATTGAAGAATGCTTCATTTAGTTTTGGGAATTAGGTCTTTGGTAATTTATTTTTCTCAGTGTGCATATTCTCATGGGAACCTTTTCGTGTGTGTGTAAAAGGACCTTTGTCGTTATTTTTTGTTGTTGTTTTTTTTTTTCGGTGCTGGTTCCTTTCAGCCTTTGCCTTTCAAAATTGCGTATTGGCAGCTTCTTCAGCTTAAATGAAATGAAACGCAAAAATGAAGATGGATCGCATAACAGCCACAACAACAACAAAAACAACAACGGAAAATGGCAGTGTAAAGTGTGGCTAATAGGGTGAGAGAAAGAAATATATGGGAAATGGGAAACAAGGGAAAAATTAAAGAGGACAAGAAAGCTCTTCAAGAAAAGTCGTGGAAGAATTGATAGAAAATGTAAACTTTATTATTTTATAAGTGATGCATTAATCAGAGTTATATTGATCCCTTGCCCTTATTATAATATGTATAACATCTGGGAAAAATGATAGAGACAACGAGTTACCTTCAAGCAAAGTCCTGAAAAAATTGCCTTGCATTGGTAGAAGAAAACTATTACTTTGGGTAATTTTATAACCCTTATATTAATTGACCATTATATTCCCTTGATATCCTGTTTTAATAAATAAATATATAATATTTTCTATAACCTAATACTAATACTTGTATTTTCTTCTTCTCTGTTTCATTGACAGGTATGTTTATTTTTATATTTGGACATCCAATTAGAAGCGACACAAGTCGTTGGCAGCCTTCTACAGGTATATAGATATTTGTATATTATTAATTTATTACAAAATTTAAAAGCACAAAAAATAAGAGAGAAATCACCCTGACAACTGGTGCTCCTGTGTCGCCTATATGTATTATATGTCCCCCTTTGTGCCGCATTAGCGTCATCGTCATCGTCGTGCGCTAAACAAATTGGCATTAGTTTAATTGCCATTGAACGGGAAACTACTTATGTGGCTAAGTGGCCTGATCCAGGCCAAATCGCATGGCATCGCAACGCAACGCATCGAATCGAATTGAACAGTGGCTGTGGCTCAAATTATGGCTTATAAAGTTCCAAATGAAATTATAGCTATTGAATTAACTAATTGCATTTGTGCTGGCGGCATCCAATAGGGGGGATTGAGATATGGGGTTGACAACACACGACACAGGACACTTCAACTGCCCCCCATTCCATTGCAAGGCTATCGAGTAATCAAGTATAATCAATGGCTTCAAAGGGTTATGTGTCCGTCCCCCTCTCTCTCTCTCTCCGTTGGTCTCATCCTGTTAAGGATGATTACATTTTGTGGGTTTAGTAAGGAATGTTTTCCAAGACAACAGCCCTGGGGATGGGCTGTACATCGACAAAATTATCGCAAAACTTTGGGTTATTTTAATTTTAAATACTAATTAATAATGTGAAAATATCTATATAATGCATTATCTATATTTTTGATTATTTTAGTTCGATATATCCTTCTGTTTGATTAATTTATCGCACATATATTGCAACGTTATAATATCGATTTATCGCACATATATTGCAACGTTAAAATATCGATTTATCGCACATATATTGCAACGTTAAAATATCGTTAAACTATCGACACATTTATTTTCTGCAATTTCTTTTTGAGGCGGAAGCCACAGAAATATTTTCGAAACTATCAAATCTCCAGTAATTAACTTTTCTGAAGGCGAAGGTCTATACTGTTATGGATCTTAAACGACGTCAGCTTCCCTAACAAACTAAAAATACATTTTCTGATTATCCGAATCACCTCCCGAATCAAAACATCAAATCGTCACTTTCGGCAGACATTTAAATATTCCCCTTTCGACAGATTGTTGCTACTTATTGTCTGTCAGCAAGCGCTTTATGACGTTTAATATTTCGCCCCATCAATCCCCCCCCTTCTTCCCGAAAAACCCACATACCTACCCACAGCCAACACAGAGTGGCATTAGCCTTGTGGTAGTCATTTTAATGCGCTTAACATCTACTGAGAGCATCCTGAGGAGTATCCTGAGCATCCTGAGAGTTCTGAGCTCCTGTTCTTTGAGCCGACCATTGTGTGTTTGGGTGTGTGTGTGTGTGTGTGTGTCTGATTGTGGTCCGGGATCTGGAGAGTAAGTAACCCTTAGGCGTCCACTGAAAGAATTTAGCATTTTGGATTGTTCAAAATAAATGCCTCAAAACACTACCAAAACCAACGGGGAAATTAAACTCACATAATTTTTTACATAAGTTTTTTTTATAATAAAATATTATAATATATCACTACACTATTTCTCTCAGTGTATTTGGGACCTGTATTCAGCTGATTCTCACACATGCAGCGGGGCGTTGTTAATGATGCGCAGTTCGCACTCAAATCTCTCGAGTTTTTGGGATTGAACACATAGCTGGTAGAAAAGGTGGCTAGAAAAGCAGACGAATAATAATGGCATATAGAAAACGGGAGGGGCAAAAAAAAATGCTTGGGAATTGGGAGAATATATCCCCCACACACCACACCAAGCCCGCTTTAGATAACCGCCGAGAAAGGAGCGGCCCTAAGCCTTTGCCATGGCAATTCGTTTCGCAACAGTTGAACAAATTTTATGCAATAACCAAGCACTGTGCAAAAAAATGTGAAATTTGAGTGTTTTTATATCACTGCAGAAAATGTTCAAGGGTTATAATAATGAATTTCTAAAATTTTATTTAACTTGGAATATATTATATATATATATATTAATTTAATTAATATATTTTAAAAATATATATAATACATATATACATATATAGATTTTCGATTTTAGAAATTTTTTTCTATATTAAAAAAAATGTTCTATAAGACATTGAGTGCAATATAGGATTTCTTTTTCCAATTTACATGTCTGTCTTGAAATTTTAAAATTTTGATTTATAAAATATGTATTTTGTTAAAAAAAATGTTCTGTTTATAACTTTTCTCTAAGTGTTATTATATCGCAAATACTGCCTCCCCTTCAACCTCATCGAATCTGTGTCTATATTTTGTGGCCCAAGGATATTTCGTTTAACTTTTTCTGATTGAAATATTTCATTCTACTATGTGTGTTTTTGCCCCAACCAAAGCACACACACACACACACCCCCAGAGTCCAAAGAACAGGCATTACCATCTTCCCTATATTCTCCAACCCTTCCTAATGGTAAGCTGCAATTTATAACAATTTAATTTACACATAACTTTGCACTAAGCCCCGACTAAGCCACAAAATGTTCATCTTCGGCCAGCCAAGTGTCAACAGGGCAGAGGGGTAAGGAGGGGGCCTAATAAGAGTGTGACAAAATATTTTGCAATTGCAATTTGAAATGTTTACCTTGTGGGAAAAAGAACAGAAAAAGAGAAAGGGGAAGAGAGAGAGAGAGAGGCGGGGGCCTTAATACAATTTGTATGCAATTTTGCAATAAAATGAAAATTCATAGAAAAATGGAAATTTACAGAGAGACAAGCTAAACGAGTGCTGATATATATATATATGTATATATTTCATTGAATTGGAACCTTCACTCGCAAACTGAAACTGTTTAGAATTTATAAAGCGAAAGTTTTGGACAATTTAAAATAATTGAAAGCTTTAAATGATTCTTTTTTTTTTAAATGGCATTAAAATGGATTAAATTTCATTCAAAAAATATACCGAAATGTTATAACTAGAAGCTAAAAGACTGATTTAATTATTTATAAATGCTTAAATTGATTTCTGCAAATATTTATCTCTGTTAATGATAATCTAAAGTAACCTTGAAGGTTTTTTTTAATCGATTTAATCATTGCCTTAAGGTTTTTTATTATACATAAAATTTTTAAAATATTTTAAAACATATTTATCCCCCTTTTAATAAGAAATTAAAGCAACTTTAAAGGTTTTTAATTGTTTTACCTATTTAAACATTGCCTTAAAAACGCATACTGAGAGCTGCCTTAAGATTTACATTTTATTTATTTTTCTTTCTGGTTTTTTATGGCCCTCATAAATTACCTGGTTTTAATTTTATTAAATAAATATTTGTACATCCGTTGCTTCAGGTAAATTTATGAACCCCTCCATCGTCAGGGTCTTAATTCGTCAATCGGTGAATTTGTTAATTGAATTTCTACTCAAACTGTTGGCCAAAACTAATAAAATTAAAAGATGTGCGAAGTAAATTTCCATTTAGCCTGAATATAAATCAAGCCCACGGAACATATTTCAGTGTTTAATTTACAACTGTTTTTTTTTTTTTTTGTTTTTACTTGGTTTTTCTTTGGAGAATTCTCTCAATTTATATTTATGGTCCGCCCCCGGAAACTACATATTCTGGAGGCGGTCTAAAATTTATATACACATACAAATTGATCGTAAATCTTGGCCATTTGCAATGGTCTCTCTCCCTTGGCTTTCCCATTTGCATTTCCTTGGGCATAAATTTCGATTTTCCCACTGCCCTTGCCCCTGCTGTCCCTCTGCCTTCCGCTTTGATCATTTCATTTCAACACGAATTAGCATTTTGGCAACTTAATTAAATTGTTTTTTTTTTGTTTTTAATTTTTTTATTCCTCCTTTTTGGCGACACTCGTGCAACAAGTTGACGGCTGTCCATGACGCACAAGAGAATTTATGATTGCCACATTTTGATGAGGGCGAGGTGAGGGGACGGAGGCGAAACGAATTTCTAAATTTTTGAATTTCAAAAATTATGAATTTTATTTTTGATTATTTTCGAACGGACGTTGGCTGGCGCGACGGTTGAATTTATTGGAAAAATGTAAATGAAACATAAATATGACACAGAAGAAGAACAGTTGACACATGTGTGTCGTAGTCGTCGTTGTCGTCGTCCTCTTCGGTCTTTATATTTATCCCTCTCCTCTCGTCTGCCCCTTTCTTTTCAATATTCTCTACATTTCTGTAGTTTTTCTTAGCCCGATTTTCTTGGGGGCTTTTCATTCTTAAACCATTTTCAATTGCATCGTTAAGAGCTTTGAGGCCATGTGCTGCTTAGCCTTTCTCTATATATGGATGAGATGCCATATGTATTTCTATATATGCGTATATATGCAGCCAAAAGATAGTTTTTCATTTATATCTATTTTTTTTTTACAGTGGAAAAAAATGGGGTGAAGAGCTTGTGTTATTTTCTACAAATATTATCAGATTAAAGGTTAAAACCCTATCCTGAAACTTAAATTGCTATAAAAATGGTAATAGACTGGCAGTATTTTTTTTGTAAAAAATTAAATAATTGGAAAACATTCTTAAAATTTACTAAAGTCTCTCGCTATACGTCTTAAAAATATATTTTTAATATTTTCAAAATACAAATTTAAATTAACTGTCAATTAATCAGAGCGATAAGCTTGTGGAATTTTTAAAATATTTTTGTTTTTGAACTTGTAGCTTGTAGGATCTCCTAAAATAATTTATAATTAAAGAACACATATTTTTAGAAATATTTTACAATTAACAGGGACTTTAAATTAATTTGAAATGCCAGTTAAAAAGATCAAGGTATTTTGAAAAAATTTTATTATTAAGTAACAGGTTAAAAATTCCCTAAAAAAGCTTTAACTTTTTAAAACTGTTTAATTTTTGGTTTCAAGCTTTAATTTATTTTTCAAAATTGTATTTTCCTTTTATTTTTGGTAACCTCTTTTTTGTTTTCCCAGTGTGGTAGCCAAGTTAAAATGCAATTGAAAAGCCATTTAAGAAACTTACTGAAAGGGAAAAAAGCGCGCCTTTGGGGAAGTTTAAGGGCAAAATATATATACAAGAGCTCCTTCCTACATACGAGTGGGATAAATGCTTTTCTTGGCCATATGCAGAGGAGCATAAAAGCCAGATAAAAAGAGGCTATTAGGATCAGGCCAAGAAAATGGCACACAGACAGAACAGAATAAGAAGAAACGTGGCAGCGCTAACTCTAAATTCGATTTAAAGGCTTTACTTTTTTTTTTTAGAACTGCAACTTGGATTCCCTCCAAGTATAAGGATTGGGCTTAGTGCTTACCTAAACTCTCACTAAATGGGTTTAGTGCATATCCATCCCAAGGCTTCAGCTTTTAATTGATTTTGTATCTGAAATGATTCATCAAACTGTTGCCAGGGATACGACTTTGAGTAAAGTCCAATCAGGATTTAATGTGGATTTAATTCCTAAGCAATACTTTCGGATTTAAGCTACTCATAAAAGCAGCTTTAGCTTTTAATTTGTGTGCCTAAATGGTATTTTTTTTTTTTACTAAGTATTCAGACCTAAAATATTCCCCTTGATACCCTAAACCAATTTATGCTTATCTTTGCGGTTTCCATTGAATTATTTGTACTTCAATTCCCAACTGGGATGTAGCTTATCCTTTTAGCTGTTTAAATTACCAATTGCATTGGTATAATGACATATCCTGTCCATACGGTGAGTGAGTTCCCTTACTCCCATCAACAACTGGCAGGCAGCTGCCTTGTAACTTGGCTTCTCTCAATACCACTGGGAGATGGCTTTAATGCATTTAAGTATCATGCAATGGGGGCGCCCCCAATGCAATTAGACAAAACTCAGTAATAGCAACAGGAACAACAACGATGGCAACTTGATTAACCACTACAACTATGCAACAGAGCCGCAACAATAATAATGGCCAACATCGAGGGGCAGCAGCAGCAGCAGCAGCACGCGAGCGAGCACTTGAAATGCTTTTCCTAACTAAGTGGCCATGTAATGTGACATCATGGTAAAAGGAACTTGTTCAGGCCCAAAACATATAGCCACCAGCCGGCTCCCTTAGCCAACAACCAAGATAGAAATAATGGGGGTTTTAAGGTGTTGATATTTCTTATGTTTTGGCTAATTTACTACAAAACAAAAAGAGATAAATATATGCTTTTAACGCCTATACTATATATAAACGCATATTATATAAAGCCAAGCTAAAGCTATTTGCTAAATTGGTTTGGTCAGTGGTCCTCCATATCCAATAATCCACGCTAGCCTGCAAATACGTTTTCCCCTCTAATCTGGTAGAGCAAGAAAAACACGAGAATTTTCCACTGGAACACAAAAAAAAAATATCTCAAAGATGGTACAGTAAAAACCATCAAATACACAAATATTTCAATAAAAATATAGTTTTGTTGTTGTAAAATATCCGTCGAATCTTTTATAATCACAAATGTGTGTATTTTACAGATTTGGCAAATTAATTAGTGTGCATTGGCATGAATATTAAATTTAATTTGCTAAACTTTTTATATGAAAATCATTTATTTAACATAATCATATCAGATTCCCGCACATTTTTTGTGTTGCAAATTTCATGGTAATTGTTTTTGACCTGGTTTTATTTGAAATTCAATGCAAAGGCAACAAAAGGTTAAGCCAACTGGAAATAAATGAGAAATAAACACAAACAAAAATTAAGTAAAAAAAAAAAACGATTGGGAGATACCCTGCACTGTGAAGCTGACTGGATTAAGTTAAGTTTAATTCGGTGTCTTAGCCTGACATCACGAAAAGCACAATGAAAATGTTGCTGCAAGAATGTTGCTAGGCAAATGTATCTAGCAACATCCTCACCCGCACTGTCAACATATCCATCAACATTTTTAAATCAAATTTGTGGCCTTTTATAAACAATAAAATCAACTCCCATAAAAGGGATTAAATTTTAAAATTGCAATATCGATAATATTCTTTATTATTATTATCTACTGAAGTGGCTTCATGTTTGCCAAACACTTGGGCCAGTGCACTTTAGAGAATAATCACTGTAAATGCTATTTGCTCAAGTGCTCGATTTGTTTTCGGCTTTAAATGCGTTAGCAAGGAGCTGCTTTTATGTTTGTTTGCCTATTTGTTTGTTTGAATTGCCGCAAAAATTTATCCCAAAAACGAATCCCAGTCACACTCTCTCTCTCACACATACACACACACATTGTGTTCGATATTGGCCACAAAAGTGTCGCTCAAAACCAGTGCAAATATTTGGCCCAAAAGGCCCTGCCAGATTCGCAAATGCAAACAAAATGCTGGCAGCAGCAGCTGCAAGTAAATTATTGCCATTTGCATGTGCAATTTCTGATGGTTAACTCAGTTTTTGTGGAATTTTAGTTGAAATTTTGAACCAAGCTGTGTTTTGGACCCGAAAATTAAATTAAATTTTCCTGTTAAGTGTCTTCTCATATTTCTTTGATTTTAGTCGGAGAAATGATATAATATAACTAAAAATTAATATATATATGAATAGTATAAATATGCCAATATCTATATTTTCTATAGAAAAAAATAGAGAACAAACATTTGAAAAATATAAAAAAAAAAAAATAGTGAAAAAAATTGAGAACAAATAGAGGGAGTAGAGACAAGAGAAAATTATAAAATATATATAAAAGAGTATAAAAAATGAAAACATTAGTAATCTATGTAAAAATGCAATGCGCAACACGCTTAAATTGCCATCAGCCATGGCGGTTGCATTGTGGGCTGGGCGTGGCACAACACAATTTTCCTATTATGAAAAAGGATTTTGCTGCAATTAGAAAATGCACTTTGCAGTGGGGGGGGCGGTAGGGGAGGTCGTGCAGAGAAAGCCCGCATGATTGGATAGCATTGTTATCCTCGTCTCCCTGTCTTCTGGCCACAAAAAAAAAGAAAACCGGGTTACTTTTATTTATTCATTTATATATATATATTTTTTAATTTAACTTATTAGTTTTCCGTTTGGCAGCAATGCCTTAATGAACCGTATTACAACACAAATTAAGCAATTAAATATGCATAAAGTTCGGGCTCCATGCATAATTCAGGCAATGCAAATTCGAAACTGCAATTTAGCCGCCGAAAGTTTGGCATTTGTTTTGTTTTTGGATTTGTGCATAAACTGTCAAAGGCACACCACACTGTCATGGAAAATAATATAAATAGTAAATATGGAAAATGTCGGAGTTTTCCCCGCGGAACCTGTAAAACTTTTCAGGCAGGATATTATCTTTGAATTGAATATAATTGTTGGTAAATAAAATTTCTGCTCTCTAAATATGTCCCAATATACATATATATTTTTTTTTACAATAAATTGATTTATTAATTGCGCTCGTTGAACAAGTTCTTTTCGAGTATTTTGACAGCGTCAAAACAATTATTTCAATTGAAGTATAGTGCTCTTAAATCGAAAAAAGAAAAAGGCAAGCAAAAAGACTGCCAAAAATATTCATAGAGCAATAATTTTCAATGATTCCTCTATTCGTTTTTATATTCACACAATTTTTTTTTATGTTGTTTTTTTTTCTGTCACATGTCCCTGGCCCAGAAAGTAATATTTATTTTTGTGCAAAATATTTAATTAACAGCCCGGCGCGGCGCCTGCTGACTAATAAATATCTTTTAGCTCGGCTACTCTAATGTAAACAGAATAATAAGTTGAGTTGAGTTAACAAGGCGAAAATGATGAACATTTTTCGATAACAACAACAACAACAATATTTTCCAATGTTTATTTTGGAATTACTCGGGCCAATTATGCATATTAATCTCTGTGCTGTGTTTTTTTTTTTTTTGGTGTCTTGGCCAGCGTTTATTGTTATGGCTTAATTAATGCTTTCCGATTTGAATTATTCGCCGTGGCTGTAATTTTCTTTTTGCGCGGTCAGCGCATTTGATTTATGCTTTTCTTTGGCTTTTATGGTCCCTGTCCCCCCCAGGTGACGACGGAAAAGTGTGTGTGTGTGTGTTTTTTTTTTCTCAGTTTTCCCTCGAATTCTTTCATTCAGTCTTTATTATTTGCCAGCATCTTTTATGGGAGGCCATATGCGAGTTTTGTGGCCTTATTTTTAGCTCTCGCATAAAAGAGGAATTTATGGTACAAGAAATTCATTAAATGAAGTTGCTGGCTGCTTTACAGGGGATAAAATGCAGTAGTTGTAGTAGAAAAAATAAAAAAAATATAATAAAAAATAATAACATTAAAAACGAAAAAACGATAATTGTTATAATGTATATTTGTCTGTTTTCCCGATTATATTTATTCGATATATCAAACATAATATATATTTTTTATTTATCAAAACTTCTTATACCGAATAATATGTCAAAATATCATTAATATATCCTTAAAATCGAAAAATACGTTTGTATTTTTGTTTAAGATAATATCGATACAGATTTTGCAAGATCTAAATATTGATTTAAATATCGATACCATATCAAATTTTGTTGCTCTTTATAGAGAGTCCCAAAAAATCTTCTAATGATCTAGAAAAGCCCTGGGTTTCCAGTCACATTTTGTTTAACAAAATGGAGCTCTCATTAACATTTCTCGTGCTGCTTATCCTTCAGATCTCCAGTTTTAATTCATTGCACTATAAGGGGTCTTCCTGTGGCTTCGAATCCTGTAACTACGATCCCTCCTTAGATGACTCCATCAATGAGTTCCTACCATCGGATGACAATAGGTTTCCTATGGATGGCAGTGCGCAAGTGCGCACCACTGAGGCGCCACCGAAAACCAAGGACAAGGCCTTGAATATCGCCGAGAGTGCCGCCGATGCGGCCCAGGCTGCCAACGAGGCCTTGGCTGGCGCCGCTCAAGAGGCTTCGCGTCAGGTGAAGATGCAGCTGGCGGACAAGGCCACGGACGCTGCTCGGACCGCTCAGGCGGTTTTCGAGGCCTCCCAGTTGGCCTACGATAACCTGGAGAGGCAACTTTCCGACGAAGTGGGTTTGTTGGAGCAGCTGAGAGCCTCCCTGGAGGCCAGCGAGGCGAATGCCAAGATCGCGGATGCTGTCTGTACGAGAGTCGAGCAGCAGGCAATGGCCATGGAGGCTCAGTTGGAGCAGACCAAGGTCACTCTGGTCAAACTGGATGATCTGCTTGAGCACGGCAGTGACGATCTGGAAGAGAAGAACCGTATATTGGCTACGCTCAAGGAGTGTGTGGACCTCCTGTCCAATCAGTTGGACGAGGCCAAGAAGGACTATAATCAGGCTGAAGAGGATGCCAAGAAGATATATTCGATGAATTGTCGAAGGGTTAGGAAGTATCGGAAAGCTATACCCAGAAGTAATAGATTGCGGTGATCCCATGTTTCATGTTTTTAATTTCTCTTTAACTGTTTAAATTAAGTGTTTAAATTGATAATTGAAATCCCTGTGTTGGTCAATAGCAAAAGCGCTTTAAAGCTGAATTTAAGAAAATAAATGTGAATGTTTTAATTTCACTTAATAATTTATATTTTAACAAGTTGAAAAGAATATACTTATAATATATATAATATTTACAAACTATTTACAAACAAAACTTGTAAAAACTATGTGAAAAGACGAAAAAAAAAATCTTAGTTTGGTTAACCACAAATGCGCTTCAAAGCCGAATTTGAGAAAACAACTCTGCTTTTGCTTTGCGATAAATTCGAGCAGATTACCTCCTCGTCGGCGGATCATAGGGCAAAGGAGCACTCACGGGTATTTACCCGGCCATTGAGGAGGACGCTCCTCCTCCTCCTCCTGATTCTCCCTCATCGCTGACCCGAGCACCTTCTGCTTTCATTTCATTTAAGCCATCAAATAGTTTGCCTTTTTCCAGGTTTTCCACAGCCTAAGCCGAGACCGAGCCCGAAACCTTTCAATTTGTTGCTGTTGTTAAATGCTTCAGGCGAATGTTTGTGCCCCACAAAAGGATGGATGGGAAAACTTGAGGGGGAAAGAGCGGGAAAAAAGGGGCAACGACTTCTTCATATTAGATGTATGTGCTCTGAATAGAGAGGGGATTATCTCAAATTGTAGTCTCCATATTTAATATATTTGTTAAATTTTCTACTTGTTTTACCACAATTTATTAATTTACAACAAATTTTTTATTGGTATTTAAGCGTTTTATATTTCATTTAATTTTTCTCAATGTATTCTACATATTCCCTTACAACTCAGACAAACTCTAAAACTTTACAAAAAAAGCAGACTAAAGTTAAATAAAATAAAATTCTATTGGCAGACACGCACACACACTCTGCCAGCGTGGAAAATCAAAGGAACTTGCTGGCTCATGTTTCTAAATATTTACCAAAATAAATAAAAACAAAAATCGGGGGGGAAAAAAGGGGAAAGAGGAAAAAAGTGTAGGCTTGATGAATGAAACTTTATTAATTGCCAGCAAGTTTCTAACTCGTCAGTTTGTTTAGGTAATTAAAATTATGACCGTGTCCATGTGCTTCAAATTGTTCTTTACTTTTGATTTATACAATGTTATTTTTGTTTTTGTTTTTTCTTGGATTAGTTTTTGTTTAACAGCAGCAATTAAGGCGGCCCCCAGTGACGTCAGTCGTGGGGCGTTTTATGTAATTCCCCTCCAAATATAGAAGTGCCCATGGAGGCGGGGAGGTTAATTCATTCCTTTTTGTGTGATTTTGGCTGTCAGATCCGGCTTACATAAGACGGAACTTGGACCCAAGCCGGGCATCTGCCCCTAAAAAAAAAAAAAAAAAAAAAGAAAAGCTGAAAAGATACTCATATGATGGGGCGGAAGGGGAGAAAATCAGTTTAGCAGGCGAGCAGTCCAGCATATGTGACTGTGTCGTCCTGTTCGCCAGATTGACACAATTGTCGACCAATGTCAATGCCTTTCAATGTATGCACCGTGGTTCGAAGGTGCTGCAAAAAAAATGCTTCACAAAAAATTTCTAAAAATTTACCAAGTTATCTGATGACTAGTTTTCATACGAAAATTTTTTAGTTAAATCTTGTAATAATACATATTTATTTTTGTCTATGATATGAATGAAAATGAAAAATTTATTATATTAAAAATGGCTAACATGTTTTAGCAGCTGTAAAATCTATAAAAATATGGTTTTATTTGATTTGTCTTTGATAAATTCTTCTTTTTTAAGTCTTTCACAAACTCTTTAATTATGCTTATAGATTGTATAAAATGTATAAGGATTTCTATTTTAAAAATTCATATTTAATAATCGATTAATTATCGATTTTCAATACTGAACATGCTTCTATTGTTATATCCTGCTTCTATAGAAGAAATTTGTATTTTAAGCACACTGTCCTGCTGTTGTAATCCTGCCGGTTGGATTGTCCTTCTTGTTTGCTATCTCTCACTCTCGCTCTTTCTCTCTCTCTCTCTCTGCGCAGGCGTTGTGCTTTCTCTCTTTCGCTCGTTTTGCTCCTTTGTTTCTATCCTCTTGTATTTGAGTTCCGCTCAACTAAACTCACTCAACTCATAGAACATCTTTGGCTCCTCGTTGTGTGTGTGTTATAGGATAGGATAAGAAGATGGTCTTTCTTAAATGATTTAAAAGTTAAGTAAAAATGGCAAATAATTTTATATAACAGTGAAAACTCTTATATAATAATAATAAAAAAAAATATATACTGCCAAACTAAAGGATTTTATTGTAATTTTTTTAAATGAAAATTGAAATTGTATCAACTTTTATAATGCCAAGAATTTGTAATTCAGTAATTGTATAACTATTATTTTTCTTCCGTATTTATTTTCTTTAGTGTCCGTTTTTTTTACTCTTGTGTAACTACATACTTTTCTACGCCACTCTCCTTTTTTTTCTCAGCTCCACACTCTTAACTTTTTACCTTTAGTTATTGCTGTTTTTCTTTAATTTTTTTTTAAATATATATATTTTTTGACCCTATTCGACTGCCGCTTACCTTTTTATAATTCCCGTATTTTTATTCTTGCTGCGCCGGCAAAACTTGAAGCATCCATAAATTGTAATTAAAGCAAAATAGAAGGCTCAGAAGGCCCCAATCCAGAAGCAGAGGAAAATGGCAGGTGGGCCATCGAAAGGAATGGCTATGAAGGCAAAAAGGAAAAGGGTTTGGCGCCAAATTTTCCTAGGCGTGACATCATTAAAAAACAAGTTGCAACAAACTTTTAATTAGATTACTCAACGCCAACGTCAGCTGTTGCATGCATGCTTGTTTTGAATATATCTGTATATATAATTATTTTTTTATTTTTACTGGATTTTGCAATACCTTCAAGAACTTTTTGTTTTGACTGCCACTTGTCTAGTTTGGCGAAAGTTTCCCTAGCTCTGTTTTAAAAACTTTAAAATTGCTGTCATCACAGCCGGATATTGGCAAACGGATAGAAATCTGCTTGCTCTAAAACTTGATAACTTGGACCATCTTTTTTTTTGTATATTATTAAGCCACAAATTAGTTAGAAAATAGAAAAATTGGGTTTAATTAAATTACCCGATAAATTGTCTTCCTTTCTTATTTTTTCTGGTTTAATTACAATATATTTTCACTGTGGGAAATCAATATTTGCATTTGTATACTCTTCTTAAACATTTTTTCTCATTTGTTGTGTATTTTTACTAAATTCAACAAAAACAAAAAACACACATCTAAAGATGGCGCAAGACAAATCCTTTGAAAATGGAAAATATTGCATAACCTCGGTGGGATCCATAACGAGAGGTGATTGAAGTGGTTGTCTGGCGTCAGTGCGAAAAGAATTTGGCATAAATTCCTCTATTTCTCTGTCTATTTCACTATTCCATCGCGTTCCTTGGGGCAAAGACACTGGAGAAGGTGTCATTCAGTGAGGGGGGGTAGGTGGAAAATGGTCGGAAAAGTGGGTGGGAATGTAAAAGTAGGTGCCCCCCCAGCCGCAGTGACATCGAAAGCGACAGCGAAAGCGGATGCCATTTTTATTATTTTTTCGTTTCTTTTCCTTTTTTTTCTTTTATTTCGCTTGCCCCTTGGGCGGGAATCAACAGTTTGATTGCTACACTCGCATTCTATCACTCACACAGATACTCACAAATACACAAGCATGGATGGTATTCACGCACACACAGACACCGCGGTGGTGGTGACAACATTTTAGTTCGTTAGTATCGAAGTTTAATGGTCGACACTTTGGCCACAAATTAAATCAATTCATTTTTACCATCGAATAGCTCGAGAAATGAATGCATTCATATGGTTGAGTGGATCGAATTTGTTGAATTGCTCAGCCACAAATTTTGATTGAGGCAAATGCAATCAATCAGTCCACGGATTGAATCAATTCCATTGATATTTTATGGATTAAGTAGATTGGATTCGGGTAATGGCGGTAGTTAAGGTCATAAATGTCTTAATAGTTTATTTTAATTTATAAATTATAAATATAACAGGAATTTAATTCATAGTAATTCATGCAACAACAGTTAAGCAATAATTAATAACTTAAAATATTAAAAATTCAATTGGAATAAATCAAAATAAATTTTTAGAATAAATTATTATTTACCAAAAACAAACATTAAATTCAATCAAGAATTTATTCAACAATAATTTAATCAAAAACACTTAAAATCTGAGTTTTTAAACAAGTCTCCTTAGAAGTCAGTTTTAAATTCAATCCCGGCTATAATCCAAGTTCAAAACAACTCACATTTCATTCAATTAGCTGTGATCAAGGAAATTTGATAGTTGAAGGCATATTAAATACCAGTGTCATTCCTTTTTTTCCCCCCTCTATTTTTATTCCCCCATCTCGGGTGGCAAAAAGGTCAACTTTCCGGGTAGATAACATTTTGCACAGGCTGAAATATGAAAATAACGGGCACTTGCTGGGAAAGCCTCTTTAAAAATTTAACAAGAAAATGTGCCGCGACCTTTTTCTTTTGCTTACTTACTATATACATATATATATATATATTTTTTTTTCCTTCGCATTTTGCCAATGGAAACCCAAAAAGGCAGACTGTCAGACAGACAGAAGGAGAGGGACTTGGTATATTGATATCCGTTAGTCATGCAAGGCCCCGAGAAAAGAATGGAAAATCAAGAAAAGAAAAGAAAAGAAAACGAAAAAGAAAAATAAAAAAAGGAAAGGAAAATAAAAGAAAAGAAAAGAGAGCAATGTAGCAAAGGCAGAATGCTAAAAGGTAAAGTGCAATCGAACATTTTGTTAATATACTTTATGAGTTTTCGCCCTGACGACGACGTGTTGCCGGCAAACAAAAAAAAAAAAAAAAAGGGGAATGGCTAAAGTAACAGAATAAGAGAATCAGGGTTAGTCAGAGAAACAGACGGGCTAAATTTTATATTATTTTCCTTAGTGACACTGTTGGAAATCACTTCCTCGCTTTAGTTTATAAACTAGTCATAGACAATTTATAAACAAAATTCAAGTTTCTGACTTGTATTTATAAGAAGCTTCAAAAAATATTCTTCTATTGGATATATGTATATCTATTAACATAACAGCTCAATTAATTTTTAGACAATTAACTCAATTGTAAAAAATTTATGAATTCAGCAATGACTCAATCAGCCTCTTAATCATTTTTAATAAATCGATGACTAGCGAAACGTTTGAACTCAATAAATAAGCAGGAAAAGAAAATTGATAATATTTTATGAACAATAAATAAATTTTAAAGAACCTAAGAAATACGTAAAGGAGGTAATATTTTATAAAGTAAATAAATATGAAAGTTAAGTAAAAAGAAATGAATTTTGTAAAGTTTCTTATAAAAAAATATATTAGTATATTAATTAACAAAAATATTTTATATATAATAGTATGTATTTGTGATAAATATTATTTATTTATTTATTTTATTTCCTTTTTTATATTTTCAGGTAAGTCGACTTGTTGGGATGTCACCTTGAAGGAAGGGTATCCAAAGGTAGATTTCTCTGGGCTCTCGGTATGTTGATCAAACTCAGTTTCTGACTGACAGGCGTCCTTATTGATGTGACCCGCCTGCCCTCTGACCCTTCTCTGCTATTCTATAAGGGATATAGCATTTTTCTTATTCTTCTTTCTCTTTCTCTTTCTCTCTATTTTTTTTTATATTTTTTTTTGTGCATTTACCTGAGGGCTCAGAGACTTTTTGGCCCCAAGTGATTTGCGTTGACTTGAAGCTGGGAAAATAAAGGAAAAGAGTGAGGGTTTTGATGGAAAATAGCAACAAGCGAGCGTCCTGCCTCTCTGCCTCTCCACCTCTTCATATCCTGGGCATTTTCTTTTATTTTTTATTTATTTATTTCGTCCTTCGATTCCATTTCGGGCTTTATGTTAATGGTGAATGCAAGAAGAGCAACAGCGGACCGCAAAAGGTTCGAATGGGGAAAAATAGGAAAATTCAGCATTGTTATTTGGGGAATTGAAAGTAAATAACGGATGGCTGGATGAATAAAAAAAAAGGGTACGTCTCGCTTGAACCTTTTGCTGAAAAAAAAAACAATACGCCATCCTTCGAGTGCTAATTGGTCATGCGATATGTCTTTTGAGGGGAGGGTAGCGGGATGGGAGCCTTGTAAGCCTTCGAATATACATAATTTGGTGCTGGAAATGCTCCTGGGCCTGCGACTTGCATTTCGTGTCAGTGGATTTTCCCCTTTTTTTCGCCATCCCATTTTCATGCTGCACAAATCAACGGATATTGTGCACTGACAATTTCCGCCCTTTTCTCTGTGCAGTCGGGGAAAATTTCAAAAACATGCCAGCAAAACTTTTCATACAAAGTGACAGCATTTCCGACTCCTTCTGCTCATTTTCCATTTGCCACACTGTGACAAAAGAAAAGTGTCCATCTTGAATAATGCATAAACAAATGCACTTGGAGATTTTTAGTTGTATGCGGATGATATATCGGAAGAGAAAAGTGAATTAAAATGTTAAATGAATGTTATCATATCGAAAATGTTGCAAAACTTTGAATTATCACATTTTTAGTTATCGTTTTCTGTCGCAAAAATATCAATATTATTTCGATATATTGATGATTTACTGCCATCCCTTTAAAAAGTTCTTTCACTCTAAGCCATTCTTTAAGGCTAGGACTCTTTATTTCTTCTAAATTCCTATCAATTTTTAATAAATAATAAAGGATTAATTAATATTTTTAAAGATTATATACTTTGTCCCCTACATATCTTTTTTCTTTGACTTTATTACCCAAAATTCGCTTTCCAATTTCTCTTAGTGCACTCTATACAATCCGTAGCACTCACAGGACTCACAGGACCCTCCGACGGGGCCCGGGGCCGTTGAATGTCAAGCGTGAATTGCGGGCGTGGCCGTGTCATGGGCATGTCTATCTGTTAGCCCCAAGAAAAGTGGGCCACAGAGCAACTTGTGCATAATGAAGAATGAAGCTGCGAGTTGAGTGGCGGAAAACGAGGGGGGAGGAGAGCTGCGTGGCAGAATGATAGGAAAGGGGGGAAAGCGTTAGGGTGAGGGGGGCGGCAGCTCTGGTGAAACATCGCTAATTGCAATGAAAACACTTGTTGGCTGCCTCAAAAGGTAGCAGCAGTAAATTGTACATGGAACGATTCAACGCCGGGGAAAATCGTGGAAAATGAGTGACAGCGCTGAGAAAAGTGTTAACTTCAGAATTCAGCTGGAGATTGATTTCCCTCAGTGAGAACTTCAACTTTCTTTTGAGTTTATAATCAACTTTGAGGTGGTTTATCTTATATCTTTTTAATGTACTTTTTTTTTTTTATTTAAGGAATAATATTCTCCGGTCTTACTGCCATTTATAACAATTAAAGGGATATATGTATGTATATATGTATCTAATATTTCCCCTCTTCGACTTTAAAACAATTAATTTTTAATGAGCGAAACTTCTCAGTTGAAGTTTTCCGTGCCAGATGGGAGCCTTCAGGATTCTGACTAGAGATTGATTTCCTTCAAGTGGAAAGTTGAAAAGTTTTCTTTGGTTTTGGCATAATAAACTAATGGTTTGATATATATGAATGTATAGAAGTTTTTCCTATACAAATATAAATATTTTTTAAGATATTTTTAATGGTTTATAGTAGCATTTTTTTTTTTTTGATTTTTAAAAATGATTTATTAAGATTTTCTACAAGTGTTGTTTGTATAATAAGCTCAAGAAGGTATATATTTTTTTTTTTATTTATTGTTCTAGAAAATAAATATACCATAAATTGCTCTGACTTATCATACAATCAATTGAAATAGAAACAGGATTATCTGAGCTTAAATTGGCGAGTTTCTTTGAAATCCGATTTTCGAATCAATCCCACCCTTAACCCTCTAAGCCCTGACCACCCCTCCCCCCCTTCAGGCACTCAGCAACCCCTTTAACCCAACCGATACTCCGATTTCATCACCGAAAGCCATTTTCCTATTCAACGCATCTGTGGACTGTGCACTTCAATTTGCATTTTCATTGCTGTATCAATGGAAGGAAAAGTGTGTGCAGGGGCAAAGGGAAAATCGAGAATGCGTTCTCTAATCTCAATTAAATCAATTGCGTTGTCAACATACACAAAGTCATACTAGTTAGGATACTGGAATTTAGATAGAAACTGGAAAGTAGCATAGTAAAAGGAAACTAAAGCTCATTAACTGAAAAGTTGACTGACGTTGGGTTACAATTTCATCAAAAGCCCCCAGTTAAAAAAAAATACAATATACAAAACAAGAAATAACTTAAAGGAAAAGGGAAAATTAACATTTGTACATGCGCACATCTCCCATCAGACATATCAATAGAGCAGCCCCCCAACCACCAATTTCGAAAATAAAACACGGGATAAAGCTAGTTGGATATTACACTTTCTACTTTGAGGGTTCCTTTTGACTTCTAGAGAACATTTTTTTTTTATGAATTTATTAAATATTATTTACATATAATCAATTTATATAATAATCACTTGAATTTAGTTTGTAATACAATTGATTTTTATATATACATTTTTTTTAATTTCATTAATTGGTTTTCCCTACCAAACCGATTAAATGTATTTGAATATTTAAACATTATTTAGCCATCTAAATTGCTCTTCCCTTAAACATATATATGTATACATGATTTATCACATTAAATTGGCTTATATAAAATATCTACAATCTAAAATCATTCTGAGCTGCTACAAATCTCACCCATAAGCCCTAAGAGTATTAACATCTTCGACGTCTGCAAAATGAGATACTTTATAGGCTGGGAAAACGAGGAAAAGCCCCAAAGACTCTGAGGGAAAATTCTCGTTTCGGTGGAGGCTTTCCGTTTGACGACTTAACAGCTCCCCGGTTGGCAATAAACGAAATTTTAATGCCGGCAAAGTAGCCAAAGTAGGCAAAGTATCTAAAGTAGCCAAGAGTGGCCGCCAGTTACAGTTCCAGTTCCCCGTTTCAGTTTCAGTTTCACTTTCAGTTTCAGTTCGAAATTAGACTTTCAGATACAATATGATAAGCCTTTCGTGGCGGCAGCAAAAAGATTACACTGGCCAACAGAGAAAGGGTACTAAGGCTGAGAGTGCTGTGAAAGATTTTTATGTCAAAGTAAGGTACTACAGTGAAACTATTATAAATCGATCTAGGAATGACAGGAAATGGTGATATATTATAGATATATATTTACTCTATAGATTTTAGTGTAAAATACGATTTCGGTGAATAATATTTGATAAAATTTTTGAAATATTTTTCGATAATATCGATATTTTTATATTTAAAATTTTCATAGATTATAATGCTATATTTATATTTAAATCCATTTAAATCTAACATTTATAGACAAATTTAATAAGATTTCTCCTATTATCGGTATCAATATTCGATATTTAAGTTTTTTTTTTTAAATTATTTATTTGTATAAACATACACCCGAGTTCACCGACAGCAAAAGATTTCTCACAGACTTCAACTTGGCCGGCAAGTGTTATTTGTTTTGGTCTTGGGGACGGACAAGATTTCCACGTCCGCCTCCATTTGTGCAGGCTCAAAGGGAATTTTCTATCAGTTGGGCTGGGCTAGAACAATAGTCCTCGCGTCCTGTAATCGATATGTATGTATATATCTGTATATATGTATACATATATACGCACAGTTTGAACGCGTGTGTGCGGCATTAAAAAACACAATAACAGCCATAAAGCAGCGGGAGAATGGCTATGAAAGGGGCAATCGAGTGGCAAAGAGCAAACACAACTGGGCGATAAATAAAAAACGCCAAACGGCCAAGGAATTCTATACGAGACTTGTTGGCAAATATGTTGAGAATGCCTTCAAGACATAGAGATAGAGGGAGAAAGCGAGCTTCTCCCGAGGCGGCCACCATGTCGTATACGTATTTTAAATACGTATACGCCTAGTGGGTGACTAAAAATAGTGTCAAACCTACAAGAAAAGGTTATTAAATGGTCTTTGCCTGGGGTTTTTATTAGTAAAACATACAATGTATTAACTTTATATTAAATAAATTTTTAATATAATTAATTAATAATTTATCTAAAGGATTTTCCAATTTGTAAGAAATACTCTTGACTGAAAGCAATGGCTAAAAATATTAATTGAAAGTGTTCCAAATAATTAAAAATTCTACATTTTGTCAGCGTTTTGAAAAGATATTCAATTGGGTTTGCTGTGGGTTTTTATTAGTAAAAGATCCTAGACAAATAACTATGGCTTTTACCTGGGGATATTTAATGTAAATCAATTGAAAAATATAATTATTTAAAACTTTAATGAGGGTTTTAAACTAGTTTTAATTGCAATTAATTTAAATAAAATAGTTTTAATTGCCATTAAGTGCAAGTTTTCCCAATAGAATATTTTATTTTGTCAACAAGAACATTTTTGTCTTAAGAAAATTAAATGGCAATTTATGATACGCACAATGTCTGGAATCATCTGCTGCCAAAACACATAATATTCTTTGTATTTGATCGCTTTGGGCCGGCAAAGATAAACACTTTTTCGAGAAATTTTCCATTAATTTTTGCCTGTTTTGACGTTTCTCCACATCTTCCCCTCCCCCGGTTTACCAACCACCCCCCTCCCTACGGGTTCTCCAAACCAAAAGCATAAAATACAAAATTTAGGTTTGCCTTTTTGGATATTTCTTCAAGTTTGCTGTTTGACATGACCAGATGGTTTCATCGAGTTGTGGGCCAAGGTCAATAGACTGCCCCTCCTCCCCCACACTGTCAGGCCTTTTGTTTTCTGAATTTTCTAGTGGAATTGTTCAAGTTTTATGGACATGCATTACAATTGTATCTCGGTATCTTATCAGCAAAGAAACAAAAAGGGAATTATGGGAATTATGGAATGCAGAGAGAACAATTTCTGGTGTTAATATTTATTTTATAAATATGCTTTTTTGTATTTTTTGATTAATTAAATGTTTAGAAATGGGAAATTAAATAGGGTAAATTGTACAAGGAACTATTATATATTTATGTTTATATTTATACAATGTTAACCATGTATTTCTTTCCTCTTTTTCCTGACTTTTATTATTGTAATATTCTCCTATCTTTTTTATGGATCTGTGGCGTCATCATCATTATCATGATCGGGTCCAAGCAATATATAAATATACATATATATATATATATATCTGTGCTGGTTTATTTTCATTACGTTAATTCATTTGTAAATATTTTCCTTAACTTTTTGCCAGGCTCTGTCCCTCTCACTCTCTGGCTCCTTTCTCTTGCTTGTTTATTTACCGATTTTCCCATGTTTTCACCCCTCTCTCTGTTTTTTCGGGTTGAAATTGGTAGGCGTGATGGGGGGGCGTGGTCTCATGCCTTTGAATAAGCCAGGAATGAACGCTCAATTTCATTTATTTTGTTGTCATTCATGGCACAGTGGGAGACGACGGACGGCTGCTATGAAAATCCCCGCCTTGTGAATGGACACAAGACAGAAATAAAGAAGTGAATCCGAGGTTTACTGGTGGGGAGGGATTTTCATTGAGAAAATGATATAATTGCTATTGGGGCAAGTAACGCAGCAGCAGCAGCAGCAGGATGAAACAAAGGAGCCAGCCTCCCCACTGTCACCAATCAAAGAACGTGGAGTGATTCTGTTAGTGACACAATGGAGATTTGTCACTATAACGATTTATATTGCCGAGAAATGATAAAGGCAGGCGTTGTCCATGGCATTGAATAAGGCGTAGAACACCTGTAGATCTCCTGTGGATTTCATAGAAATAAATATGAATATATTTTACGAAGGCAAATTTAGGTACTAAATAATTTATATTTCAAAGAAAAAAAGCCTATTAAAAACAAAATGTGAAAAATTTTCACTCGTATTCCTTCTTCCTTTAAAAATATCATTCTTTTGCCCACTGTTTTTGTTTAGTTTGTTGTTTGTCTTCTTTGTTTTTCCTTTTTCTATTTTCATTTGTATTTTTTGTTAGCCGCTTTGTGTGCTCTACGTATTTGCATGCCACGTCGAACTCTGACCCTATGGGTGGCCCTACTTCCTTATTCCTTCCATATTGCTGATGGCCACAACCCTTCCTGGCAAATTGCAATTGATGAATAAACGATGAGCGGGTTCATTAATTGTTTTTTTTTTTTTTTCTTTACATATATTCATATATCCTTCTATATATCCCCCTATACATATATCTTTTTATATATCCCTATACATATTTCCCTATGTTTTTGTGGTTTGTTGGTTCAGTGAAATGAAATTAACGTGCATTAAGTGCAGGCTAAGGCGTTCATTAAGTGCGGTGTATATGGTTCGTGGAGGTGTGACCCTGATTTATGCAAATTGCCCAGGTTGGGATTCTTTGTTTTTTTTTTTTTTCTTCTTTTTTTGTGCCTTGATGACGTCAGCTGGGAAATGAGCGAGTGAGAGCGACGACAACGAATTTATCGCATTTAATTTGCATGTAAATTTGTGCAGGGAACTGCGCTTTTGTCTTCTCCACTGAGTGCCCAGATAAGTATGCAGCGGTTTATTTTTCTCTGTCCAAAGTCGCAATGAAAAATGCACAGAAAAGTAGCATTTACGCTGGAAGGGAAAAATCAACTAAAAGTTGAAGTGGGAATACCCTGTACAGGAAATGGTTTAAGGTTGAAGTTAAGTCTCTGATAAAAATGAAATTATTTAACAAAATAAATATAGGATAGGACAATAGCAAAGGTGTATAATATAAATTAATAAGAATTATAATAAATAATAAATTAATAATAAAAGTTATTATAATTTTATACATTAACAATGAAACTTAAAATAAATTTATAAATAAATAATAAAAGTTAAAATATTTAATAAAATAAATAAATAAAACGAAGATAAGAAAGGTATCATTAAAATATTTTTTATACTATTAATAAGCCTCAACAAAGTAATACTTTTACATTAAATAACTGTGCTTGATTCGAGAAAAACTCATATATTAATAGTAAATATATATTTTTATATTTATTAATTATTTATTTATTGAATATATATTTTTGTATGCTTATATATTTATATTTACTTAAATATTTATGTTTATTATATAACCAAAATGGCTTAAATTTGAACTAGTTACTATAAAAAGAAATCCCTAAACTAATCGTCTAGCTAATATAGTAGATTTCCTTTGGAGAAATCTGAAGTGAAGCCCTACGTTAGCCATTATAAATGACAAACTAACCGGTTGCATTTATAAGAAAATTCGCCAAGTATGTCTGGACTCTAGCACTTGGCCATTCCCTTTGTCTCTCTGTCCAGCTCTTTTCCGACTTGTTTTTCCTACACCGGTCTCTGTTTGTTATTGCCAAGGGAAAGGAAAGGAAAGTTGGCTAGGATGATGGCTAAGAAGGTGGTGGTGGGATGGTTGAGAGTGCTATTTATTTGCTACTTCATTATGGCAGCAGCAAGGTGGCCGAAGCTGGTAACTGGCAGCTGTAAAATTAATTTGAAATGTGGCGGACAACTGGAAGGGCTAAGAGGGAGCCAAAGAATACTCCAAGTTGCGGCACTGTTTTTGCGGCAAGCGAGTATTTTGCATTAAGTATTTAAAAGAAAAATTTTTAAGCAGATTCCGAACGTCTCTTTGGGTCTCAGCTGGGAGTCTATAAAATGCAAAAAGCGAGTTAAGCCTCGATAAATATTCAAGTGCCAAAAAAATGGCGAGAAATGCTAAGCGAATAAATATGAAAATTGCTAACTGAAAAATTCAGAGGGGGAGGAGAAGCCAGCAGGGATTATATCAATATTCAGTATTTCTTAAAGCTTTAAAGTTTTTTTATTTTATTTTATTTATATTTATTTACTGAGCTTCTAGATAAATTCGTTTTTTGCTTTTTATTTAACACTTCTGGTTTCTACATCTTTAATTAAAGCCAAGAAACTGAAACGAAGGTGGCAACTAATTAACAGGATAATGTTTGAAAGGTGCCAGCAGGCGCTTTCATTTTCCACGTCGTATACTTAATATGTTGCGCATACGACACGTGGGGCAGCCTGTTAGCCCAAAAACGAAAAATATTAATAAATTAATTCTTGGCAGCTCAGAGAGAAAGAGGAGTAAAACACACACATACACACACATATAGACTGACAAAGGACTTTAGTATCCTTTTGTCGCCTTTGTTCCAAGCTAACCAACAACAAAAATAAAAAAAAAAATAAAAAAGGCGACAGCAACAAGCACAAACCTGCCCATCACACTAAAAATAACAATTTCCGCTCTAATAAACATTTCCGCTTCGTGAAATTTAACATTTTACAATAAATTAAGTGAGAAGGCATAAAGATAAACACATATATGTATAAATACATACTTATATATACATATATATAGCTTTATAGACCCGACCCTTGTGGGTTAACTTTCTTATCGATGGATTTCGAGCATTTAAAATTGATTTTGGTTCGCCACACGCTGATTGCTGTCTTTAAAATAAAGCTGGGCCTGAAATCCTTATAAGACCCCTTAGCCCCCAGCAGTCCTTTTATTTAGGGTTTCTAATATTAAATGGAAAGGAAGGAAGGCCGAAAGGAAGGAAAGGATTTCCTCGAAAAATAAAAATAAAGAAAAACATAATTATCCTTAGCAAGATGGTAGCAGTAATAGAATTTTAGATTTCACATACATAATAATATTTATATATATATTTTTGTTTTTAATTAATTCCTTAAATATGCCGTTTAGTATTAAACTTTTTTTTTATTAAAAACAATTACCTTTAAGCTTGCTCCAGATTTTTTAAAAAATGAATGCCAAAAAAACTTTTGCTGGAAAGCACAAATTTTCGTTGATATCTTGCACCAAATTAATTAATCCAACTTTAGCAATAAAACGAAAAATATACACCCCCAATTCCCTTACTTTCAGTTGGTTGGAAAAAATCAATGGCAATTACTGTACCCTACACCCCCTGCCTCTCCCCGTTCAAAGGACACACGCATCCCGAAAAAAAAAACAAAAAATGGAAGAAGAGGTCCCAAAGAAAATTAACATTTAACTTTAAGCATTTTGTTTCCATTTCATTTGGCTCTCTCACTCTCTCTGGCTTTGAATTTTCAACAAATTTGACACTTAATGCTGCCACGTGACTTTCGATTGAGGTGCGAAAAGGAGCACCAAGGACGAAATTCAAGAACTGTCACGTACTTGTTAAATTAAAAACGATTACTTACTCAAAAAACTCGCTTGGCGCTGCACTTAATTTAAATCGTTATTGTTATTATTATACACTTTGGAAGGGTATTATTATTTTTAGTAAAAAGTTGGCAATGTTTATGCTGGATTAGCAGCAGAAAGACAGTTTTATATAGCTGCCATTGGAATTATCGGGACAATTATAAAAATATTTGTTTATCAATTATTTCAATAATATATTTAAATATATCTTACAATATATTACATATTTTAAAACAAAAATATAGCATTATTTTATGATTTTAAATTATTATTGCATTAATTTGATTGATTCTTAATATTCCACTAAAAAACCTGTAAGGGTATTTAAGCTTCGTTCAACCAAAGTTGGCTTCCCCTTCGGTTTTCTATATAAAGTCAGTCCGCGAACTGGATTTGCGCTGTGGGCGGCCCTCCGGCTGGGCCACTGTGTTTTCAATTAAAAGGATATGCGCCCAGGATTTCTGTCGGGAGCACACAAATGCCAGGCTGGGCAGGATTCAGGATACACTTGCGTGCCGCTGACAGAAAATGAATATACATATATATACAAAGATATATATATATTTAAAAACAAAAAAAAAAGACAATGGAAACAGAGAAAAACCGAAGGCAAATTCCTCGAGCCTTAAAGTGAAGGCAAAAAATAAATTAAATGTAAATGGAAAAATATGAAAATAACAACCAAAAGTTACCAAGAAAAACAAAGCGATTTTCAGGAATAATTCGGTATAAAAGGAAATTAAACCAAAGTCAAAGACAAAGAAAAATAATCACAGTTTACAGATTGTTTTTTTTTTTAGCCCAAGCAAATTGCTTTGTTTTCATGTTTATTTCCAGAATATTTTCGGAGAAGCATGTTTACGAGAGGGAAATATTATAGACCTATTTAAAATAATATTAAGCCAAAATATATGTATATAAAAGTGCTTTACTTGAACACGCTGGCACTGGCACCTCAAGGTAACTGAAAGCATTTAAACAAATTAATGTTAATTGAGTTACTCAAGTTGAAAACAAAACCAAAACTGCTACAAGATTTTACTTAACTTAAATTCAAACTTGTACTTTTATATTTATAGTATATCCATATATATATATATATATTTACTTTGAACCCAAACCCCTGTTGGAAAACTTTTGTGAAACTACCGAAACGAAAGGAAAACCAAAAGGAAACTTCCATTTAAAATCTCGCCTTTGATTAAGATTGTAATCAGCTAGGCAGCTGATTATTAGGATTTTAACCGCGGGGCTGTGGGGCCAAGGAGTTTTCCTTAAGGAGAGCTGGGAAAAGTGAAAGGGTTCTCCTTTTCGGTGTTTTTTTTTTTTTGTGTTTTTTGGTTCGAGGCTTGTGGCTTAAGGGGAGACTTTGTTTCCACACATCCCAAAATCGCATGACAAACCACAATTTTTATTACGAAAAGCGGAAAAACTTTTCATTTACTTTGGTGGCTTCGTTTCGCAATGACGTCATTGGAGAACCCTCTTATTCCAATCCATAAATACATATATAACAAATACCAAGCGAAACGAAAGCGAAAAATAATAATAACGTAATAAATGAAAATGAAAATGAAAGTTTTTCCCCGTGCTTGTTTTGTAAACAGTTTTTCCTTTCCTCAGTCTGGTATATTTATGTTTACATCATATTTAAATATATATGTATATATATAGTGTATAAATATGTGCATATGTCCTGACCTTGGCCAAGTGACTTGAAAGTGAAACCTGATTGTTGACAAGCGTGAAATTGAACTGATTGGAAAAATGCCTTCAAGGTTTGCTTAATGTTGTTTACTGACTGCGTCTGATTTATTTATTTTCCAGGTCATACTAGGTTTATTTAATCATTTTATTGGTAGTGAAAAGTAAATAACATGTTTTAAATAATTATAGAATTATTTTTTAAGTTTTATATTGAAGTTTGAATGGGTAAATAAATACTATAGCTATATTTTTAGTTACTTATCCTGTTTCCAAGCCTTTGCCTTCAACATAGGAATATATATGGAAAGGAAAGTCAAATGTGATATATTGAAAAATATATTACACTCAATAACATATAGAAAATATTAAAAAACATTCAAATATTGAGTTTTTAAATATCAAAAAATATAGAATTGATCGATTATTGATTTAAAAGTTTATTTAATTGAAATGTCTTCTATTTCCATTAAATTGGTTCGTTATCAAAGAATAAATCGATGTATATTTCGATTTTCCCGTCAAAGATCGATAAAGCAGCGTAAAATCTAAATTTCGGCCATTCTTAATATCTCAAAATTTTTATTAAAATTGCATTTTTGTGCCCCAGTTCGATTTGTTGAGTTACTAAAATGATATTCGATATCGCATTATGGCATATATGCATTTTATTTATTTATTTATAAACCGACGTTCATTGAGCGAAATGAGCTGCACACACAATGTCAATGCTGCGGTCAGCCGAGCTGCCATTAATTTTCAATTTCTACTTGTTACGCGGCGATTGTTGGCGACAATTAAATGTTGACATTCGAGTGCATCATTTGTCAAGACGCGGTCTGACCCCTTGCCCGCCCTTCCCTTACCTTACCTTTGCCCACCCCCTCCTGGTAATGGTCATGGGTTAATCAGTCGACGCCACGTTCAAATTTCATTTAGTTAATTCAATTCCAGGCACCATGACTGCCGACCACCGACCTCCCTTCGAAGTCACGTCCCTGGAAATGCAAAAATAAGAAATTAGGGAAAGGGGGAAAAGGGAGAAAAGGGGGAACTTCGAGGCGAACGGGGGGGAAAGTAAGCAGAAAAACGTGACTGAAACAAGGGAGAGAGGATGTTGGACTCTTCTGGGGGTTGACTTTTTGCGGGATGTCTGCAAACATTCATTCATCGATTGGAGTACAAAAAGAGCAGGTATTCTCCCACAAAATGTTGCAAAGAACAGAAAAATAAACAAGTCAACAAGCTGAGTTTCGTTAAAAAATTTTAAATAAAATAATATGAACCCCCATAAACAATATTTTACTAAAATGCCATTAATACTTTTTTAATTTCTCTAAATTATATTATGTTTATAATACAATTTTATCTTTTAAATAAACAAACATTTTACAATTGTTATCTTTAAATAATGTAAGTTTTGTAAGCTTCTTCACTTTTAGTTTTCATTTTTGTTGTGCTTAAATATTTATGCCTGCATATATTTTCTGGCCTGTCATCGTTCGTTGAATTGTTGATCTACCGCCTTTTCCGGGGTTTTCCCTCTAGCACTTTTGTTGATTTCCCACCAAAGCACAGCTGAAATATGGACAAAGAAAAGAAAACTGAATAATAATCCGTGGCACAATGATGCACCTAGATGGAGGTGGGGGGAGAAATTGGAAATCTGAGGATTTTCTTAAGATGATAAAAGGAAATAAATGGATATTTGCTGTCTTTTGACACTTTTTTCCACCTGAATTTCAACTTTTTTTTCCACTCTCCCTCTCTGATTGGCCAGGGTGGAGGTCTTGTCTTGACTTTAACCCCCTCGGCACCTGAACACTCACCTCCGTGGCATGGGTTAAAAGCCTTATATAACCACATTACGTTCATGCAATGGGTTTCCTAAATAATTAATGCACACAAAAAGCAACAGGCCAGCCAATGTCCAGGTATTGCGGTCTTAGGGATGACAATGTTATGGACATTTCATCATTAAAGCAATAATATTAATAATTAATAATTTCTAATATATAAAATAACTTTGTAACAAGTGCTGAATTTATAAATTTATTTAATATTTGATGGATGGTTCATAATTTCTATAAATTTTATTGATATTTTTTGATATTTTAAAACGCCGAATATGGTTATTTTGATTGATAATAAAAGGTGACAATATCAACAGAAATAAGAAATTGTAAGATAAACAAGTAAACCATATATGTGAAATGAGCGCGTTAATTTTTTATTTTTGTTTTTATTATCGATTTGTTAATCGCTATTAAGCATATTAATCATTTTTAACGATTATAATTATTTCTGTACCCATAAAGAAGGTAATTCTATATTGAATATGATAAATACAAAGTTAATAATATTTACGATATTTTTTAATACCTAAAGTATATCCGCATTTTATAACATTTTATAATCAGACCGATATATCATATGAAATTTGTCTTCTCTCTGCCAGACCAAAGACCTGACCGCAGGATAAAGCCGTTGTCCGTTGTCCGTTTTCCGTTGCTTCACCGAAAACCGGATCCTGCTGCCTCCTTTTCCAGCCCCCACCACCTGGGGGAGGTTCTTTCCATTTACCTCTGGTCCCCCCTCCGCCGACCGGTCTGTTGGTGGCTTAGTTTTGACCGCAGCCTTCATTCAACTGCCACTGACAGTTAATAGCCCCCGCCTTCCACTCTCTTACATCACAAAAAGGACGAGAAAGAGATAGGGAAAGCGTAAGAGGGAAAGAGAGGGAGAAAGAGACTGGTAGCCAACGGACATTGGCATGTGAAAATTATGAAAAAATATCCTCCGCAATTAGCCGCATTAAAATGCGTCATTAAAAATTATTTTAGTGCCCATCTTTTGCATTCTGAATTATGTATTATATTGTATTATTGTCACCACCCGCAGGCGCCATTTTTTTATACATATTAATAATGATTATTTCCTTCTGTATTTCTTTTCAGGGTAAGTTTCGACAGGATGAATCTGTGAAATCCAATTTAAGCCTAAGATTAATGTAAGTTATTATAAAAAAATTTTGAAATTCATGAGTTCAAAACATTAACTTACTTGCTTAAAAAATTTAGGAGCATCCTTTAGGTGAGATATATATATCGTAGGAAGGGTGGAAATTTTGTTTTCCTTAAATAAGATTTATAACAATTTGGTGTATAGACCTGGGAGAATGTAAGTTATGTTCAAAAACTTTAAAGAGTTAGAAAACTTAACTTACTTGCTTTAAAAAGCTTATGTGATTTATATGATAGGAAAAGTGGTAATTTTTTAGAACATGACCTAAGATAATGTAAGTTTCGCTTAAAGAATTAATATTTAGAACAACTCACTCACTTGCATATCCCTTAAAAAGCATTTAAATGATTGTTATGTACTTCAATGATTTTGCCTTTGACTTGCTTAAGGAAATTCATGCATTTGTATAGGCCAGCCACCACCAGCCTTGCAGTTTCAATAGACATATCCTTCATTTCCTTGGGCTCGAAGAATATAATGAATTCGCATAGCAGCAGGCCGGCCAGCACCACAAAGAGGGGCTTCAAATGACTGTTGTGCAAGAAGACCGCATACAAAGCTATTGGCAGGACCACTAAAAAGGATACAAACTCGCCATAGCTATGGGACAAATCCAATTTTCGATTTTCAATATGCTCGTCGTCGTCATAATATTTGCAGTATTCTGTTTCCATGATCGGTTTTTAGATATATATAATATATATATTGAACAAATCTGAAAAAAAAAAATTAGATTTCGGGCTATACGAAGTTGAAATTTATAAAGAGAAATGAACTCTGTGGGGGGAAAATTAAGAACGATATATTTTTCCATGCCTCTGTGATTATTTTTATTCATTTTAAATTATTTTAAAGCCTTATAAATATAACCAGGAGCCGGGAGTGTTTTTGTTTCCCCCTCCCAGCAGGCAATCAATTAATGAGGATCCTTCGTGCTTCGCGAAATTAATTAATTTTGGCCAGGACCCAGCCCCAGCTCTCACTCTACCTCCACAAATATTCATTTTATTTGCATTTTTATCTCTATTCTTTCGTTAGCCATTGACCAGGCGGTCAGAGAAGGGGGGGGGGGGGTGGGGGGGGGTGGGTGAAGGTGTGGAGGGGTGGCAAGTGGGTGGAATAAAACAATGAAATGGCCACACAGAAAAGTGTAAATCATATAACATCAATTTTCATTAGATCGTTGACAGGCAGGATGGCAATTTTTCGGGGACTCTGGCAATTAAGTTGATTTGCCAAAATCACCGGCGTTGTGCAAAGAGGAGCCAAGCGAAAATGTTATGTATAAATATATATTATATATATTTATATAACATTAAATATAAATATAATTATCTCCTGGAAATTACACAAGGCACAAAGACATTTAAAGTTTCAAAATCTTGCCAGAAAAGTAATTATTTTTCTAATTAAAAATTTGTTTCTAACTCTAAAATAACCCTCAGTTTTTAAAACTCCCCCAGGACAGATATAATTTCAAGATATTTTTATGCTAAAAAAATCATGCATAAAATAAAATGCAGGAATGTACGAAAAAGTATTTAAAAATCGAAACTTTTAAAACATAACCATTTCTTCCCTGACTTGTAGCATCCCCCCTCCGACCACATCCCTGTCTTTCTGTCTTTTCAGTATTTTGTATGTATATATTTTTCTGTTTTGGATATACTATACTATGTATATTGTGTTTTGTCTTGGTCGAGAGGCACAACAAAATTAATTGCATACAAATAGGCGTCAGCAGTTGGGTTCTAGGTAAATAAATTAGTTTTAGGGGCTGTGGGGCGAAGGATGCCGCAAAGGATGTATTGCTTTTGAGCGGGTGGAAAATGCAGGGGCAGGGGGTGGGTCTTATACAGAACAGGGTGACAATGGCCATCAGGTGGGTGGTTTTTGTTTGGCGGTGGCATATTCCTCGACATCCGGCACATGCTGGAAAAACGACAAGCAAACAAACAACAACTTAAAGCTTTAACGGAAGCAGCGACTAAAGCAGCGTCGGAAAAGGGGGGTTTGGAAAATTGGGGGGTTAGCGGAATTTAAGTGAAGCCACCACAGTCACGACAGCAACACGCACTTGGAAAATCTCCTCAACCAGATGGGATTTAGCTGCGGAAAATGTCACCAAACATCGCAGAGATAAGTTTACTCAAAGTATGCCAGGAGTAGATGAGAAAGGAGTCCTTAAATAATGATATTGATATGTGGATACTTACGGGGGTAAAATGGGTTTTCTAGGGCGGGGGAATGTGTGGGAAATAACCTTATTTTGGGTAGATAATGGAACATTTTTTAAAGGCTCTTTAAAGCATAAATATATTAAGTAATAAATTCCCTAAAAGGAATTAAGTATGTAAAGTCTCCTATTCTTTGCTCTTTTTAAATACACTTGGCTTTTCACAATTTTCCAGGCCAGCCAATTAGGTAGCACTCCAGTTTCCAGTCTCTCTCTCTGTGTGAAATTTCCCAGTTTCGTGGAAAATGCAGCAAAGTTTCGCCATCGACGCGAACGCCTCATCACGCTTTAGAGCATTTCGAGTTCGTTAAACTTTTGTTGTTGGAGTTTTCCAGAGTTTTCCTTTTGGATTCCATGTCAATTTTGAAAATGTGAGGAGGTGTGGGTGGGTGAGAGGCGAGTGAAACTGAAACCAAAAGCCAAGATGGGAAACTGTTCTTGCCTTTTCCTCGCATTTATTTCATTCCATTTCAATTTCGCGCTCATTTCATGCATATGATTTTAATTTTAGCTAAACATATGTATGCTTTTCCCTTCCCCTTTTCCCATTTTCCATTTCCCGAGATTTTCCCGACGCGTCGCGTTTCGCTCTTGGATTTTCCTTGGCTTGTAATTGAATTTGTTTTTCCCAGCGAAGTGAAAATGGAATTGCCAGCCCGGCAAATGGCTATATATCTGCTTGTACATCAGTTTTATATATATAGATATATATGTATGTATATATATGTATGTGCACTGAGAGAAATAAGCAGATGGTATACTTTTTAGGGAATTTAGAAAGAATTTTAGTAGAGGTTTCCTTTTATATAAATTTAATTTGTGGATTTTCTGGGCTTTTTATATCATAAAAACGTATTCAAAATATATAGAAACCAGCCTAGTATTTCCCCAAGTGCCTGTCTATTTATCTCCTAATATGTATGGGGACATATGGACTCTCCCTGTGACAGCTGGCAAGCGGCAGGTGGACCCTCAAGCCCCAAGCCAGCCAACCGAGTTGGAAGCCAACAAATCATAAATGCCATTACAAGGAACACATAATGTGGCCAAGAGGAAGAGCATAGGACGAGCAGGAGTAGCAGGAGCAGGAAGCAGAAGGAATGGTTAGCCGGTGGGTAGTGTAGAGGGGGGAATGTGGCGTTGTGGCAAACTGTTGCATAAAATTCCGTTGCACACTTTTGTGGTGAGAACGACTCCCATTTGCAAAAACCCTCAAAAATGGCGAAAACAAAAATAATTAGGTTGAAAAGGGCAAAAGCAAACCCAATAACAAAAACAACCATAAAATGCTAACATGTCTAAGCACTAGGAGAATATATCGCTTTGGCTTTAGGGAAAACTTTGAAATTGTTTTTATGGCAATTACATTTTTTATTCGGAGTTTAGCACAATTTTAAAATTATTAAAGGGGAGATGAGTCTTTATTTTTTCGAGTTTCTATTATTAATTATTATTGTTAATTACAAATTCTTATACATTTATTAAACACTAGCCAGATAAGGCTGAAGAATTTTTAGGTTTTTAAAATTCCATCTGAAACTAATAGTTAAAATCTTAAAAGTTTAATGTAATAAGAACAAGAAAAGTAATTAAAATAAACCAATTTCTCACATAGATTCATTAAAAAAAAGAAATTCCACTTAATTTTCCAGCATTTTCCAACCGCAAATAACTATTTTTCGGGGGCATTTTAGTTGGTTAGCAAAAGGACAACATCTTGAGAACTTGTTCCCCTTGTTGGGCAGCCAGCAGGATAATCAAGCTTAGCCAGGAGCAAGAGCAGAATTTACGACTGTTGACAATGTGTGTACAAAAGTTGCGTCACTTTTTACTGCTGCTACCCAGAAATGAAACGACGTGTGAAAGTTACTGACAGGGGAGATGGAAATGGGAAATGTAGAATGGAAATGGATGTGGTGGCGGGATCGTGGGACTCCCAAATTTATATATATATGAAGGGATGGTAGGGACTCCTATCCCTCTATCCCTATCCCTACTTCAGATGCGGGTACTGGCTGAATTTATGCAGACGGCTTGGAAATTTACAACTATTTTTATGAAGCCAAGCGGGCGCTGTGTCCTTGGACAAAACTCGACCAGCTTTACGATGGCAACATGCCCGAATATCCTGTGAAGCACACAAAAAATACATATATAGGAAGAGAAGGGGTTGTGCTTCAGCAAAGATTAGGAAATTGATTTTAAAATCAATCAAAGTGGTTGAGCGACAATTTTATGAAATGTTTTATAGGCTGGGTCAGGGCTGCCAATTCGTATGCGTTTGCTTTTAGCCCAAGACCGAGCTGCCAACTGCATAAGTTTTCTAAAAACAAACTAAAAGAAAGATAGGTATGGAACATGGAATGTTAAAACAACAAACTTTGTAAAATATGGAAATAAAAATACGTGTTAATATAGTGCAAATGTTGATATTAATTTCTTATGCTTTAGAAAAACATATTTTAAATTAAAAATAAAAATATTTACAGATCCTTGAAGCTAGGTATATCTCCAAACAATTGCAAATATATTAATATTAGGAGAATATATTTTTATACTTTCTGCTATTTATAATAGTTGATTTTGGTGACTCCCAACTTGATTGAAATTCCCCAAATTTATTTCTCGGAATTATCTCTTGATTTTTCCTCGTTTCCATTCGCTGCCAAAGCGATTGGATTACCCTATAAAAATTCAACGAAATAAAAACAAGCAACCCGAATGTTGTTTTCTCGTCTGGAAAGTGGTTTAAGGAGCTCAGCGGAAAGGCACTCACTCAAAACAAAGAATCATTTGTTTGCCCTCCAAAAATTTGTACACAGTTAGACACGCATGCAAATGGCGAATTCGGCAGTTCGTCAAAATGAAGCCATTTGTATGCCCGGCCAGGCTCCAGACTCCATCTCCATCTCCTTGTTTACTTCCATATTCCCACTCGCTCCAGCTGCTTTTCCACATATGGACCTACTCTGCACTGAGATAAAAATGTTTAGAATAATTAATAAACTATAAAAGCATTGAAAATAATTGTGAACTTCAATTTGAAATGATTTCTGACTAGATTTTTGAACACTTTTATTATTTACAAAAGTTTGCTAAGAATTTTCTCTAAAACCATAAAAGTTCCTAAAATAATGGTAATATATAGTTTTTGGATAATTTCATGGCTGAAATATGTTTCAAGTAAATACAATAATTTAATTTCATAGTTAAAATATTTTTAAAATAAGGAAATAATATAATTTCATATCGAAATATTTTTGTTTAGGAAGAAAAAATTGTAATGTATGAAAAAATATTTTTAAAATAAGTCAAAATTATAGTTTCAATGCTTAAGTATTTTTTAAATAGGTAAAAACTATACGGTGATAAAGTGAATTATTTCGCAGACCTTATTTAATCAAGTTCTGAAACTATAAGTTATTTCTCTTATGTTTATATTTATATAATTTTTGTTTCACTTACATCCAACTGTTTTAGTATTATGTTGAGTGTATTTTGCGTGCCTCGCACTCGTATATATGTACATATATTTTTTTGAGGATTTTCAGGACATTTGTGGCTGCCTCTGTTAGACAAGATCCAGCGACATCCTGATGAGCCCAAGTCAAACTCGAAACATGGCCATAATTTGCCTCATCAAAATGGGCAATTTGTGGGGCAGAAAAACTGGAAATGGAAATGGAACTGGAGCACAACTCCAAAGAGGAAATAATTTCAGTTGCCATTTTGTGTGTTTTTCGTAATGGTGTAAAGGGTGTGTCTGCCAAAGGGATTAGGGCATTAAATGTATTACATAGATACCGACATATGGATACGACATGAATAGTTAGATAGAGATAGTTTTTTAGAAACACCAAATATATAATACAAAAAATTCATACAAAATTCATTCAATTAAGTAAAGAAAATCATTTAGAAAGTTTTTGATTTCTATCTAAAATTGAAATTCTAGTTCTTCAAAGTGTAGAAACTTTTTCAAAAGATAACCTTTGCTTTTTTGGTGGAAACCTTTTTTCGGCATTAATTGGTGAAAAACTGATTGATTGCGACCCATGACCTTTCGTTCAGATATCCACCTTTTCATTTGCATTTTTGTTTTTTTTCCCCCCCAATATTTTGTAGTTTTCTGACCCATTTCGAGAGCTCTTCACACAAATGCATTCAGCAGCGCCGGCGTTGATAATGATGATGCATCCACTCCAAAATGTTGCGATAATGCAGTTTGGCAATCCATCAATCCATCAGTTAGTCAGTCGTTCCATCAAAATGCCGAATTGTTGGCCCCCAAACACACACCACACACCAGCACACTAGCAATTAAGTGCATAAGCCGCTTTAATTGTATTTTGGCGGCGAAAAAAAAGGAAAAATACTCTTCATTTCGACCCAAAAACCTGGCGATGATTTCCCCCTGACCAAGAGAGAACAGCATTAGCAGCAGCAGTAACAGGAGGTAGCATCAGCTCGATCTATTAATAGAGGGCAGCGAAAAGGGTTGAGCGGGGGAAGGGGCTATTGATTTTCAGCCAGTCACATACAAATGTGGTTTACCTGTAGTAGTAGTACACAAGGACACTGGAAAATGGGACTCTGAAAACGGTTTTGAGAAAATTCTTATAAATAAAATATAATATGGAGAAATCAAAGCATACTTTTTTAACGTTATTTCAAATCACCAAAGGTGAACTCAAATTTAAAAAGAAAATAAAATGGATTCTTTAAAAATCATTATAATTTAAAATTTCTTCAAGCTTTATTTAATATGAAATTGAATTTTGTTTAATTAAAATCACTAAGTAGAAAGTAAATTGTTGCCTTAAAAATTGTCCAATGCTTATGGTGGATGGATTTTTCTATTAATGTAATTAATAGAATTTTTAAAAGTACAAAATATATTTCAGAAAATATTTTTGACCGACTAATTAAAATTATATATTTGAATACTAAATATGAAATACAAAACCATTTTCCTAAATTAAAAATATAATTTTTCTAGCATTTTCCGCTCTGCAGCAGATATAGAAAGGAGAAAAAAAAAATAATGGCTTAAAGGAAAGCAGGAAAATTTCCGCCTCGTGTGGGCTTGAATACGAAAATAGTCTCGCAGGGGGTGAAAGGTTATCAGGTGTGTGCGTAGGTACGTACGTGTGTGTGTGTGTGTGTGTGTGTGTATGTTTCAAAGCAGGTGTTAATTTTAAATTATTGACCAAAATGCCGAGGCTCTGCCTTCTCAATTAAGGAATCGTAAATCCTTCTAGCCAACATTTGTGGCATACTTATTCGGGCCCGCTTAGTCATGCGCTTTAAAATGTATGTGCGTGTGTCTGATACATTTTTAATGGCCATTAAATTTAATTGCATATTAAACGGCATTTATTATTTAATTAAATAATTGAAACTAAATAATGCACAGTGCCGAAGAGAGTTACCAAGTGAAATTATTTAAGCAAATTACGTAAAGACTCAAGGTCCGCCACTCAAAGTCCTGAAAGCCGCCCTGGGCACAGCAGGGTTAATAGATTAACCCAATAAGGCTTATCCAGTATTAGCTGAGATTGGCAAAATTAACAACACTAATTCCAATAATTTGATAATAATTCAATTTTGAGGGGAAATTAAAAAAGATTTTAAGGATTTTTCCTATACAATTCCTAAAAATCAAAAATATAAATATAATATTTATAAAATAAATTAAATATTATATTTTTATTTATCTAAAAAATTTATTTTATAAATATTATATATTTTTTTTTAGATATTTTTAAAAATTTAAACAAAGCTGAAGGGGTTCTAGTAGTAGTTCAATTAATTCAATCTGCTGCCCTTTGATTGTTTATAAACAATTCCAATTAGTTAATAATATGACTTGTTTTCCTTGGCATTCCCATTCCCATTCCCATTTTTCCTGCGTAATTTTCTCATTCAGTTTGGTCTCCCTGCGAGTGGGAAAAGTGGTTTGTCTGTGTGGAAAACCGTGCTGGGAAATGGGGTGAAAAAGGGAGTGTTTTTCGTGTGCCAATTTCAGCTACAACTGTTGCGGTCGTGTCTGCAGAATTGCGTGCATTAAAATGCTCTCTAACCCCCCACTGCACCCTCTTTCCCAGCAAACCCCCTGGGGGAAAAAAAAAAACAAAATAAACTAAACTAAAACGCGACATAAAGTACACAACAAAAAAACCAACTACATCATTCGTTGTCTATGAACTTTGTTTTTGGGTGCCAGCATGTTGTGGCTTGTCAATGGCTTTCTCGTCCTTGCCACGCCCATCTATGCTCTATGCTACGCCCACCTGTCTACGCATTCAGGGCTTGACATCCCGAATCCCAGACCCATCAATGTTTTAAAAGCTGCCCGGAAAAGCCAGCACGGGGTTTGCCTGGAATGCAATAAATGTTGAGGGGAAATTCTTGTTTAATTAGTAGTGTAAAAATTATATGCTAAATATATGATATATATCCGAAAGGTAATTAATTAGTTTAATATATTAATACAAAATAATAATGGTAGGGGTTTATATTTTATTAAAACATTTACAAAATCTTCAGCCAAAATAAAAGTCAGGGATGTTTGTTTTTCTAGGTATTTAAGATGATAGTTTAATGACTTAAATATTCAACTTAAATTAAATTAAATTGAAGTCTTAACTAAATTAAATTAAATTTAATTAAGGTTGAATTTAATATTAAATAAATGGGACTATTGTTATATTATTTATAGATTTTATACTATTTTCTAACAGTTGAGAAACTTTTGCCATTATATTTCACTATAATATTATCTGAATATTTAAAAAAAATATTATTAAATCAAATTACCTATTTAACTATTTAAAAGTATACATATACTATTAAAGAGTTAGTCCCCTTTACTAGTCCTTGGCCAGAAAACGTTTTTCCTATCTTTCCTTTATTTTTCCTGGATTTTCTGGCGGAGATTAGCCTCGGTTAAATCCACTGATGATGAACAGTTGTAAATGTCGCAATCGCTGTCAAATTGCCGGGAAGCCTGAAAGATTGATGGTGTTGACCATGAAGGGAAAGGGAAAGGGATACCAGGCCTCTCTCTTTTTTTCCCGGATTCCAGGACTCTAGGAATAATTAGCCCAGCTGGCTGATATCCAATCCACTTTTTTTTTTTTGTGCTCCAGCGAAATTTAAGGCCACATTAAATTAAGGAAAAGTCAGTCAGGGAAATTGATCTTTATTGAAGCGAAGGGAGAGACTGGATATGCGTTTGATTGATGCATAGCTAATTGATTGATTGATTGACGTCGATTGAAATGCCAGAATAATTGGAGTCACCTACACGCTGGCTTGGCAAAATTCGGAGACAATTTGCAAAAGATTTTCGGGGAAATGAAAATGAATGAAATCTCAGTGAAAATGGGGAAAAAGAAAAATGCGAGAGACAGAGAGGTCAATACAGATGCAGACAGAGATAGAGACACACGCACTGAGTGGCACAATTAGGACGCAATTCAAACAGCCGGCAGACATGTCAAAAGTTGCTTTATTGGTTTAGCACATACAGGAAATGGCAACTGGCAAAGGGAATGCCAACGCAGTGCCAAATGCCAAAACACAACAGGACGAAAAGGAGGAGCAATGAAGTCATTGGTAAAAAAAAAACTACAACTAGAAGTGACTGGACGTTGAAGTACCCTGGGAAAAGAGGGGAAACTCTATTTTTTTGTAGGCAAGACAACAAACAAAAATTTAAATCGGAATTATATTTTAAAAATATAGGATTTCTTATTTTTTATCCATTTGCTGGTATAGAAAAGGCATAGAAAATTCTCTAAAAATTTAGAATATGAAGGGAAGAAAGGAAAGCTTGGGAAGTGGGGTAATGGTGACTTTTAGATTTTCATCTATTCTCCATACCCCATTTCCTTTACCAAACTGCCTGCCTGTCTCTTTCCTCTTTCTGTCTGTTCTAGATGTCTGTCTATTTGTCCATTTGGCTGCTTGTGTTCACACATAAACAACATGCAGGGTGTAGGAGAGTCCACTGAGAGAAAATATCAAATTGGGAATTATGTTGTGAAAACAAATTCCTGCCAGGATTCTAAGATAACTTCCCGGGATATCCAAATTTCTGGCTGCAGCTGCCTGTTATTCCTGTTGGACTTCCGTTGCATTTCTTAAAAAAAAAAACAAATTGAAAAAAAATATATATAAATAATTGTTATTATTTTTTTTTTTTTTAATTTTACAAGTATTTTTTTTGACTTGTATATATTTTTCTCTCCTCGCCCAAAGACCCGATGTCATGTTGGTGTGTCAGCTCTCTGTGTCTTGGCTAACACGCAGTGCCTTGGCCACACCTACGACCCGTCCACGCCCACCACAAAACGCCCCCTTAAGCTTAAGGCAAAAACCGAAAAGAAAAAAATAGAAAAGTAGAGAAAAGTGATAGAAAAGACGAAAATGGAGAGGCAAAAATGAGGAAAACAACATCCGACTAACTGATTAAATTTATGCGCTCTTTGCATACGAATTCGAAAGGCGAGTCAAGCAAAAAAAAAGAAAGAAAAACCAAATTAGGCAAGGCAATTTGGCCAAAGGACGAGATCTAAACTAATTGTTTTTGTTAGGTGGAGGGGGAGAGGTAGAGAGCTGTTTTATTAGCCCAACCTCTGGAGTATAACTAAACTTGACATTAGCTTAAGGCTAAAGGCGATATAACATGTTCTTGAACTTGACGTGATTTCAACATTAATCGTTGCCACTAACTGAGACCTTGAGAGTCAACAGAAATGTTAATTGATTTTTAATCTGTTAGCTTCTGATTATTATAATAAATATGTATATAGGTAGGTAGGTATAAGTGGTGAGGCCCCCTGGGGCCTCCAATTAGAGCTAGGCTCCTTTTTGGTCCACTCCCCCTGTTCATTGTTAGTTGTTGCGCTAGTACCATCCCGATTCAGTGAGGAAGTTAAGGATTGCCGACAACTTCAGCTCTCCTACACTGTCCAGTGACTCCAACTGTCGGGCTCCTAAATGGCGTAGTCTTTTGTAGTTTAGTGCCGGGCAGAAGCATAGCAGGTGTTCAGGAGTCTCTTGCTCCGTTGTTTGCTTGCAGCTTCTGCAGGTCGTGTTGTGTGGCAGTCCCATTTTCATTGCGTGCGATCCAATCGCCCAGTGACCTGTGGTGACTGCTGTGAGCCTGCTGATATCCCTCTTGCTGTTGGATAGCAGCTCTTTCGTTCGATTTTTGTCAAAAGTTGGCCAACATTGTCTTGATCTTCTACACTCTGTCCTCCTTGACCATTCCTTGTTGGCTGTCTGCTTGAAATGGTCGTGGATTCTTGTCTGGATCGAGTTTAGGGATATTGGTATTTCTGCATCAGTGCTAGGTTCTGCGGAGCCTGCTCTCGCTAGTTCATCCGCTTTCTCATTGCCTGGGATGTCGTTGTGTCCTGGCACCCAGGTTACTTGAACCGTGTTTTCGTGTGCAAGATTATTTAGGGCTACCTTGCATTCGGCCACAAGCTTTGACGTGGTTTTCACGGAAGCTAGGGATTTGATAGCCGCCTGGCTGTCCGAGTAGATCCGTATGGTGGTATCGCTGAGTCCTCGTCTTAGTGAAAGCTTAGCTGCTTCCCTTATGGCGAGTAGTTCGGCCTGGAAGACCGTCGCCGAGTCTGAGAGACTAAAGGTCTCTTCAATCCCCCAGTGCTCGGCGAAGATCCCAGCCCCTACTCCACAGCTCATCTTAGAGCCATCGGTGTAGAGGGATACCTCGTTCTCTACGGTTACTCTTCCCATGCTCCAGTCCTCCCTCGTTGGGTACGAGGTTGTGAAACCATTCCCGAAGTGCATCTCCGTTGTCATGTAGTCTGTTCTTACGTTTGTGTCCATTCTAATGCCTTCAAGTATCCTGCCGTGACCTGTGCCGTATTCCTTCCAGCAGTAGCTTGCCTTCAGTCTTACTGCACTCTGCGCGGCAGTGTCCTTAACGAACAGTTCTATCGGCATTATGTTGAGGATGGCATTTAGAGCAGCCGCGGGGCATGAGCGTAACGCTCCCGTGGCTCCTGCGCATGCCGCTCTCTGTATTCTGGTGAGCTTCGCTATGTTGTAGGCTCTGGTTAGTGCTGGCCACCATACCAGGGCCCCGTATGTTAGAATTGGCCTTACTACCGCTGTGTAAAGCCATATAATAATCTTTGGATGCAACCCCCAGTTGTTCCCAAACATTTTTCTGCAGGAGTAGAAAGCAATGCTTGCCTTCCTGACTCTCTCTGCAACATTCTTTTTCCATGTTAGTTTTGGATCTAGTATCACTCCTAGATACTTTGCCTGATCCGATAGTGTTAGTTTCGTGCCCCCTATACTGGGCATGTTGAAGGCTGGAACCTTAGTTCTTCTGGTGAAGAGCATTAGTTCTGTCTTTGTTGGGTTAATGCCTAGTCCGCAGGTTTTGGCCCAAGTGTTTAGCTGCCCTAACGCGCCTGTCATTATGCCACTGATAACGTCAGGAAAGGGTCCTGATGCTAGCAGTACTACGTCGTCTGCGTAGGCCACTGCTTTGATGCCTCCCATGTTGAGCTCTTCCAATATGGTGTTCATATTTATTAGCCAGAGTAGAGGTGACAGTACCCCGCCCTGAGGTGTGCCTCTCTTCACTGCTCGCGTGAGGTGAGTGCCACTCAGTTCAGCAGTGATCAACCTACTCGTCAGCATAACCCTTATCCACTCTCTGATGCCTTCCTCAATGCCTAACAAGTTGAGGGAGCTCAGGATGGAATCGGCGTTTACGTTGTTAAACGCGCCTTCTATGTCTAGGAAGGCGGCCATTGTGTACTGTTTGTATCGTAGTGTCTTCTCGACGTAACCCACTACTACATGTAGCGCAGTCTCTGTCGACCTGCCTTTCCGGTATGCGTGCTGCGCATCCGAGAAGCCATCTTTCTCAAGTTTCTCTCGGATGTGAACATCCAGGAGTCTCTCTAGTGTCTTCAGGATGAAGGAGGTAAGGCTAATCGGCCTGTAATCCTTTGCTAGGATATGGCCCCTTCTTCCTGGTTTGGGTATAAAAACGACTTTCGCTTCCCTCCACTGGAGTGGAATATACGTCAGTCTAATGCAAGCCTTGTATATGGCTTTCAGCCATCTACAGATGCTGTCTTTGGTTGTCTGTAGCATTGCCGGTATTATGCCGTCTGGGCCCGGGCTTTTGTACCTTTCGAAGGAATCTATTGCCCACCGGATCTTCTCAGTGGTAATGATGTCCTTCGTTGACGTTTCTAGTTGTGAGGTTCTTCCCCTTTCGGGTTCCTTGATCCCTTGCAAGTTACCTGGAAAGTGGGTGTCAACCAGCAACTCCAGCGACTCCTCTATCGTCGTTGTTGCCGTGCCGTCTGCCCTGTTAATCAGGGTGGGGCTTGTGTGTCCTTTAGCGAGAATCTTGCTTAGTCTCGCAGTATCTTTTACGCCTTCAAGTGACTCGCAGTAGCTCTGCCATGAGTCCTTTTTGGCCTCGTAAATCGCTTTCTTGTACGCTCTCTGCGCCTCCTTGTATGGTTCCCATTCCTTGGTACCATAACTGGTGTTGAAGGACTTCCGCGCCCTTCTCCTGAGATCGCTGAGCTCTTTCGTCCACCATGTTGGATACTTCTTCTTTGAGAATGTGATCTTACAAGTCTCTTGGAAGGCATTGTTAAGTATGTTGGTGAGGTCCTCTACTTCCTTGTCGAGGGCCTCAGGGGAGGATTGTACCTTTATCCTCCTGTTGCCAACTTTCGATTGGACAATTTCACTGAATTTGCCCCAATCCGCTTTACGTGGGTTTCTTTTTGGTACCTGTTTGCTAACTTGTACTGCTAAATCGAAGAAGATATATCTATGGTCAGAGAAGGAGTGTTGGGTCGATACTCTCCAGTTCTCTACCTTGTACTTGCCCTGTTCAATCTGTAAGGTGATGTCTAGCACCTCTTCCCAGCCCTGGAAATTACCTGTGCTGGGAAAAATGAATGTCGGCGTCTTCCCTCTGTTACATATTGTAACGTTACGACAAATTATATTATCAAAAAGTGACTCACCTCTTTCATTTGTTTCCGAGCTTCCCCAGAGCGTGTGCCTTGCGTTGGCATCGCATCCTAGCACTAGGGTCGTCTTAGTGTCTTCGGCCCTTTGCAGCAGCTTGACCACCGGCTCAGGCGGGGCCGGTTCGTCATGGGCCATGTATGCCGAAGCTATCAGCACTCCGCTCCCATCCACCGTCACGAATCTGGCCACTGCTAGGTCAGGTGTGCTAAGATCGGGACAGAGAAAAGCATTAAGGTGGTTTTTTATTACTATGCATGCTCTCGGCCTACCATTCGAGTTGGTGCACAGTAGTGTGTATCCGGGGATCCTAAGACCAGTGACTTGCTCGTCCCTGGTCCAAGGCTCCTGTATCAGGCCGATGTCGATATCCCTCTCCCTTAGAAGGATCGTGAGATTGCTTGAAGCGTGCGTGCTGCGCTTCAAGTTAATCTGCACTATGCTCGACATCGATTGTGCTTGGTGTTGTGTCGGGGGTCTTATCGTCGATGACCATATCGTCCAACAGCTTGTTGGTGTCATCGACCTCCTCCAGTAGCTCGTCTGGTTCGGCAAGGAAGACCCTGATCTTTGCCTTCCTTATGCCGTACCTGACCTTGTGGTCTGCGGCCTCTAGCTGCGGCAGGCAGCGTTGGTTTATCAGCAGGAGGAAAGGCTGGCTCGTCTTCATCTCCTTCTCTGCCTTGAGGATGGTCCAGTCTGCCATATGGACATCCGGGTTCTGAGCCTTCAGAGCAGCGATCACCTTTACATGGTCAGTCTGCCCCTTGGGTAACCAGATACGAGCTCTGGGTCTCCTGGGGATCTCCCTGGCGTGGACTAGCCTAATCTTAAGGCCAGCCCAGGCGTCGCTAATCTTAGCCACGCACTCCGCCAGGAAGTTCCTGGAGAACCCATCGTCGCACCTGATTACCCGGTGCCCCCTGACCACGTCCGAGGAGTCGAAGGAGGGGATGGGGCCGGCCGGCATGCTGACTACTCTGTCAGTTACCATGTCGGCTAACTTGGCCTCGATCACCTCCCACTTCTCCGACAGCAGGCGCCCGTCGTCGTGGTTCTCGTCCACCAGAGCCATAGCCAGACTGTCTCTGACCACCTCGCTGAACTTCTTCGCCTTGCTGACGAAGCTGGTCACCCTCGGCTTGCCCTGCGGGTCCTTCGCCCTCTTAGGTGCGCTCTCGCTCACGTCTTGCGAACGATTACGCTTTGCCTGAGTGGACTGGACTACCACGGGGTTTTCCGCCTTGTAGCTCTCAAATTCCGCGATCTCCGCAAGGAATTTGGCTTTGTCTTCCGCATCGCGGGGGTCGATCTTGCCCTCGGCCTCATTCTTGGCTATCTTGCGCAGAATGAAGCGGGCTCTACCAACCATCGCCCGTCTTTGCTGATGAGTCATCTTACTCATGTCTTTAGTGGTGCCTTTATTAGGCCCACTATTGTGTTCCGAATGGGGAGTGCTACTTGCTCTCCCATCGGGTCTCGACTGAGTCGTAGTGTCTTTACTAGACACCGACGGCCCTTCTTCGTCGGTCCCCGACTTCTGATGAGACCCTGAGACCAGACTCAGCCTCAGTGTCTCCTCCTCGTCCATCACTGTTTTGTGGGATTTTACCTCTCCCGAGAGGTCCGAAGCTCGGCGTTTTTTTTCCATTTTCATTCATGTACGCCCGCTTTGCTCGGCTAGGCAAGCGCAGCGGGCCTGAGGGGGGTTGGGGCATGTGGAATGGTCGACCGCAACTTCGCCCCAAAGCTGCGGTAAGGCATCTTACGACCTAGGGTTGCCCGGCCCTAGGAAGGCTCCGTGTGAACACAGCTGGATTTACCCCTCAGCTGCGAACCTGGAAGTCAGAGGGCACGGGTCGCGTAACACTCCTGACTTGAGGGGAGACAATTTAAAGACATGTCCAGGTCCGCCCGACTACCATTAGTCAGCGTACTCGGTTGGGGCCCGACTGGGCCCAAACCAAGGACCTGCTTCCAGCCGCCCTCGCTTGGAGAGTATAGTCGCACTACCGATGGTGCACACAGTTACGGCAGATGACGCGGTCATCTGTTGATCCCCCTGTGTACCCTATCGGCTGACGGCCAATATGTATATAAGTTTTGAGAATAATTTCTAAGACTTTTGAATTTAATAATTAGGTATTGGCATTAAAGTATGATTAGAATTATAAATACTTTTTATATGAAGCGTTTTTTAAGCCCTAGATAAAGAAAAATATTACAAACTGATAATTAACGAAATATTTATGGATCTAGGGATTACATTTATAAATTAAAAAATAAAGCTAGCTATTTAAATAAAATAAACTAAAACATTTAAAACCTCAAATTTTAATTTTAAAATAATTACAATTTATTATTACTGCACAGTGTACCTTTCGCAAACTTTTCCACTAACCCGTGGATTTATTATATATCAAATGAATATAAAATTTATTTTGTTTAATATTTTAAAAAGCTTATGCTGCTTCCCTGCAATTGTTTATAGTTGAATTTTAAACAATTGCAAAAATGTAATAAATATAACTAATAATGAAAAAGATATCTTAGGGTTCAAATTCATATATCAACCTTTTCGTAACCTTTTCCCCTAAGCTCTAGATTAAATAACCAGCTGAAATTCCAGCAAGTTTGATAAAAAAAAGAACTGCTGAAATATTCAGTGGGTTTTTGGATTTATCCGTCCCATCCACACACTTGTTGATTTAAGCCCCCTTTTTCACTTTCTCTTTTTTTCTGTTTTTCCCCCCACTAAGACACTTGTCACTCGTCAACTCTCAAATTTAAGCCTCACAGCTGGCAGCCATTGTGTGTCAGCCAAAAAAAAAAGAACCAAAAAATCAAGAGGAATACAAAACGAGAACACGACAAACTGAAGAATATAAAAATTACCCAACATATCCAAGGAGCTTGGAGGATTCTTGTTTTTCTTCTCTTCTCTTTTTTTTTTTTTATTTGCAAAATAATAAGCAGTAAGCTAAAATTTCCAAAGAATTGGGCGGTGTTGTCGTAACAATAACAATAATAAGACCGTAGAGTACCACGAGTCGACATAAAAACAGAAACAGAAACTGACAAAGAACATGGCATAATTGTATGCCTCTCTCTTTCTTCACGCATATGGCCCTCTCTTTCACTCTGTGGGTGGTTTATGGGGCAAACATTTATTTGTGTGACGGTGCGTACATATAATATAAGTCACGTCGAGCATATCAACATCAATGGCCACAAAGCGCAGCATATCAATATACATAAATACAGGGTGTCATCGATAGTAGCGCCAAAGAACAAGTTATTTTTATATCCATTTGTAAATCTGTAAAAAAAAAACAAAACAAACTTTAAATTTTAGTAGTTTCTATTATAAAATTTTATTTGGTATCCAATTATCCAGTTATATCCAAAATATGGATTGCATATCCTCAATTTCGCATCGGTTTTCGGTTCGGAATCGTAGCCATTCTACTGCCACAATAGATTCAATATGGTTAGGGGTGGCATATCAGGATCAGCTCCCCGTTTAAAGCCCAAAAATAAGACTAGAGGTATGAATCCCCAGGCGACTGTTCTTTCCATGGCGCTGACCACAGCTCTCAGACGCTCCTTGGTTTCCTCAGAAAGCTCCATTTTCCTGAATATCAGATTTTGTTCTCTTTAGGAATTCGGAAAGAAAGTTAGTTTTTGGTAAAAATGGAAAATGGTGAAAAAATGCTTGCCTTTTGTTAATTTTATACTGACAACCTGCCGGGTTCAAATATTGAAATGTAATGAAAATACATACATACCGTGACATTAATTACAAAGGAAAAAGATTGTAATACCAAAAAAGTTATATATTTTTTTATAAAAGGCAACCTGATCTAAAAACTAAATATTATTAATTAATTTGTAAATTATTTTGCATTTTTCTTCCAAGTTCACCCTGTATTTGCGTCTCACTTTCACCCGCACCCTCTTACGCACGCACGAAGTACTACATATGAGTATGTCCTTTGTTTTGCCTGAATTCTGTTGCTGATTCTTCCTTTTGCCGTCTCTTTCTCGAGCTGCTTTCTTTGTCTGAAGACGAATGTCACTTTCATGCATTCGCTGTCTCTTTCACATGGCCCCCCCTGATGACTCACTCTGTCTCTCTCTTTTGCTTTCTCCCCTCCTTGTTATGGTGTTGCTTTCATTTGAGAATCGCGCCTGTCATTTGTTTGCAATGCCAGAAAATGAGGAAGTGGATAAGGAGGGGGTTAGCAGGATGTGGGGAGGAGGGAAGGAGCAAGACAGAGAAGAAGAAGAAGAATAAGAAGAAATGGATGGAGGTGCAGAAGGCAAAGGACAAGAAGAAGCGGAACAACAACAGCAACAGTTGCGCCCATTGTATTGCGTTTGCAGTGCTGTTTGGTGCTTGTTATTGTTTTCCATTCCCAGCACCCTTTCTCCTTGATACTCTACACTTTCTTGTTCAACTGAATATATATTTTATATATTTCCTAAGAAATTTGAATACCCCTAGGGACTTGGTGAAAAAAAAATGGCATCCAATATCCTTGGATTTTTTCAACAACAAAAAATGTAAGCACACTTTTCCAACAATCTTTCAACAACAACATTATTTTTTAATATTTTTATTTATATATTTTTTATGGTATCACAAAATCTGTAAGAATATTCAAAAACAAATCACAATTTTGTTATTAAACTTCTCTTATAAATTCATAATTTTTGTGTTGTATAAAACATAAGCCTTTTTACTCATTTTTTGTGAAAGAGTATTAACCAACTACGCTTGGCATTGCAAGGGAGCCCTCAATTCTTGGGCTATAACCATTTTTATGTGCTCGAATTGCTGATGGGTTTTTGGGTTTTTGCTTCGACGGCGGTCGAGGTCTCCGATTCCGAACGGGAACAACGGGCCTGGGAGATGGGAATGGGACCTTGATGGCTGTTGCTTTTTGCTTGCGTGGTCTTTCAACTTGTTGCTTTTTATTGCAGCTCATGAGTACATTTCTATATGTATGTGATTGTGTTGTGTGTGTGTGCGTGTGTGTGTGTGTGTGTGTGTATGTGTGTGTGTGTGTGTGCCCTGGTTTGGTGGCAACTTTAACCTTTCACCCTTGGAGCAACAACAATGTACGACGACGAGGCCAGCGAGTAATCAAGCTAACCGATTCAGTGCACTCCAAATACGCCATTAAATTCACTGTCCCTTCCCTCATTCAGACATCCCTCTTCCTGAACATTTTTTTGTTGGGCGAAATTTACGTTTGAGAAATGTTTCAAGAGGTCCTTTAAGGTCCTTTGAGGAAGAACTGCCATAAGGTCTTAAATATAATTTTTTTTTTTCAATATTTTAATAATTAAATTTGTCGATGATCATAAAAAGTTGTAGTAGAAAATCTTGATTCCAAGGATGAGCCAAATCCTTGACTCCTTATCCATCCACTCTAAGATTCTAAACTTTAATTATTTTTTCTATTAAAATAATAAAACAATCCTTTTGCAAATATTCTGTTTATGCAATTTTATACCATAGCCGGATTATATTTAATTTTTTTTTTTTTAATTTAACGATCCTCAAGGATCAAGATGGGGGAAAAAAAAAATAATTATGTCTTCTCCGGATCAGTTGGTTTTTGGGTCCTCCTGAAAACCGGGTCTTGGTTCCTGGTGTCCTCCTTGTGTCCAGAGTCTAACCCCTGTTACGCCTGCGGGCGGCCCTCCTTCTGGCAGCACGCCTCCTGCGGGCGGCGGCCCTCCTCCTCCTGGCCCTTTTCTTGGCCGCGGCGCTCTTCTTGGAGCTGGAGGAACTGCTGGAGCTACTGGAGCTGGCTGAGGTGGCGCTGTCGCTGCTGGTGCTGGCTGCTGTGGTGTCCGACGTGGAGGATGACGAGGAAGCGGTGGTGCTGGTGCTGGTGCCAGAGGCGGTGCTGGATTCAGTGGTCGCCTCCGTGCTGGTGGTAGAGGTGCCGGTGCTGTGCGAATAGCTGAAGGCACAGATTAGGACGACTGCCAGGAGCAGCCAGTGGAGCTTCATCTTAATGCTTTTTTGTTGGTCGAAATGTGGTACTTCTCTGCCATTCTCGGCTGCTGGATCGCCCATTTATAGGCCGTTTCTCTGCGTCATTGAGATGAAACAATGGCGCCAGCAAAACACGATTAGTTAAACAACATCTCGGAGTTGCGAAAAATACAATAAAGAATTAATGCCAAACAGAGCGGTCTCTGAGCCATATTTGCACAAATGTCGATTATTTGCGAAACGCAAAACTTTCAAAATTTCAAACCAAACACGCGCCAGCCCACATACTATTCTCGGTATTTTATTTACTCGACTATATATTTAGTCTGGGCCCAAGTCTCTGTCTGTCTCCTCCAGCTGGGGGAATCTTCATTCATCGATTTGCCAGCCGGCGCATCACCGATTCCCCATTGATCTCAAGTTTGTGTGTTTTGTGTTTGTGTTGTTTTTCAAAATCAGCAAATATTTGCCAAGCTTTGCCGTAGCTTTGTTGCCTTTTTTGTTTTTTTGGCTGTGCCATTGAACATGAACTTTGTTTAGAAAAAAATTATCACCGAAAAAAAAAAAAACAAAGGTATATAAAAGAGAAAGAGAAAAAGTCTAGCTAGAAAGCTTAACCTTTAATTTAACCTTTCTTCATTGTATTAAAAATTGCAACATATGTTTTCTTGCCTTTCTTTTACTTGCCAGACTTAAAATTTATCTTTAAACCTTTGCTTAATTTCAAATTGTTATAGCTTTTGGTAGAAAATTCTGTCCACAGCTCATAAATAACTCAAACTCTGTAGTAAATATTTAAATCTTCAGCTGCTGCTGCTGCTGCAGTGAATGCATTTTATTTAATTTTTTGTTGTTTGTGCAAATTTATGCCGAGCGCCAAAGCGCTTTTAGTAATTTTTCCGCTCGAGCGCAGCTTTTTCTCTCCCGGAAGTGCAAACATGGCCAAATGGAAAATGGCGGCGAAGCACTACGCTAGGATTTTATGTAGCACTTTAGTGCCAGAAGGAAGTTAAGTTAAAGTTTTCCGCTTCCTGTCCGGTCCTGTCCGACTTTTGGCCAATTTTCTTTGGCTCAATCACTGCCGCCTACTAGCTGCGGTTTCTGCCGCTACTCCTGCTCGTGATGCTGCTGTGGCTACTGGCTTTCCATCAATTAGCATCAATCAATCAACGTGCATAATTAAATTGCTCATTAGGCGCCAAAGTAACAGCGGCCAGCAGCAGCCGGCTCCATGGGCGGTCTCAGCATCCTGCGGCTGCTTGCAAAATCGAGTGCGAGCATCCTGTCGCTGCCAGGATAAATCAAAATGCTCCCACACACCCCCCCACCCCCGCACGCACACCATATGGTTTCATGTGTCCTGCGAGTGTGTTGGTGTGGCTTTTCATTTACGTATTTGCGTATTTAATTGGCCCGAAAACAAATGCGGGCAAACTAAAGGAAAATTTACATGAAAGGCAAAGTGGGAGAGTGGCGCTCTTAAACGTTTAATTCGATTCAAAGAAATCCTTGCCGGCTGTGTAGTGACTTAATTAAGCCGCAGGAACTTCAACTTTCTCAGCCTCGAGCTAATTTATAGTATTTTTAACTTTTACTTCAATAAGATCAAGACAAAGTGGCAAAAGCCGCAAGAGGACGAGCTATAAGAGTAAAAAAACTTCTTAGAAGGAATTCATCTTTAAGATTTTAAGTTCTTTTGCTATTAATTCTTATATAAATAAATAAAATACAATTTTTTTGAGTATTAATCTTTAAGCTAATACCTTTCTACGAGCAAAAACCATGGCAACAGATTGATAGCTAACCAATTGAGCTGAAAAAAAGCATAAATCCCAAAGCACTGAACCGAAACTCCAGAACTAAGTCATATCTTTGTCCATTAATTCCGTTGAAAATGGTATTTTATTTTTTAGAGGAAACCAGGTCAGTGATGTCCTTTTGCCTTGCCCTTGTCCGTCCGAGTTGCGTCTACAACAAGTCACCGTTTTCATTTGATCCATTGTCAGGGACTTTGAACAAAATTAATGGCATTCACTTGTTTGTTTTTGTTTTGTGTTTTTTTTTTTGTCATTTTGTTGCTCCTTTTTTTGTGTTACTGGACTTTCTGGCATCAATCAATAAAATAACTCGACACGAGTTGGGAGGGTCAACTCTCGATGCAGCAGGCGCACACTGAGGGAAATAAGAGCATACATATTTATAGGTAACACTGTTATATTAAATAATAACCAGAAATTAGAGTGGATTTCTAATCATAAAGTTTAGAAATCTGAAATTCTTGCTTTTTTTCTTGAAAAAAATCTATCGTTTAAATGATTTGGAAATATATATTGTTAAATATTTTTAAAATCAAGTTTTAAATTTGAGAGATGCTGGATAAAAATATTTTTTAAGAAATCACCCAAATTTTCATTGATTTTAGGAGAAAATATCAAAAATAAATGCCCTCGAAATCCCCATAGTTTCTCTATGTATATCTCTTGGCCATTGGAAAGTTCCTTATCAGCAGGGTACACGCACACATATCATACACACACACACACACACGTATCCGAGGATGTGGCCAAAAGGATATGGGCCCCCAATGCGTATTGCTGCATCCCCGGAGCAGCTCTCGAATTATTTGCCATCAAAACGCTATTGATTTATTAATGCCGCTCATCATTCGACGACGACGATGACGACAAGTCGAGCTGGGAGTTGAGCTTCCTGCCCGCATCATAGACATTAATTTTGCAAATGTCTCAATAAAAATCAATAACAAATATATATATGAGAGTGTGTGGTGTGTGTATGTGTGTATGTGTGCTTTATGGCTCTATCAAGTGGATTGGGTGAGAAAAAAAAAACAAGCTTTCGTTTGCTAAGCAAAAAATTATTAAGGCATTTCTTGTGTTATTTTTTTCTTTATTAAATTGCCTTCGATTTGCCCCACTTGAAGACAAAATTTTATTTTCTCCAATTCCACACATATTTATATATTTTTTTTTGTATATTTCTTTTTATGGAGATTTGATTTTATTGAAAGGAACTATAAAAATGAAATGCCAAAAATCAGATGATCGTCAGGGAGAGGCAGACTTATAGACAGAAGTCATTAGGTTGTTGTAACAAAAGAGAAGAATTAAATATAATATTAACAGAAAACTATAAAATTGTTTAAATATTTTATTATTATTAATTTAATAATTATTGTCACAAAATATTCAAATATTATTAATTAATGTGTTCATTAATTACTCGAAATTATTTTTAATTTAATACTTAATTAATACTAACTTCGAGTAATTAATGAATATATTAATCATATTTTGTTAAGAGAAAGTTTCAGGAAACCCTTAACTAAGCTACAATAAGCTTAAATTTTTTCTCAATTTAAAGTTAGTATTAAGGTTAATAATCCACCTCATAAGTCAACTTTTTGTTTGTTGGTATTGACTAGGTGACATTTTTTGGTTGCACTCCATAGTGGCTCCAAAAACTATGCTACATTTTTTTGCAAAACAAGAATTCCTTGCGTAATGGCAGCAATTTGAAGCCAACCTAAGTTGTTTCTCAGTGGTTTTTCTGGCCACCTGACAACGCGTCTTTTGTTATGAAAATGTTTGTAGTCAGTTTTCTCTCTTTTTTGTTTTAGTAATATTTTCCATTACACGCACATGGATGTGTGTGGTATCTATGGTAACAGAGCGGCGGCAATAGGAAGAGGACCCTTTTTTTTTTGTTGGTTGAAAACTTTTCGCTCATTTCCATGGGAGGCGCACGCCTTTTGGGGCTTTTGCTTTTGCGGGTTTTGCCGAGTTCGGTTTTTACGCTAATGGATTTCAATGGAGGCGAAACTCGACTTTCAGTTGAGCTCAAAGCATTGCGAAATAAATATTTAATGCTTGTCTGCATTTTGAATATCTTATGAGCCAAAAAGGCAAACACTGATTTCGCGTTACCTTTTCACCCTTTGATCAGGCTGGAAATTGAGTTTTCTCACTTGATCTTATTTATGAATTTGGATTTTTTCACAGGTTTATATTATTCTTTTGTTGTTTAAGTGAGATATAAATAATACATATACATATATGAGATTATTCAAGGAAATTTCGAAGCATAAGAAATTCCATCAAATATTACTTTTAAAGGATATTATTTCCTTCAAAACCTTCAGTTGAATTTAATAAATTATTTGTAAATATTATCTAGATCAACAAATAAAAAGTCGTAGTAATATTTTTCTGAACCTAAACTTTAACTTCTCAAATTTAGAGTGAAGAAACTTTACGTTTATAGTATATGTTAAATGTTCTCCTCCCATAAAAAAACCATAACTTTTTATATCGATATTTGTATTTGCATTAAAATGTACCTTAAAAGGCAACTAAACTTAAAAAAAAAAGGTAGAATTTCCATTTGGGGTTTCGCGAGGTTAAAGGATATCAGATCAAAGTCATTATCGGTTTGTCTTTAAGCACTGAGACGGCGAAGGCGACGACTCCTGCGAGCCCGGGTGGAGCTAGTACTTGTGGTGGTGCCATTGCTTCTCCTCCTGTGGACCTTTCTAGTTCTCCTCACGGCCGGCTTTGATCTGGTGATCCTCCTCTTGCGTCGAATTATCTTCTTGGCCGATGATGATGAGGAAGCTGTGGTCGTGGTGGTGGCCGAAGCTGACGTGGTAGTGGTAGCCGCAGTTGTTGTCGTTGTTGTGGTGGCCGCCTCTGTGGTGGTGGTAGTGGAGGTGCCAGTGGCGCTGGTCCTGCCAATTAGCAGGCAGCCGATGGTGGCCAGAAGGAGCAGTAGGCAGGTGTAGCGCATGTCGATAAGATGGCTGGCTATTGGCAACTGATACCAAATCCATGGACTTTAAGGTGTATTTATATGGAAACCGAAGCGGGTTTGCAGCTGCCAAAGATACACACATACACACGACGCAAAAGAAAAGCTGCTAATTTTTTTCACCTTTTCTTTGTTGTGTGTTTGTTTTCTTTTGTTTTTTTTTTTACTTTCTCTTTCATATTAGTATCTTTCTTTATAGTTTTTTTTTTTGTACTTTTCATTTTTTATGATAAAACAGGGACCTTGACGATCTCTCAAAGTCAGTGTTCTTAGTATTTTTGTTCTGTCCTTAAAAAATCCCGAAAAGCTTTATTTAAAAAATAGTTTACAACTCAAAAAATTCTTGAAAATTAATGTAAAATTTATATCATTAATAATTGTGCTGCATATAATTCTTTATAAATTCTTTCCTTAAAAAATCCCTTATTTAAAAAATATTTTGCAAATCAAAAAATTCTTCAAATTGCATTAAAAAAATATATTTTACCATTCAAATAATTCTTAAGAATTAATTTAAAATTTATATCTTTAAAAATTGTGCTGCATATATTTCTTTAGTTATATTATTTTCCTTTACAACTAATGCTTTAATACAAAAAATTAAAATTCAATTATGTTGTTTAATTAAGTTGTTTAATTTACTAGTTTAATTTAAGAATTATACAAATATTATAATAATGTAATAACAACGAAAACCACTGCTTATATTAATTTCAATTAAATTTACATCCTCAGGAACTACATTTTTAATTAAAAAACCGAATGTTATTCATTTTTTCCGTGCAATTTTAATTATTATTATTTGCGCATTTATTAAAAATATAAAATTAGCTTAAGCCAACTTGCATAGTAACTATTTGAACAATTGGGAAAAAGCACAATAACGAATTTCTTTTTTTTTGGGCAAAGTACGTAATCTTTTGCAATTGTGCAAAAATGACGGAGGAAAAACACAACCCAAGAAAATTTGGCTAACAAAAGTATCTGTAAATTTACGAAAAAGCATCCTCATCCTTAAAGAAAGACACAGAATATATATTAATTTATTCTATATATCTTGTTACAGAAACTAAATCCTAAATAGTGTTAATTTATTTAATATAAGTTAAGAACAACTACTAAAATTTTCGACGACATTTTGTTGTTTTATCATTTTTCATAGCAATATTAAATGGAATGTATTTCAGCAGAACTCAGAGATTTTTTCACTCAGTTTTTGCTTAATAACAAATATTTCAAGCTTTCTTTTTCCTTTTATTTCCCACTAATTAGACATGACGATTTTTTAAAAGCATTTTCTATATTTGCCTTACATTAAGGATAACAACATTCTTGAGCTTACGAACTAGGAAAAAAATAATGGGATCTAGGGGAGTCATTGGTTTGGTGTGCGGATCATCTGGATGGGCGGGGGGCTGGAATCAGGACTTAGATCCAGTATCTGCGCCTGCGGTTGCGTCGGGACTTGGTCGACTTGGACGACTTGGTCGAGGTTTCCCTGTGTCTATGGGTCACAATACTTGGCCTTCGCCGTCTAAGACGGCGCCTGCCCTTGGAGCTCTTGGTGGAGCTCTTCTTCGTCGTAGTGGTGGCAGCTGTGGTTGTCGTGGTGGCCGCTGTTGTGGTGGTGGTATCGGAGGAAGAGGCGGCGGAGGCGGCCGTGGTGGTGGTTGTGGCGGAAGCAGAAGTCGTAGTAGTGGTGCTGGAAGCAGCCTCCGACTGGCGGATCATCAACACCGCACAGAGGACGGTGGCAAGGAGGAGGACAAAGGTGATCTTCATGTTGAGCTGCTGGAGAGGATGTCGATCAACTGATGCTCTTCTGGAGTCTCGGAGACGCTTTTATACTGGATTCCGACCTGGATTTTAGCCAAGTCTGTCTAAGTCTTGCTTGCAGAACTGCAAATGGGGTCAGCAGCTTGGCGAAAACAAAGAATCCGAAGGGGTTCTTGGGCAAATAATAAATTCGCAAATGTGCTTTTTTGCGCAATTGTCTAAATACTTGGATGGTTTTGCAAATTGCCAACGAAACTTAAGACTTAAGACTTGCCAAAGGAGGATATTATATGGATGCCCTGAAAATTACCCTAAGAGATATTTAGTTTGCAGACATAACTTAAAGGTTCCGATAATCAAACACAGATATATTTTTATATGTTTTAGTAGAGGATTCTTCCTTGGAAAACTGGAAAAGGTTAAGGAGTTCATCGGAATCCTCAGACAATTTAATTCAGTTCCTTCCAGCTCTTAAAAACCCATCGAACATTTGACGCTAACTTCTGATTGAGCAAATCACTAGCTTACAAGAAAACAATTACAATGTCTTCAAATCCAAAAACTGTGACATTGGTTTAATTTTGTTTCAGTGCGATCGTAAATTCAACTGCTTGTGAACATGTTTAAGTTGTTTATAGATGCTAAAATTATGAATTTTTAATGTTTGGTTAGTTAGGTCAGTGGAGGACTCTTCTATCAGTTTGTTGAATGAATGCTACAGTGTAATTTGAATGCAATAATTTCTTAATCAATGGATATCCTCTAATACCAAAGAATATATTTTTGATTGCAATATCTGCAAACGTGTGTAATTTCCCAGAGCGTCAGCTGAGTTTCAAGTCCCTTGACTTGAGTTGGCAACTTGCAAAATTATCCAAGTATTTAGACAATTGCGCAAAAAAGCACAGTTGCGAATTTATTATTTGCCCAAGAACCCCTTCGGATTCTTTGTTTTCGCCCAGCTGCTGACCCCATTTGCAGTTCTGCAAGCAAGACTTAGACAGACTCGGCTAAAATCCAGGTCGGAATCCAGTATAAAAGCGTCTCCGAGGTTCCAGAAGAGCATCAGTTGATCGGCATCCTCTCCAGTAGCTCAACATGAAGATCACCCTTGTTGTCCTCCTTGCCACCGTCCTCTGTGCGGTGTTGATGATCCGCCAGTCGGAGGCTGCTTCCAGCACCACTACTACGACTTCTGCTTCCGCCACAACCACCACCACGGCCGCCTCCGCCGCCTCTTCCTCCGATACCACCACCACAACAGCGGCCACCACGACAACCACAGCTGCCACCACTACGACGAAGAAGAGCTCCACCAAGAGCTCCAAGGGCAGGCGCCGTCTTAGACGGCGAAGGCCAAGTATTGTGACCCATAGACACAGGGAAACCTCGACCAAGTCGTCCAAGTCGACCAAGTCCCGACGCAACCGCAGGCGCAGATACTGGATCTAAGTCCTGATTCCAGCCCCCCGCCCATCCAGATGATCCGCACACCAAACCAATGACTCCCCTAGATCCCATTATTTTTTTCCTAGTTCGTAAGCTCAAGAATGTTGTTATCCTTAATGTAAGGCAAATATAGAAAATGCTTAAAAAAAATTATGATACTCAGTAAGTGGGAAAAGCCTAAGGGATGGTAAAGAAATCATTAAATATTGATTAATAATCTAAAGCTGGATGGAAAAATCTCAGAGCTAAATCACATTCCTTTCAATTTTCTACAAAAAGTAATAAAATTGCACGATAAAGTGTTGTCTCAAAATGGTTTATATTTATTTTTCGAAATATAAATTATTTCCTAGGTCACCTGACTCCTTTGAGTCTTTATTCTTGCATACGTCTGTATGTATGTTTGTGTGTCAATTGTTTAAACATTTGTCCATTGGCTGTGTGAGTTTATTTCTGTGCGATTTTTTCGTTTTTGCAAACTTTCTCTGGCACTTGTTCAAAGACTCTTTTGTGGCGCGGTTTAAATTTAGCATTTTGCAATTATTTTGCGGAAATATTCCAGACCAAATCCACTTTGGCCTCTGCTTAAAAGCTGTTTAAATAACTTCGATTGCGTTGATTATTGGCTTACGCGCGGGCTTATTGATTAATTAACTATTTTTATCAATTTTATTTTTAATCCATGCGGTTTCGCTGACTGGAATTATTCTTGGGCCCTAATTAAATTGTTTGTATGTTTTTTTTATATTCTGTATTAAATGTCAAAGTTGTTGTTGAAGGTAAAATATTCAATTAATTATCTTGGCGTATCAAATACAGATTATAAAGATCTAAAAAAAAACTAAATAGAGTTTCTCTTTAGATTATTCAGTTTTAGGAAACTCCAAAAATATTTTTAAATTTTCAAACAACTCCCAAAAGTATATTATATTTTGCCATATTTTTAATAACCATTCCGGTAGCTGTTTTATTAATTTTTGTTTATTAAATAAATAAACAATCCCACTCTTGGGAGACCGTTTGATTAAATGACAAATACAAGTAAAATAGAAAAGAAAGCAAATAAAAGTTAGATAATATAATAATTAATTATTATTACTTTTTTTTAACTACTTGTTAATGCTTATCAACATTATATTTTCCAAATTCTGAATAAAATTATAATAATGTTGCATAATTAAATGATTAAGGGAGAGTATAAAAATAATAGTAATATGCTTTTTAAGCTTTAGTTTTATTTTACTTTGGAGGTTTATATCTATAAAATATTACTTCAAATATCATATGCAAAAGAAAGTAATCTTTAATCAATTTCAAAATAAAATGTTTTTTATATTAAAAAATCTACAAATTGCTTTTCAAACAGAAAATCGATTTGTGCCACATATGTACATTTGTAATATTAAAATATCGATTTTTATTGACCCAATATCGATATATCTATATTTTCTGGATATTCTATTTATTATTATTCTAAACCCACAAAAAAAAAAGTTTTATTTTAAAAGCTTCCCATTAACCAAATGATTATTTATTGTAAATTCTATAGATTTCGATATCTATGATAGTTTGTTCACTTTTTTTATTTTATTACAAATAACCAACACTGAAACAAAAACAACAAAACTCTAAAAAAAAAAAACCGTCATTTTTTTAATACTGAAAGTAATCGTGCTTCTGGAAATCCGTAAAAGAATCAATGTAGTCCTCGGGATGATAGTCCAGGCTATTGTAGAACACATCCGGTTCGGTAAAGTCCTCCACCCTGTAGTGCACCTTACAGATGACCAGCCAGGGCAAGAGCCATAGCAGGAAAAGGAGCTCCTTCATTTTCGTACAAAATCCGAGGAACAACTAATTAAGGCGAATCGCTGACGAGCTGCTGCTCGCAGCTTTTATGGCCGCCATGGCGTCGCACATGTGGGTCAGTTTGTGTAGCTGCCGTTTGGCCCTCGCGGAGCTACAGATGCTGCTCGCGAATGTGGGCAAATATGTGACTAACCCAGTTCCCTCCACATCGCACATCCCCATATAACCCATAGGGTACTTTCGGGCGATAAATACAGCGAAAAAAGGTGGTTCAAAGCGAAAGAATAGTGGCTTCTGGGGCGTTTATGTCAGGTAGAAAGGGGACTTTAAATCCTAATTGACACCGAAATGAGTTCGGTTTTGAGTTTAAACTAAATAAAATATTGTGAGAATAGATTAAGGTGTATTTTAATTAATTTAAACTGATTTTAGTTAAGAGGCTAGCTTTGTTATAAGTTTATCAAGTCCGATTCTTAGAAATAATGGTAGTTTAATTTTTTTATATATTAAATTTGTGTTTATTATAATTAAATAAATTACTTATTAACCATTTTTCTTGCATTTCCTTTACTTGCAGCTCTCCTTTCTATATAAAGATGCCTCGGTGGCCACGAAGATAACTCCTGATCGCAGTGGGAATGATGCGTTTGGCGCGCTTCACGCAGAGTTTCTCGTTTAACAAGAATGCGGCCAAGGTGGAGGGGGGACTTGAATGAATTTTAATATAACAAAAACTTACTTCAATTTGGCTTACATATTTATACCAAAATTTTTCATCTTAATTGCAGCATCGCGGCAGCGGCAGCAGCAACGGGAACGGAACCAGCAACGGCCAGAGCTTAGGTGGCAGCTGCAACGCCAACGGCCTGGCAGCCAGTGGAGGCGTTGGAGGGGGCGGCGGCGGAGGCGGTGGGAGCGGGAGTGGCCGAGGGAGCGGCGGCGGCGGCGGCGGCTGTAGCGGGACAGGCGCATCCGGTAGCGGAAGCGGGATCGGCAAGCGGAAGTCAAAGGCGCGAACAAAGTGCTTCGGTGGCACAGTGTTTCGGTGTTGCCTCCCTTGTCGCGGGGGCGGCTCCGCAGCCCCCGCCACAAGTCCGCCCCAAACTCCCGCCCAAACGCCGGACGAGCTCAAGGCCAGGCCGGATAATTATCAAGAGAAGCCGCAGGACAATCAGTCTCAGCAGCAGCATTATCCTGAGAAGCTGTCATCGGAGGAAGGTGCTGACGACCAGCAGCAGCAGCAGCAGCAGCAACGGGAACGCCTGCTGAGCAATCCCGATTTATATCCCAGCGGCGAAAAGAAGCACTCTCTGGCGGAGACTATCAATACGTCGGTGACCACGCCCATCTCCCTCAAGACCCTCATCAACGACGTGGATGAGGAGGAGCTGCTAGGGCAGCAGCTAAGCGCGGCGGATATAGCAGCGGCCAGTTTGGCCAGCGGCCTTGTAGCCCGTCGAGCCGAACCGGAAACGCTGAGCGACGCCAGTGTCTCACCCACGGCCGTTGTCCAGCAGCAGCAGCTGGCACAGCCACCAGCCCACCTGGTCACCACCACCTGCTCCGGCAGCCTGCTCAGCCAGGTGACGCTGTACAGCAGTAGCCCCGTCAATCAGGCACCAAATCCCACCCAAGGCCAGGCCCAGAGCCCAAGCACGAGTGCGAATCCGAATACAAATCCGAATACGAACCCAAATCCGAATCCCAGCCAGAGTCAAAACCAGAATCAGAACCAGAATCCCAACCAGAACCAGCAGCGTTGCAGCTGCCAGCCGCAGACCTCGCCGCTTCCTCACATCAAGGAGGAGGAAGAGTCCGAGCAGGCCAACTCCAGGCAGCTGTCCCTCAAGGAGGAGCAGCAGCAAGAGCAGGAGCAGCAGCTGCCGCCCATTACCATAGCCAGTGGCTACTGTGGCAGCTGCGAGAGTGTCCATCACTCGTCGGCCACCTCGTCCTCAGGTGGCACAGCGCCAGCAGGCAGTCAGCAGGCTCAGGAGTACATTGGAGGTATATATATATATATATATATATATATATATTTATTTTTTTTTTTTGTTCAATAAATAAAATGGCATTTATATCATAATAAATCACATTTATAGGCACCTCCTCGACACCCTCGCCGCGCATCAAGCTCAAGTTCCGTAAACCGCACAAATCCTGCTGGTCGCGCATTGTCCTTGCGCCAATTGGTTCCGCAGGCGGTTCATCCTCTGCCGGTGGATCCACCGTTATTGGTAGCAACTCAAACGAGACTTTAGCCTCGAGCAGCACCACCGGCGGCACTGCTACCACCACACAAAATAGCAGCAGCGCCAGCGTTGCTGCCCATCATCGGCTTACCTCGTCGTCGGCCTCGGCGCTAGCCTCATCGCATCCAAGCAACTCGCAGTTGCTGCCCACCAGCAAAATGCAGGCGGAGCAGGGTTCCATTGGGGACCTGCAGAAATATCACAGTCGGTATCTCAAGAATCGTCGTCACACCTTGGCCAATGTTCGGTGAGTGTGGCAAATATTTGAATATGAAATTATTTTCAAATAAGGAAATGGGAAATCATATAAATATATTTTGAAAAGGCGATCCGATCCTAACCATAAGCTTTGTTTCAAAATCCTTAAAAGCCATCTAAAAATAAACTGTAAATAATTTAATCAATTCAATTTGAAAAATCCTAAAAATTGCTCCCAATTTCCCAACTTTAATTTGGCGCCTTAAAATTCTATGGAAACTTTTCGCGTGGCCTTCAAAGTAGCTCCAAAATAGAGCAAAAAACCGCAAATAAAAAATAGAAATTTTTGGCAAAATTTTAGAGAATGAAACCGATCTAATTAGTTGCCTTTTTTTTTTTTAGCAATATTTGCACAACTGTTGTGCTTAGCTTGTTTAGTACAGATAAAGAGATAGACCAAACATCACTCTTGGCCAGAAAACACAACCCACTAAGCCAGCTAGCCAGACCAAAACTGAAAAGTTAGGCCAGGCCAATGAAGAGACAGCCAATTAGCGACTTACAATGAAATCAATTTTCAGTTAGTCGACTTAATCGAATTAGAAAAGTTTAAGTGACAGAAACTTTGAGTCACCGCAGGAAGTCGGCCAACGAAGAAAAGCTGTTGATTTTCCCTGTAAACGAATACGAGAGACTAAGGGGATTGGGCCTGAGATTGTGAATTGGATTTGGTTTTGGCTTTGGCTTTGCCGTTGGGGAGGAGGCGGCTTCCTTGTGTGCGCCTGCCTTCTGGCTGAATAAGTGATAGCGATGGCTCTCAAAATCGAATGGATAATTGAACAGATTGTGGGCTCTGTCTTAAATGCCAGCCAGTTTGATAAGTCATTGATATCCGACACCTGTTGTGTGAGGGCTTTCTGCTGGCATTTTCCACAATTATTTCTTGTTGCATATTTGCAGCTTTTGTTTTTTTGGAATGTCCTGTACCTTTTCTAAATCAGTTTTTGGATTTTGGTATTTAAAGTTCTGACAAGCCTTGTTTACGAAATGTAAAGGTTAAATTTGAATTTGAGGCATTGGATTTCCAAGTGAAATTAAGGCATTTCCTTTAGACTTTTACAATTTATTTTATGTAAAATTTGTTTAATTACAAAACTCGTTTCTGTAATGGATGCGCAGGCAGGGATCGTTTAAGTAATTTTGGAAAATGTTTGTTAACCAATTTTATTTAAAAACGTTGTTTAAATGCTGTTAATTAGGTGTTGTTAAAAGCTGTTTGTCAAAGAAATATGGTTGAAAGTTATTGTAGAAGAACCTTGGGGAAAAATGTTGTTGAAAAATGCTGTTTAATGTAAAAGCGTTAATGAAAGTGTTGCTAAGATATTCTATTGATTAGTAGGGTTGAAAATGTTTGCTAAAAAATTGTGGTTGACAAATGTTTATATAAAAATTTTACAAAAAATGTTACCAAAAATCTTGGTAGAAAAATTTTGCTAAACAATTTTGTTAAAATGCTGTCTATGATCTTTACCTGATCCCAAATTTTCTTAATTATTTTTACAAAGTCTTGTGACATTTTTGGAAGCTCTTCAGTTGCTGTTCTGTCTGCTGTTTGTCTTGATTTTCCATCAAAATGGTTCACTTTTATTTCGTTTGCCATTTCTGCTGGCATATCGGCAATTCCCTGAATCGGCAAGGCAGATTGCATTTTTTAATTTCCCACGAAATATTCATTTCCACGCCCATCCCCCGCCCATGTTGTCCCGCCGATGCACACACCACCAATACACCAATCAATTATTTAAATCATGGGAATAAACAAATAAAAAAAAACACACACGTTTTTATTGTGCAAATTCTCGGGCTCTTTTTTTCCATAAATAATTTTTATGTCAAAAGGAGTTTAACCACGCCTCCTGGCATTGTTGTTGTTACGACGCCTGTTGCTGTTGTTGTTGGTGCGACGATTGTTGTTGTTGGTCCTGCGATTGTTGCTGTTGTTGCGCTTCTTGGCAGCCGCCTGTCGCTTCCTATTGTTGCTGTTGTTGTTGTTGTTATTGCGACGCCTATTGTTGTTGGCCTTCTTCTTATTGTTATTGCCATTGTTCCTCTTCCTGCGCTGGGGGGCGGGAGCAGGATTGGAATCGACGTCGGAATCGTCACCAGTGTCGCTATCGGATTCATCAGCTCCCGAATCGGAGCCATCATCCAAATCGGAACTATCACTACCCGATCCCGACGATGAGGAATTATCTGTGATGGGCGACGCAGTGGTAGATCCTACCGAGGCAGCAGTGGTATCATCCTCGTCATTGGTATCGGTATCGGAACTGGTATCGTCACTGCTATCGGCATCAGTATCGGCGCCCATAATCGCGGCTACAAAGAGCCCGAGGAGCAGGAAACTTAAAAGCAACTTGTTCAACTTCATTTCGCGAAAACTTGTCTATCTTCTCTGACAGCTCGTCTAATGTCTGAACGCAATTTATAGACAAAGTTCCAGGCGGCAAATTATTTGCCCAAGCGAAGGCCGCAGCCATAAAACAAAAAAAAAATAATAATAAGAATTCAAATAACACAAAAAATCTGTAGAAACAAATGTCGATGGGTAGACAATAGAAACGAGGGTTGATTGGTCTCCAGGTGATGACGCCATTGGAAGTACAAAATTTGATAGTCTTGAGTCAGGTGATTTTTTCTTGCAGAGATAGAAATTGTATACCCCTAAATTGTTTATTAGAAAACCCCAAAAATTTATTTAAATGACAGTAAAACATAAAAAATTATTAAGAAATTAGTATTTTACACGTATTATTATGATTTACTCACACAACTGGCACACGCAATTTTTCCACAACTCTACCATTAAAAATACACAAACTCAAAATAAATAAAACCAAAATCAAATATTTCAAAACAATGGTTAAAGAAACCAAAACAAAATCTCGATCATCAATATGGTAATTATGGCAGCTAACAGCTGCGGTTAAGTAAACGAAAGAAAGCCAACTCGTTTTGGAGTTGAGTTGAGTTTAGGTTCTTCCAGGCCAAAAATGGAAGACAACAGACCTGGATGTAAATATTTGAGGGAGACCAAGCACGAGGCAGCATTGTGTCCACTTGAAAAAAAGTGTTACCTGATTTACAGAAATTTATAAATAAATATAATTAAACTTCTTAAATTTCCAAGTTGATTTACGATTCATTTGTTTCCAATTGCAAGCCAGTTTTGTAAGCAATGAATGCATTGTGTTTAGAAAAGGAATTTTTTGGTGCTTAAAACAGCATTAAAAATGCTCTTTTTAGTGCTAATAGTTGGGATTAGCCAAAGACTTTAATCACTTTCACCCCACCTTCGGCATTCCATATAAAATTAATTTAAATATTTAAATGACTACAAAATGATTATTCAATATTATTAGGAAACTTAGCTGCTTGATAATTCCAATAATTGCTTAATTTAAAGCTTAGAATCTCCAAGAAGAAAGCCATGCTGTCTGCTGATATTCCTCAAATAGTTGTTATCCTCCCCCACTCACCTGGCTGCCAGGTGAATTCTTTTGTTCGAAACATTTAACGAGGGGCGGTACCTTATTTCCAGCCCACTAAACACAAATTACACATGCAATTGTCGCTGTCCATGGGCACCGCCGACAATGCTGACAATTCCACAGATCCAGATCCAGATCCCACGGACCCATATCGCGTGTGTTAATGTTGCCACTCTCTGTGCCTGTACACGGAAAGAAGTGAACTCAAATTTAAATAGATTCAAATTATAATACTTGTGGTTTATGCTAATCGATTTCTCTCTTTGATTTTTGTACTTAAAACTAACTATAAAATGATTTTCAAAATTCTCTATAATATTTTATATTTCTACTTAAAACTATAAATGAATATAGTAAGAAGTAGGTTGGTTTTTTCTCTGTGCATGGACTACTTCACTCTGGCCCATTGTTTTTGCATTTTGCACGCCATTTTCTGTGTGGCCACAGCGGAAATGAACCTGCTGACAATGCAGGCAACTGTACTTTGGCAGCGGCACACTCGCCGGTCCACGAGTGTGCGTGTGTGTATGTGCGAGAGAGTGTGTTCTGTGTGGGTGAGTGCAAAATGTTGTATTAATTTATCACAGGAAGAGCCTTGAGCTGACTCGTCCTCAATCATTCGGGGCTTCGGATTTTAAAGAAACATTTTGCTGCCAAAGTGGGAAAAGGTTCACCTGTTTAACTTAGTTTAACATTCTTTAAATTGGTAAAATATTTCAGTGAAGGATATATGTTTAAATTGTAGTTAAAAAATCAATGAAAGAAGATTAATTTTTATTTACAATTATTAAATGTTAAAAATCCTTAAAAAGCTTTCATTAAGCTAGGGATCCTTATAAACAAATGGTATTAAACACATTTCTTTCCGATTGCATAAATATTTATAATTATTATTTAAATATAAATTGATTCTATTGGCTTTGAAGCTATCAAATATTCCTTAAAACTAGCTTAATAAATTGGCTCACAGATGTCTAAATAAATGACACAGAAATTAGGCCAAATAAATGTTTAAATAGCTCTTATTTTCGTCTTCACTTAGAAGGAAATGACTCGATGAAAATAATAATATATATACCATATTTATATATGCATACACTTGGCCCCGATTTTAATTACTTCCATAATTGTGGGCGCCACTCGCCGTGTTGCATGCCCCATTTCATATTTCTTGGACAATTTGATTTACATAATCTTCATTGATGGCAATCATCTGTTGCGCACTCGGGCCCCTTAACCCACTCTGATGCTTCAGACTGCCGAAACCCTAACCCTTAACCCCCTGTAGACCCACCAGCCATGCATTATTTAACTCTTTTGTGACATTTCCGCCCAACTTGGGCCAGGGACAGGAGCAGGAGCAGGAATAGGGTCTGGGGACTGGGGCTTCGGTCCTGGGCTCTCACAATAATTCACGCTTCAGTGGAGCTCCGTTGCTGGTAGTCATTGAACTTCAGCTAAATGTGTATGGATATTATATATTATATATAACAATGGGGGATGGGGACTCATAAAGGACGAGGGACTAACGAGAACTCGAGCGCCTTGAGCCTGCCCCCAAAAATAACTCGCAATTAATCAATACGCCCGCAGGCCTTAAATATTGTTTATTTTTTTCTTTTTGGAATTGGATAATGCAATTTTTTATACAAAATTCTGTAGGTAAAAGTCTTGGAATATGTATAGAAAATAATGTATACTTTTAGAATTGAATTTCAGAGAAAGATAAATATGGCTGAAATTCAAGAGAACTATTAAATGAATTAATACCCTGCAAGGGTATAAAAATTAAATGTAAATATGTTAAACATTTTTATATATATTTTTTTTATTACCAAATGTAAAGCTTTTTATTTTTAACAGTCATTAAAGTCATTATGAAATAACGTAAATAACGTATTTTTTAGTCAAAATAATTGTTTCTTTTAAAAAATGGATAAAATTTAAATATATTTGTAATACATTTTCCTGAATTTCCACCTTTTCAAGACATCATTCATATTTAACGTTAAGTATACGCCCTGTGCAACAGCTTTAAAAAGCTCCACAAAACATGGCTTCCTTAAAAAAGCTCTATTTTTCCCAAAAACAAGTAGCTTTTTTCGAAAACTTTCACCTTTAGTTAGGCAAAACTTTCACCTCACCTTTGTGTAGCTTTCCCCAGACATATTTTCCCGGGAAAATTCCCCAACAGCTACATTTCATCCAATGGCAAAACCCTCAAAAGCTTGAAAAGCTAACCCCCTCAGTCTTTCAATGGATTTCTTTTCCGATCCCTCGCAGCCATTAGCCGGAATTACGCGGAAATTGAGTACCATAACCTTGACATTCGAGGTGGGATAAGCGGAAGTTGGCCCAAAGGTTAGCCGCTGCTCTTGACAGGGGGAACGTGGCCCGGTGCCTAGGTGCCTGGTAATCGGTGTTTGGTGCCTGGTTATCCTTGCTTTCTGCTTGGTGCTTCTCACAATGTCCTCGAGGAGACAAATCAAAGAGTTCGCCGCCCCCACAAGCTGCCAGGAAAATAGAATCAAGCCGGTAAAATAGGAATATATATTTGTATATATAAATATAATGCACTCAGCAGACAATTTCCCACATCTCTTTGAGGTTGAAGGCCAGGGGGCTACACTTGGGAAAAACATGTACTCTGAAAAGTGTTTAGAAAAAATCGTTATTTCTAATAAATTAATATAAATTTCAGCTATGCAAAGTCAGGAAATTATTTATGTTTTATTCAAATAATAAATTTCCATTTATTTGAAACATTTTACATTTATTTATAATTTATTTTTCTAACTGCATTAAAGCGGTGCAATCTCACCCCGTTTGTGCAACATTTTTGAGTGGATAGTTGCCACTCCGGTTGTCACCTGCCAGGTGGTGCTGCAACACAGGATATTGCGGTTAAAGATGTGGAAAAGTCAAAGGTCTATGATAACATATGCTGGACATAAAAAACAATTAGCTTTTGCAGGAGAATTAGAGTATAAAAAAAATATATGAAAGGAAATAAAAATACCCCTTAATTATGCTAATTTCATTTTTTAAATAAGAAAACAATAAAACAATTATAACTAATTGCCGTAATAAACCGAACTTAAATGTAAATCATAAAATATTCCTGAATTTTCGGAACCTTTACTTTTCTTTTCGAATAAAACATAAGAAAAGAACCCAAAAAAAAAATATATATATCATACATGCAGATGCAGGGCAAACCTGTATTTAAAGGTACATACATATATAGATATATATTCGCATTCATGACTCAATTATCTGCAATTGTTATTTGTTTGTCCTCACTTTACATACGTAATGAAGTCTGGATGGAGCTCAAGCAAATATTTTTCGTATTCCATGTGAATTTCTTGGGAAAAACATACTCTGCCCCTGTCCACCAACTGAATTAATAACAATTTTCCCCTCTCTCTTCTTTTTTACTTTCAGGTGAGTTTTTCTTGTTTTCATATATCATTCAAATTGTGCATAAATCGTAAGTAAAGGAATTTAATTGAGTTATAATATACATAATAAGCTTAAAGCAAATATTTATGAATTAACATTTAAAATTTGAACAAAAAACAAGGCATTACTCTGAATGAGATGTCTACGCATATATCTTTTCGATTCAAGTGATATTAAATCTTCAGAAGTCTGTTAAAATATTTTGGAAAGGCTTCTCTACTCCTAGGGACCTCTGACCAGTTCATTAGGGACTCCTCCGGTTGCTAGGCTCCCCTCTTTGGCTCTTCAATTTCTGTAACCTTCCGACGGTTGAACATATATGCAAGTTGCATGTGGCATATGCACCGCAGAAGCCGGCCAGATGTCAGTTTGTTCATAATTGAGGGCCATGGGGGACAGCAAGGGAGGGAGGATGGGGGGATATGCAGGCTGGGCCAAAGGTCCTGCTTCGACATATTCAATCAATTTAACTGACATTTTCTATAACTATACGCCGCTTTCAATTATGTTAACTATGAAATGGATACGGGAGGGAAATGCAGCTTAGGGAGTGGGGTAACCTCGAAATGTGTATTTATCTGGCCAAAAGGGGAAGCAATTATTTCCAAAAATATTTAAAGTACAGAAAATCCGTTTTAAACACTCTTTGCATAGTAAATTAGGTGAGGAAATTAATGAAACAAATTAAATGAGAGTTTAAAGAACTTCAATTAGATTCTCTTTCTGGTTTATAAATGCCCTGAAGAATGTTAAATATTTCATTTTCAAATATATACTTAAATATAATGCCAACACAGACATATTGATTTGTATAATCGCTTGCCCCAACTTGGCTTCATTACAAAACTATGGCCAACTGGCCAAGTTAATTACGAAAGAGCGATCTTTCCATTAAACAAAGCAAAACACTTGCACAAACTCAATTGGAATGAAAATAAAAGAAATGAAAGAAAAGAAATGTAAAGAAGAGAACAACAAAATTGAAAAAAGAAACAAATGAAAAGGAAAAAGAAGAGAAAAGAAAAGGGAATATATATATATAACGAGAACAAACAAAGCCAAGTGAGCAAAAGAAGGAAGCAAACAATTTCAAATGCTGAAACAAAAATTGACTTAGAAACTTTAACTGCATAATGGAAGCTCCCCTCCCAGGCGGAGGCTAGTCCCGGAAAAGCTGCGAAAAGTGGGTATAAAATTGAAAGCGGAAATGTGGCCAAGGACCTGGGCGAAACTTTCCATTTCCATTGGGGGAAGAGGAGCAGAGCGCAGAGCGGCATTCATTCCCTGCAGCGCCTGATAAATGTTTGCTAATTTCGTTAATCATACGCCGCGTTGCCCCGTGGCATATACTACATATACATACATCCATACATCCATCTAGTATATCTGGTATAGCCATTGTTGTCTGCACCATTCGGATGACTAATGCTCTGGGGAAGCTAAAGCTGTGACTGCATCTCGCCATCATCACGATTCCCATCACCATTTTGTTGGCCATGCAGCTTAGCCCCGGTCTCCTGGCTCCTGTTTTTCCTCCACTTTTCATTTTTCTGAAAACCCAGTCAGCTAGCTGGCTGGCTGGCGAACATGTTAGCCTGGTCGACAAGAGCCGCCAACTAACACAACCATCAACTGGCCAGGTTTCAGGCCAGCCAGTCAGCCAGTCAGCTGGCAACATGTTGGCTCGTTCGGGGCTATTTGCCGAATGCACAGTGGCCTTAGACGGGTTTTAGCCCTAAAAAATGTTATTTCAAAATAATTATTAGTAAGGTTGAAGTGAATAGTAATTCTGGCTCTTTCGGGTTTTACTTTGGGGATGGAATAAAAAAAGAAAGATTTATTTATATAATAACGCGAAATTTTGTATCTATATTTGTATCAATATTTTAACATTGCGAGGATATTCTGCCAAACATATCGAACCTATAAATTCGAACAAAAATTAACTACAAATTTTTGTTTCTTATTTATCGATAATTTTTCTATATTCTAAAATTCCATTGATTAATTTGTTCGATAATAATCAATATAAATCGATATTGTAAAATACAATGCGATACCTTTATGATTTTTGTCAATTTGGATATTGATATTAAAAGGAATATCGAAATAAAGAAATAATGTTAATTAAATAATAATATAAATATCACTTTAAATATTTTCGATGTTCAATGCGATACTATTTGATTTTTTTTTAATTCGATATTGATATGAAAAAAGATAGTTTTATTATCTATAAAAAATATAGGCTTACCTATCTCTCTATATATACCACAACCCAGTTGAGATATTTTGGCTTATTTTGTTTCAAACAAAATGTGTTATTGGAACCACGGCTTTGTGGCAAACATTCTGGCAGCCTGGCTTTCGATTTGGTCTATTTGTTTGATTTACGTTTGCACATTGCCTGCCAATCGGCATCGAGAACGCAATTTTTAGGATTTGTTTGGCTCTTTTTTTTTCGACCACATCGAGAGTGCTTCGAACCTGCTGAAGTTCAAGCGCATTCGAGCATGTTCGAACCGTGAATCCAACCGATTTCGAAGGCATTTCCTACCGCTTATCGTGCCGCCAGTTCAGTTGCAAATCAGACGTCTATTGTGGGAGTCGAGCAACAGCAGCAGAAGCATAAAGCATTAAGCATAGTAGCATAACAGCATTAAAGCATAGCATAGCAGCAAACATCGGAGCAACACAACAGCAGCAGCAACACACCATCATCATCATCATCAACAGCAACGCAGCAACTCAACTCGAAATTGTTCCCAGTGCGTTTTATGCCTATTTTTTCCAAGTGCCACCTCTTTTTTTCCCTGTGTATGACAACAAAAAATACAGAAAATATATAAAATTCACATAGCTAAAATAAAAATAAAAAGAGTCAAACAAAATCGAATACGAAATGAAGCAAATCAAAGTGCAAAGACTCTCCTCTCCAGTGAAGTGAAGTGATCGCCATATAGGAACTATCGCACAAAACTTGTTGCAGCCAAAAGCGTTAAAACTTGTTGCAGGGCCCCCACTTAGACCAGACAGAATAGAACCTAGAACCTAAAAAGGTAAATCTTAATAGTCGCGGGGGTGTTTTCATTTGATCGAAATAAAAAATAAAACGATCAAAAATAGGCAAATGACAAAGTGCCATAAATAGAACCAAATCGAAATTAAAAAAGTAACAAAAAACTAATCGCCTTTATTGATTGTTATCATTTGTTTCCCCTAAACGATTCGCTGATTAATATAGCGGCCATAAATATTTGTTGCGTTTTTATTTTTAAACAGTAACAAAAAAAGTAAAATTTAAAGCCAAGTGTGATAAGTCACAAAATTGTGTCGATGATTAATGATGCTAGCAGGGAAATTGTAAGTAAAAGAGGGCAGAGCTTTTCCCTAAGGAGATTTCAAGAGATGAAAAGGAAAAGTTAAGGTAAAACCCTAATCAGCAAATCAAGAGTTTTAGCTTCAAGAAAATGCTAAATACTTGATCATAAATCAATTTTTAAGAGGGATTTATTAAAATTTCCTTAAAATGTAAAGGGTTTTAAGTAAAAATTGGGATTGGAAGAGGTTTACTTGGAGCTTTTGGGATTCAGAAATTGGTACTCCGGCAGTATACAATTTTAAAACTAATAAAACTAATTAAATCTCACAATAAACCTTAAACCAGAAGCCTTGTCTTATTTTATTTAAACAAATTACAAAGAAATTTCCCAAAATCATATAAAATATGAAAAATAAGTGAGCTCGACACATGCTAGACCATTATTATCATTATTTGCCGAGGCTAAACGTTGTCTGCCAATTGCTAATTTCACATATTTCCCTAAAAGCTTATCATCTCGAGTATTTACTCTCTCGAAGAAAACCAAACACCCAGACTTATCTATCAAATCGCATACTTCAAACTAAAGAAGAGCTAATCGAAAAAACTTGCAACCAGAACGGAGAGAGTTTTTTGAACTCTTCAAAACCAAAAACTTTCAAGCGATGACTCAAATAAATCAAAGCGAATAGCAACAAAGAAGATATATATATATATATATATATATCTATATATATGAGTAAAGTTTTCATATCATATTGGCAACAACAATTAGCGTAATAAACGCATAAACTCTATAAAAATATGCCAAGACGGATATCAAGTTGAAGAGGCTTTGAGGGAGCTACTGTTTCTTGTTTCTTTTTATTAGTTTTATTTTTCAGTTACTTTGCCCTCACTTAGTCAGCCAGCGAAATGCGGCCGTCTGTCTAAGAATTTTTGGCAGCAATCAAAATTATTATAGAGAGCATATAGCCCAAGCAACAACAACAACTCACACAATGTCCCAAGAAAATTAACACATTTTGACGAACTTGTGTGTGCGGCTGGCAAAACAATTTAAAAATATGTTTATTTTCTTTCTCCCGTGAAATGAGGGATATCGAGAAAACTAGAACGAAGTATGAGTGCTCTTTTATGGCTTAGATTAGGGGTTAAAATAATGTGATATTAAAGATGTTAATTTTTAGAAAATTAATAGAACTAGAATAAGTTTCGAGTTAATAAATTCTACAAAAGAAAAGAAATTAATATTTTAAATATAATTTTAGTAATGAAAACACAAAATTAAAATCATATAGAATTATTTTTTAAAGAATTTATTAAAATATTATTTCTATTTTGCACACCTCAATAAAACCGTTTTCGAATAACGTAAATTATTGATATATTTCCCCTAAATAATCCTTGAATAAATTAACTAAATAAAGAATGTGTGACATTCTAGAAATAGTTTTAATTTTATAAAATCTAAAAAGAGAAGGAAAATATAATATTTAGCATATATTTAAAAGTCAATAATTTTAGTTAGCAGGAAAAATATTTTCCAGGGAATATAAATAAATTGAGGGCTCTCAATACCAAAAAGATTTTTTTAAGATTTTTTTTTTTTCAAATAATAACAATTTTAGTTAGCAGGAGAAATACTTTTCCGGTCAAAGAGCTCTTTCTCCTTAATAATCCTCCCAGAACTTAAAAATCGGATATTTAGTACCTGCTAATCCCTTGATAAAGTCAAACTGCCTTGGGCAGTTCACAGGGAAAATTCAGAAGGAAAAACCAGAACACAAAAAAAATAGAAAACGAGAAAAGAAAAAGAGGAAATGTTGTACCAGAAGACAGAGGAACGCACATTCCCGGTGGCTTGAGGAATTCATCAAAATTGAAATGCTTGTGGGTCTGGTGGATAAGTGCTCCTCGTGTCGCATAATTAACGCATTCCCTGGTGCAGCCTCTCCCTCTCTCTTGGATTTGAGCAGCCCAAACAGCACATAATCATCTCATGGTGCTGTTAGCTGGGCTTAAAATTCATTTTGCTGGCAAGAACCAAAATGAAAAAAAAAATATACAGGCCAACACAGAACCGAAAAACAGAACTTATTTATAAAACTGAGCAGTCGAGTGGATGAATATGCCGTTCCTCCTGCCCGTTCCCACATGGTATTATATTATTATTTTGCTTTTTTTTTTTTTTTTGGGCCCTGAAACGAACGATAAAAATAAACCAAAAGCCAAAACGGCCAACAAGACAAAACAGTTTTTCAACCAAAAAGTCGCAAAGGTGTAAAATGTATTGGGGAAAATAATGAGGGAACAAATGAAAACGATCAAGTGAATAAATAAATGAATAAATGAATGAAATGAATATATATGTATGCCTTTTCGCAGAGATAAATACATAAAACGCCGCAGCAAAATTCCAAAGAAATTTGAACATAAAACAATAGCAGCAGCAACAACGACAACAAAAAAACACGTAAAGCTAAAAAGCAATTAAAACAAATTGTGCCGTAAGTCAGGTCGGTGGGCTTACAGGCCAGCAACAAAAAAATAAATATATAAAAAAAAAAACATAATAATAAACAGAGAATAACAAGGAACAAGAAACAAGCACCACCGAAGGATCCAAAGGACCCAAAGAACCCCCACCACACCCCCGAAAAAGGTAACCAGGAATTATTTAATTAATATTTCATACAAAACAATCAAAATGAAACTCCCCAAGTGGAAGAGGCTTGCCCCCTCTTGCCTCAATGCTGCATACAAAAAACAAAAAAAAGAAAATCCCCCAGTCCCAAACCAGATTGTACATTTATAGATATATATATATATATATATATATATCTGGCGTATTTATTACATTTCTGTGCATATTATTTTGCAGTCGATTGCATTTGATTCGATTTGCGATTGAAATTATGAGCAGAAAATATATACGAATGCCGGCGGGCATTGTTTTTGGCAGGCTTCATTGGTTTTTTTGGCTTTGACTTTTTAGGGTTCGCATCACCGATTTGCATTTTCCCGCGTTTTTCCGGCATATATTTTCCACCTTTTTCACACATTTATTGAGGCGAAAAACAATCGAAATCCACATACAAAGCCAAAACTTGTTGAGCTTGATTTCAACTTGGTTTTGTTCATTTATTTACAGCAGGATAATAAATGCATTACAGGGATTAGTTGGTATTTTTTTGTTTCCCTGCAAACTCTATTTGAATTTTCATAGATTTCCCTAAAAGCCCAACAAGATTTCGCATTAATGCTTTTTACCCTGAAAATCTAAGCCCTTTTAATTAGTCTCTAATTAATAATGCTTTTGCCTTGATTATTCTGCATTTATTCCTATGGAAATTCATGAATATTTATTGTCTGCAGAAATAATATTCTTAATTTTGTAAAATACCTGCCAGCGTTTTAGTAGGGCCTTTGATTCATCATTATTATATTCTTGATTGTTAAACAATTGTTATTGCATTTGAGCTTAATTAAGCATTTATGCATTCGGCCTCTGACTCGATTTTAATTGCCCGAAAATTGCGAGGCCGAGACTGCTCATTCTCGAACGGATCCACTCATATGTATGTATATGCCACTCGTCGAGAGTGGTTCTTGAGGGGAACACCACAACGCACCGTCAAGGACCCACCCAAAGGCCTATCAGGAAAATGCATCTGCAGAAATGTCTGCCAGCCGATGTAAATGTGCACACAGTGAGGGCCAAAAAAGTAGCAATTGAGCAAGAAATAATTTAAAATTGAGCAATTGAAGAGAATAATTATTGTGCGTAAGACCAATTTTAATAAAAATTAAAACATTATACAATTATATCTTAAATTTTGAACTTTGATAATGATTAGATTTTCAAGAATTAAAATCTTAAAAATCTCATAAAAACATACTCAATCTTAACACCAAAAATCATACCCAAAATATAAGCATATCCCAGGATAAACCCTATTTTATCTGGATTAAAGCATTGACTAATTGTATCTTGTTTATTTTGAACTTAAGATTAATAGATTTTCAAGAATTAAAATTTTAAAATATCCCTAAAAACTCACCTCTTACCAGCCTGAACTCTTTTTCTTTCCTATTTATTTTAAACATTTATTTAAATAAAATATAATAGCAATAATATTTATAATATTAATCACTATCACAGAAATGCGAAATGTTTCATAATCGCGACAAAATAGAGGGTTCAGGGTAGTAGAGGGTTGTGCTCGGATGGCTGGGATGGGGGCCACTAACCGTTCCGATAAGATAGCACCCCCTCAAAATGCGATAGAGAGCCGGCTGACTTAGGGCCTGAAGTAGGCATTTCGGGGACAAGAGCTCCGCAAGCCCCAAAAAATTATACAATTCACACGGTAGATAACACCCGGAATCAACTCAAGTGAAGGAGTTTAGCCCGGCGTGTGACATAACCGGGTGTCCACTGTAGCACCACCGATCCGATCTGAATCGAACCGATTGACGCATATTAAATCGGCCGGCGACATTGCGACTGGGAAGGCCAGCTATATGTATTTATATATATGTTTCACAACCCTCTACAAAAAAAAGGAACAAATTTAAAGAAAGAACTAATAGAAATCTTAACGCAAAGATAAGCCGAAACGTATTGGTTGCAATGATTAGATTTCGATCAAAAGATATAGATTTTTTCGATTGCCCATCATCACGCGATTTAAAGTGAACAGAATTAAAAGTCGAAATATAAGGAAAAAGGTTTAATATAAATTAATGATCGATAATCTGATGAATAATATCGAAAATGTATCGTTTTAAAGAACTAAAAATCCCTCGAACCATTCAAATCGATTGGCAAATTAAGAGCACAAACCACAGTTTCGAAAGAAAAACAGCACCAAGAAATAATCGAGGAGTTGGGAGTGAAAGGAAAAATGCCAACACATGTGTCTTCAATTTACATTTAAATGGAAAAACTGTGGAAATGTTCGATCAGAAGTTCGATGCTTGCATTTCTCTGGCTTTTCTGAGTCACATTTGCAAGGCAAATGCTTTCTTCATTTATCTGCAATTGGCTGAAAACGTTTTTCCAATGAATTGGCCTTTTCATAGGGGAGTCAGTTTGAGTACAAAAATCACTGCCTAATTTTTAGGGTGAATCTGAAATATATATATATATATTGTAAATCCACTCATTACTTGGGCTTCTATAATCTCCTGCTCCTGCTAATGAATTCCCTTAAAAGCCAGTTTCCTTTGGCATTCTCTTAAGCACTCAGCCCGATTTCTCATTACCAATCCAGTGTGCGAATGAGCCATTTTGATTCATTTGCGGCCATTTCCTATGCGGCACGAACTCCAAGTGATTGAAATGTAATTGACAGCCCTGTCTAAGTAGCTATGCCGGCGCGCTCTTTTTTCCAATTTTTACATCGAGGCAACACAGCAAAAAATAAAATGAAATAAAATAAAATACAGGCACAGATACAAGATACAAGTCGCAGCTGTTAATGCAAGGCTAGTCATGTGCTTCGATTTATCGACAGCATTTCTATTTGTACTTTTGCCGCAAAATATTTACACAATTGACAGCTGCTTCTGTTCACCCACCGCCCACACATTTTCCCCCGCCGTACATTTTCCCCCTCCACTCTCACTCTCTCTCTCTCTCTCTCTCTGAGTGAGTGTGGGTAAGCTGAGCTGCTGAGCTGCTTTATGTGCTCCTCGTACCAAATGAATTATCAAAGCTTATTGTCACATAATCTTTGTCAACATGACTCAGAATACCCTCCACGGAATGCTAAGCCAGGGATGCTGCGAGCTCCGGCTCCGGCTCCGGCATTTTCCCCCCTTGAAATACACGGACCTTGGGCGGTGGCTTGGTGTTTAGAGGGAAATTGTTTTTAATAGGGGTTTTTCACAGTGAAAAGAAAATTCATTAAGGTTAAGAAAGTAAAAAAAAAAAAAAATACAAACAAGTGTTTAATAATTATTCAATTAATTATTAATAATGCAAGTAAATATCTCTGTTTTTTATATAAATTATAAGCTCATCTCTCTGATTCTTAATTTAAAAGATATCCTTGCCCTTAAAATCATAATTTCTCTGTGCCTCTGTGTGTGCGTGCAATTGGGCGTATACGTAATATTTCAATTTGCACTTATTTTTTTGCCCCCCCCCCCCCCCCCTCCCACTTTCTCTTCACTTTCACTTATCTCAGATTATTAAACACGCCAAGGGAATTCACTTGACTCAGTTTTTTTTTCAGGTTATTCACTGCGGTTGAGCTTCGGCAAGGCTCCAACTATACATTAATTCCCAGACCGCAGAATTCACACAAAGGCGCAGTGAAAGAGTGGCTAGATGCGGGGACACAGGATCAGAGGGCGGGGGGAGAGTGGAGAGGGGAAGATAACCACAAATCAGTTGAAAAGTTTTGTAATTAAATAGTAATATGAATACGTCTGGACGTGCCAACATTGATAAGAGCCACTTGGTAACAAGTTTAATCAATCATTGACATTCAACAATCTAGCAGCATTTTTTTGCTATTGTTTTTTGTTTTCTGTTGGCCAAGACAACTGGCGAAAGTCCATGTACTATGTATATTGATTATATCTCATATCGGTGACAAGGGATGTCGAAAATATAGGCTTATATTAATATTGCATCGATATTGGCAACAAGCCTTCATGTTTATGTCGTTGCAAGAGTCTAGAATATATTTTTGAAAATAAATATAATGACATGTTATTGATATTTCGATTAATTTGTAAATATTTAGTTTTATATCGTTATATCGTATTTATTTATCGAATTTATTTACTTGTATTTCGATAACGTCGTCTTAAAAATATGATGCTGAAACTATTATTTTCGGAATGAATTTTAAAAATATCTAAAATTTCGATTACTAATTTTTTTTTTTTACTAAGATGACACTTTTCCTTCTCAATATACTCTCCTTTCTCCGTCACTAGTCCTTGGTATTTGCATAGAAAATCAAGCAGAAATCGAAATTGACAAAACGTCGGCAACCATTTTCGTTGTCCCCATGGCTAATGGCGAAAATTAACGCCCGCAATTTGTGTCAAACCGAAGTTCAAATGGTCAATAGCACTGACAATCTGTTGTTTGCCATTGGAATTTTCCAAGGAAATTGCATATAGGGTGACGGGCGGTGGGGGGGTGTGTTGACAAACCACGATGATGAATTGGTTTTGCAATTGGCCAGTCAAATGTCAAATGCCAAATACCAAATACCGAAGACAATTACAAAGATTCAAGGATTCGGCCATAATGAGTGGAGGAATCTGTCCGTATTTAATCAGATTTAACTAAACAAAGTAGCCGGAGATGTTGATGATGGTTTTTGGTAGGCGAAATTGATTGAAATTGATTAGGAACAGGAGCAGGACCTGGTTTTGAGACTAATTAAAATGGTTTCTAACCAAAATGTAAGAGATAAATCAACAAGCTCGTGTTTTTAATTAAAAATATATTTATTGAATTGCCAATGACAAAGTAAGTCTGAAGTCTTCAGAGGAACAAACTCATGGCCCCAGAATCATAGAATTGTGTATATTTTCGTGCAGAAAATACTGTTAACCTTGCTGCTGTTTTCAATATAAACATCGATAAATAATAACTTGTTTCATCTTTTTTTTTTTGGTTGTTTATAGCCGCAAATAATAAAAATTCTATTTGCGAAAAGTTCAATAATAATAATAAGCACACCATTTGTGGGTTTAAATTGTTTTGTTTATAAATAGATTATTGAACCCTAAAGGAAATCGAAAGCAAAATTAAAGCAATATATAGGAATAGGAAATATATATATATCTGGAATATCTTTTTAGGGGGGGCCATCCATCAAATTTGGGAAAAAAAAAGAAAACATGCGTATTTGTGGAGCACTTCTCTCGCCTTGATTGTTAGCTGACATTGCGCATACGACCTGTTGTCTGTTCAAATTAACAAAATAATTGAATTCGATTGTTTGATTTACCAGCTGACGCTATTCAAAGGCATCATCATTTTCCTTAACGGTTAGCCAGCATAAAAATAAAGTGAAATTTTCTACGTTTCTTTTATTTTTTTTGCATGCCACGCCTCCACGCCTCCATGCCTCCCATTGCTTTCCACTTGAGCCATCGATTTTCGATTTTCCAGCTGCCTCAGCTCGCTCTTTTTTCTCCCCCCTCTCTCTCTCTCTCTCTCTATGTATTTTCTTTTTTTATGTTTTCCTTCTTTTTGGGTCGCCGAAAACAAATAGGCGAAATACAAAAAAAAAAAAAAATGCCTGGAATGGCAGGTGTGCATTGCAGGTCATGTCATATCACTTGAATCAGTCCTGGCTTTAATTTTTATTACTTTATGAACAGCCATAACAATTATTTCTTTCTTGTTGAAATATAAATCTAGAAAGCCTGAAAATGTATGTATAAAAATATTTAATAAAGTATAGATAAATATATAGATAAATACCAGATATTTTAAACCCTCAAAATAATTCTTATAATATATTACAACTTTTTCTTTATATGTATCCCGCTTGATTTTCCCGTTTGATCTGTAATTTGAAAACCATTTCGTTGGCAGTCATCAGGTGCAGACGAGACAGAAAGACAATGCGACACACGCATGTTCATCAAATTTCACTTAGGATTCGCCTCTCAGATTCACATTTTGGATTTTTGTGGCTTCGGGGCTGAATTCTAATTAAAGGGTCTTCCGTGGGGCACTGTTCCGATTGCCTTGCTGATTATCGTTGAGTAGAAAAGCCCCCGAAAAACATGTGCAGTTGTCGTCGTCGTCGTCGTCGGTCGAAATTAATAATCAATCGAACCTTGGCATCAGCGCAGACCAGCTGCTGTCAGACGGATTGTGGTCTGATTTTGTGGCCAAATAATTTGCATTTATGCGCAATGCAATCGGTATTGGTATTAGGGGATACTGGATTTCATTTCAGCAACTTGACAGGATTTGCCCCAAAGTCCAAATGGAATTTCAGGAAACAATGGTGGGTCTTCAGTTTGTGTTTTGGGTTCAGAAATCGCCTGACAATTTCCACAAATTTTGATTGACTTTTGGCCTGTTTGTGATTACAAACATTGTTTGCCACATTTCAAGCAAATAGAGTTTGCTAATTACCGAATTTTGACAGGTTATTTAGGGTAGAATTTCCAGGAATTAATATATTCCTTAGTAAGTTAGTCCTTATACTCATAATTGAGTCACACATTGAAGCTACAGCCCACAAAATATATATATTTTTGAAATATAATTTTCTAGAGATTTTCCTGAGAAAGTTTCTAAAAAAAACTATTCTCCACTGAAGTTAACATATTTCAGGAAAATAATCTAAATATTTCCTGCACTCTTTGCTTTCTTTTTATTACATTTTTATTATAATTTCTGTTTCTGCCAAGTGGAAGCTTCAACCAATTTGGTTCGCAATAAAATTTGCACAAAATAACGACATAAATGACACACGCGACCATCCATCAATGGCCATTATGTCATGCAAAATATATATACAAATATGTAGTATATATGCTTGAATTTTGTACTGAATGTGAAAGCGAAACTAAATAAAATTGCCAACGAATGAGAATTCAATTAGAATATTTCAGCAAAACCGTTCAGCAAAAAATCAAATCAATTACTTGGAGTTATTTCCTCGTCATATTAAAATTTCATGTCTTAAAAACCCCTTTAATTTAAATCTCTTGTAAATTTCCCAGAAATCTGAGTTAAAGTTGGTTACAATTTAAGAGGAGATTGTTTTCCCAGAAAAGGTTTTTTTTTTCAGATCCTTTAAAAGTATTTTAATGAGATCCCTTGTTTTGCATAAACTTTTGCCCTAAATATCTGCCCCGCCCATCATCTCGGCCATTTAAAATTCTTTTTGTTTTGTTGTCAACCTTTTTTTCTTGTATCTTTTTTGGTGTTGTGTGTGCGCTGAAGGATTTTGATTCGAGTTTCCGGTTAGCTACCTGTTGTTGCATGCATTTTGAATGAGTTTTTGATTAGCTTTTGACATTTATAATCCGGAGTTTGTAATAGAATGCTAAAGTCAGGAAAAAATGATATATAACATATATATATATTCAGTGCAAAGTTCTAGAAAGTTGTGATAATAATTAATTAGGTTGAAGTTGAACTATGAAGGCTATGGCCGCACCATGGGCCAGAGCTTGTTGAAATCCTAGTGAAATATATAGAAGAGATAATGCCAGAGACTATGGCTAATCCAGTAAGAGTTATCGCCCTTGCTTTTCGGCCTATTTGCGATAGCTGGTTTAATGTGCATGTTATTATTATTGTTACTCTCTTTCTTTTTTTTTTATTTGTTTTGTTGGTGTTCCTCTTAGCCGCATTTCAAATAAACTGATAAGCAGATAAGGCCTGTAAAAAAATAAAACCAAAAGCAGCAACGACCACGAATAACTTGTTAACATGACTTTGATTGTGATTTATAGGACACACACCATAAACTTATCGCGGCAAATAGAAAACGCGCCAGAAAGCTGCTAAAAAAAAAACAGAGAAGGAAAATCCCAAAAGAATAAATAGAAAAGTATATATAAAACTTGGAAAGAAAACTGTAATAATTGTCTGGGTTTATCATTCAGATATTTATGGTTTAATATAAATCGATTATTGAGTGCTTTCAAGAATTATTTATTTAATTAAATTAAATTCTTTTTATTTATATACATTTTTTAAGCGATTATACCTTCTCTATACCTTCTCTGTATATTTTCTAAACAATTAAATCTCCTTCTCTCTATGTACATATTTTCACTTGACAATTAAACCCTTTTCAAGGACTCACAGCCAACCAATAATTAATTTGCCAAGGCAGCACAATCAGGCCCAGAGTCTTGTTTATCGTTTCCATCAATCGATAAGGACGAATCCTTGCCACTGTCCACTGTCCAGTATCCAAGTATCCCATCTTCCTTCCATCTCCAGCTACTGACCACACAGGAAGTGGTGGGCGTAAAACCCAACTTGGATGATGCAAATAATTGCCAAGTTTCAGCCACAAACAAGCCAGACAGAAAAAAGGGAAAGCCAGCATCCACTCTTTGCCTCAAATGCAACAAAGTCGAGTGCAACTTTTCTGGTTTAATTGAATTAAGCGAAAGTTTTGCATTATCAGGATAAGGGATAAGGGAGCGGGGAGAACGGGGAAAACGACAAATGGAAAACAGGAAAGTGGCAAGAATGGGTAGCGGGGAAAAGCGAAAAGTTGCCACTGGCAACAAAATTACACGCTGGGCATGTAATTAAGGCATTTTACCCAAAACTGATCAACAACTCCTACTTAGTTTGTCAACTCGAACACTTTCTTTTCTCTTTTGAATGCCGCTGGGAAAACTCACCAAATTTTCCATCTTTCCAAAAGTCCAAAAATAAATCCAAAATAAATCTCTTAGCTATAAAAAATATACATATTAATAAATAAATTAATAAGTATAGAGATTTTAACACAAACTTTTCCCCAATCTCCCAGTGCAAGTTAATATAGAATCTCTTATAAGCTTCAATTAAAATAATCATCAAAGAGCTTTTTCCTATTTAGAACCCAATATGCTAATTCAGTAACTTATTTCGCTGCCACACTGTACACCTGTACACTCTTTCACCTACTTACGTGTTCAGACTGAAAACCAATTATGAGCAGCAGCTCTGCCGGGTCTCCAGCAATTTTCCGCCGTTCAATTGCAGGCAAGTTGGGGGTGAGAAGTGCAATAGTCTAGCAGCTAGATATGCAAAAACAAAAAAATTAACTTTGATATTGAACAGGACATCCGGTATACAATCGATTTTTATCCTTGCGGAACCTAAAAGCATATACTTATATATTAAAAATACCGATTTTAAGACGATTTAAATACAAATTGTGGAAAAATGATTATCGGAAAATGCTGAAACAGAAAGTAAAAGGGAAAGTATCAATTTCAAGAAGTATCAATTTGGAAGTTATAGATTTTATTACTATTCGATTTTGGATATTGAGAGTCTAGTTTTTTTTTAATTCTACCAAAAAAATGCTTTTAAATTAAATTATCGAAAATTTCGAAACTAACTTCCAAACCCGTAAATATTCTTGTTATAATAATTATAATAAATTAGATTAAAAAATTGCCTTTAACATATTTATATTTATAACATATAAATAATCAAAAATCTTGGAAAATTTCCATTGCGATATTTGTTTTCGATATATAAAGATATGACATCTCTATGCTGCAACCACACACGTCGACAAGTTCGCTCCACTCAACTCGAGTGGCTTCGCTTAGCCCCAGCTTTTGGCCCTGTTTACTTGTCAATTGAGGCAGGGGTTAAGGGGGCTAACAGGGGTTAAAGTGGGTTAGAACACAACGAAAGTGTGGCGGCATTGTCTCGCTGGCCTTTTGCATGTTCCGTTATGATTGCTTTGCTGCTTCAACGATGCACCGGTTGCACCACCACCTACTCCCTAGTCCTTCTCCTATAATTCCACAGCGGGGAAAGTTGGAAAAGTGGTTTGGGCTAAAGTATAGGAGCATACATACATGCATAGCCTGTGGTGAAGGGTGGGTGAGATGGGGAAAGCGAAATTCCAATCAAAATTGAAAGTTAAGCCCCGCTGCCGCCTCATCAAGATAATCGGTTTTTATTGGCCCTTCAAGTGGACTCATTTCCGAGAACTTGGATAATCGGAGCACTTAAAAAATTTACGCTCTTTTATTTATTTAAAAGAGGGATTCAAAAACTTAATTTTAAATTGTTGAAAAATTGTAAGTATTTCCTTAGAAAATCACATGATTAAATTTTTCAAGTCGAAATCTTATTATTTGTTAGAGATATTAAATACTTTTTAATAATAATTTCCTGGCATATTTGAGGCCAAGAAACCACACTATCTCCTACTTTTATTGAAGCCTTTAAGACTTAACTTTTGGTCCCCATTTGTGAAGGCATATAAAATCCAAAGTAACAAATATTCGAATGTCCTTTTTGCCTGCATTTTCCTGCCATGATAAATGAACTCCATTTGCAACTACTCAAAACCTGCAAAAGTTTCGCCAGGCAGAGGCAGCCACAAATTACTTTTAGTTTTCCAGTTTTCTAATGCCGCTTTTAAAAAATGCATTTGTTGCAAGAGTTTTGCAAGAGCGCAAGTTTCTAGAACAGTAATTGCATTGGATTCACCTCGTCGATCATCATCATCGTCATCACCATTCCTTTTTACCTGCGTGTCAATTTGATTTAATAATAAATGAGGCTCTGGCTCTGGCTCTGGCAGATCGAAGAAAGTGAAAACTTTCAAGGAAACTAAAGGGATTTTCCTTCTCTTTTTCTCTCTTACCTTTACTCATTAGCTATGTTTACCTTTAAGCTATTACCCCTCTCCTTTCTCTCTCTGTTTATTTGTTCAATTTTTATGACTTTCTGTAGACATTTTATTGGGATTTCGTTTACGCCTCCATTCATCAAGTATACGCAGCGTGGTACACAGCCACCAAGCCGTTAGTCTTTCATCATTTTTATTCGCTTGCCCGCACACTGAGAGGAAATTAAGGGATTCAAAAATATATTGAAAAATTAATGTTTGTGTAGAAAATTTATATTTTTAGTTGTCATGTTATATTTTTTAATATTTTAAGAATATTTTGATGCCTATGTTATCACAAAAAAAATTCAAAATCAAAATTCCTTAAAGAAAAACATTTTCTTATACTTAATTATTTGTAGGGTATTATTTATTTTTTTTTTTTTTATATTTAAAGAATATTTTGCTAATTTTATAAATATTTTATAATAAAAATTCATTATTTTTTATTTAAAAAATTCTACAAAATTCGTACAAAATTTTAAACTATCAAAATCCCATGCAATATATTTTTTAATATTTTATTTCTGTTACCTTTAATTAAAATTTATTATTATTAAATTAAATTCTACATTTAATATTATCTATCAATATTATTACTTTAAAAATAATTTAAACATTTTAAACAAAGACCCCGAAATTTCTAACAATGCTGGAAATTCCCCTCAGGTCCCCCCCTATAATTTTTTTGTTTGGCGTTTCTTTCATTTGTGGGTGGCCCGCAGCGTATTAAAAAATTTATCAATTTTTGCGGGAAGCCAGGCAATAAATCGCCTTTTAAATTGAAAAATCTCACACACATTTTTTTTCTCCCTCTTTTTATGTATTTTTTTTTTCTTTTTTTAACATGATTAATTGCGTGTGTGTAACCCCGAGAGAGATGGGTGGTGTTTTGAGATGGAAAATGGTGTTTTTCCTACGCAGCTGCGACGGCATAATGAGCGCTGTCATTAACTTGTTTTATGTCGCCTAATCAAGTTGGTTTTTGCCCGGTCAGTGCGAAAGTTGGGAGCCTTGGAAGTGAAAGTGCTTCAACATGGCCGGAGCAAACAAATTAACCAGAGGCGTGTGGGTGATAAAGGGGAAAAACTAGGGGAAAACAGGGGGAAACCTATAGAGGAAGACCAAGAAAAGCTGCCCGAATGTGCTTTACTCATGCATTAAAGCAATTCCATTTGTGACGCAAATTTCGGCAATTAAAGGTACACAACAATGGCCAGGCAAATAGTAGGTTTATTCTTTTATATATATGTATCACATTTTCCAGGCAGCTTTACTACCCACTTCGATGGCCATAAACTATATATTTTCCAAATGGCTCATTAAATATTTGATAATCACTTCGTGGCTAGTAGGAAATTTGGTGTTTATGGAACATTATTATGCCTAGCCTGATGAAATATTCATATTTATTTTATTTTCTACACAAATGTGCTTGAGTAACTTGGGGTTTTATTACTAAAAGCCAATAAATAAAGCTTAAAATCTCTGAAGAGCATAAAACATAACTTGAATAAATTATATTTCTAGGTAAATAATTTAATTTCTATGCAAGTTAATAATAACCAACGAAGTTATTTAAATATGATTTCCAAACACAAAAAAAATAAAGATAAACAAAGCTAGAAAACAAATATATAAATATTTGCCTTTTATAGTTGAAAAGAAAGTGCTTAAACAATATTTAATGCCTTGAAAATTCTTTATTTTTAGTTTAATTTCCTGGAAATAAGTCCTTTCCAATCGAATCAAAGTGAAATACTGGCATTTAGTGCCTCTTCAGGATATTGCAATTGGAAAATGTTGTACTCGACATCCTATTCGGTTGCAGGACCCTCTCGCACTCTCTGTTTCTGTCTCTATTCGAAATCCCGCGGGGCACTTTAAGTGTCCACTTCCTAGTTGGGAGCCTTAAGCTCCTCGAATGGCCTGCTCGGTGGCATGGCGATGTCCTTGCTGACTGTTGCCAGGAAGAGAGAATAGAGAGGAGCCAGGAGCAGGGAGCTAAGAGTATGAAGCGCGGAGAGCCATTAATGTTGATGCGCTTAATGCCAACACACAGATACTCGCACACACTCACGTCTGGCCAATCCTTTGGCTCCTTCTGCTCTGCTGTGTTATATTTATGTGTGTGCTTATTATCCTTATCACATATTTTCTCAGAGGGAGAGAAAGCGCGAGCAAGGATTTACACTTTGAGAAACTAAAGGCCAAAGTTGATTGGGGAAAAATCTTTAAAGAAAAATAATATTATTTCAAAAATTAGAAAACTATTTTATTTTTCTTTCTGAAATTTTTAATAATAATTTTAAAAATTCTTTCTTTTAACTTAACCCATTTTCTATTTGCTTTTATTTCTCTCACAATCTGGAAATGTCAACGATTGGCATAAAGTCGACAGCTTCGATGGCTGTCACTCAGTGGTCTCTATATGCCTGAAGGTCCTTGTTGCCCTGCCCTCCCCCTTTCTCTCACCCCTTTCCCTTCTATTCCGCATATTAGTTTCTGTTTTTTTTTTTCTTTGCCCTCTCACAGCTTATGCAAAATATTTGCCATTGTCTCCGAGCATGTTGCCATGTTGACAACTTAATGCTGGGTAAGAAAAAAATAAATAAAATACACAAACAGAAACATACATTCGATGGAAAAGAGTCGAAGAGGGTCAGGATATATAGAAAAGGAGGCAAATGCCATTGGTTGCACTCTCAAATCAATGTGATTACACTTGTCTTCTGGTGGCGCATATATATTTAGTGAAAAATAGGGAAAATTTCACAAAAAGTTATAGAAATGTCTCTCAAAATTATAGTTATATTTTTATACCCTTGCAGGGTATTATTATTTCAGTCAGGATTTAGCAACGCAGTGAAGGTGAAATTTCCGACCCTATAAGTATATATATTCTTGATCAGGATCAACCGCCGAGTAGATTTGCCCATGTCCGACGTCCGTCTCTTGATCTCTAACTTTCTCTCACTTTCGATCTCTATCTTTCTCTCTCTCTATCTTTCTCTCTTTCGATCTCTATCTTTCTCTCTCTCTCGATCTGTATTTTCTGCCACTCTCTATCTGTCACTTTCTCTCTCTCTCTCCAACTTTCTCTCCCTCCAACTTTCTCTCCCTCCGACATTCTTTCTCCAACTTTCTCTCTCTCCAACTTTCTCTCAATCTCTGCTCAAGGGGTATAAATAGAGGCGCTATCCTCGAGGCTGCCTCAGTCCGCCGTTGGGGCGCAAGGCGGCGGGTGGTGCCTTTCCATCTGGACAACCCGGAGAAGTCTCGCTGGAGTTGGAAATGTGGAAATTCTGGGAAAAGTCCTGCAAAGTCTAGGGATAGAGTTGCCTAACTGTCGACGACTGGAATTGCCTCTATTGTTAGTCTACAATCAGCTTGGGTGCCTTTTCTACATGCAAGTAATCCGTAGAGAGCGACATTAGTTGAGGGATTCTTTGGTAACACAACAGTAGAGATGGGGAAAGTCCCTTCATTGAGTATTTAATATTTTACTATTTCAGAATTTCGTTTTAAATTTTACAGTTCAATTGCAATCTGCAAGGGAATATAAACTTCGGCGTGCCGAAGTTAGCTTTCTTTCTTGTTTATCAATAGAATTTAAAGTGTACAATTATCTTTTATTATTTTCAAGTGACAAACTCAAGGCTTCAAAAGCACATATCCCTTATTCAAAGCTATATATTATATTATTACAAGACTCTCAGGAGTTAAAAAAAATATTTTCTGCCTGACTTTTCCCCGGATAAATTCCACTTAATTCACCTGAATTCCTACAGCGTTCTAGGCTCTAACTTTGTCATCGCATTTCGCTGTCCAAGCCTGGCAGCTAATCAAATTTTACACTCTGGACTAAAGGGTCAGGAAAAAGGGTTGGCAAAGGGGAGTAAATGTGATGAAGAAGGGGTGGGGAAGGGGGAAAAACTGGGTGGAAAATGTGGCCGACAACTGTGGGTTGTCCGCGCAACGGAAACTTGTTGACAAGAGTCCTTTGCCGCTCGGCTACTGCAAAATTAAATTGGCGCGTTGCAGGATGCGATGGGTGCGCCTGCAGGTTAGATGGCAAAAAAGGACCTGTAGGCCAGAGACAACGTTCAAAATTAACAAAAAAAAAAAAAAAAAATGAAAGGATTACACCAAAAATGTGACAAGATATAAGGCCCTTGACTGACGTAGACAATCGAATTTCCGAGCTTTGATTTAAAGTGGAAAAGGCCAGCAAAAAATGATCAATTCTAGGATTAAATGATAAAGGGTTATTTTCTATAGAAATATGGTTTTTATTCTTAAATTAGTAAAAAAAAAAACCAGAGAAAACTCTAAACAACAAAATAATTGAATATTATTTAGATTAAACAGTCAAAGAAAAGTAAAGAAAAAGCTTTTCAGCTTTAAATATTTTCCCCCCGTACTTCCTGGGAATGTATATTTATATGTTTCCACAATTTATCAAAATACACATTTTTTTGTAAACCAAAAAAATGCCAGTGGCGAAGCCAGTAGACAACCTGTTGACGGAAATCACAGCGGCTGCCTGGTTCTTCCCATACATGAGTTTATATCAAAAAAAAAATATATAACCTTCTTCATTGTCGTTTATTTGGAGCAATTTCCCCTTAAAATCAATATAAAAGCCGAAGGGGCATAGAGCCTGACAAGCAAAACAAAAAAAAAACACACACAACAAGCAACAACCAATAATAAAAAGCAAAACGAAGACACCAAAATACCCTCAGGTAAATTAAAAAGGAGCAAAAAGCACGCACAAAAAAATAAGAAAGGCAACAGGGAAGATGAGGCATCATAAATCGTTATGAATAATGTTTGAAAAATGTATGTGGCAACACATCAAAATTCTTTTCCTCACAAATTACAGCGAATTATGTTAAGCAAACTCACAGAAAAAAAAAAACATACACAATGACAGGCAGGAAACTGATGAACAGGAAGCGGAAGTAAAATTGTTACAGGGTTGCAAACTGGTTGGAATCTATATTTAAACAAGGCTAAAAGTTTGTTTACTCTCTTGAAGGAATACAAAAATATGAAATGAAAAACTACAATTAATATATAAAATACTTGTCATCACTTACGAACCAGAAAATTTACATTTTACCCCTAAAAAATCTATTTATAAAATCGCCATTCACCGAGAAAACATTTTAGAAAATATTGTTTTTCACTTAAGTGGTAAAACTATTTTTAAAACACATATATTTATATATATACTATTTACTTTTACAAATTTCCCCCGACCGACAGAGATAATTTCGACAGCATTTTCGAAATGACAGCAAAAATGTCTCCCCTGTTCGACACCTTTTTTGGTCATATTTTTGCAAAGCCATTAAGCCCGGCTGTAAACTCTTCATATTTCCTTATGACATCATAAGCTAACCCGGGACAAAATCTTTATGTTTCTTGGGAGAGAAAGCACACAATAACTTTTTTAATGAACATCGTTATGTAACAATAACGACCACAAATCAGTTTTCATATTGTCGAATGCCCTTTGGGGGGCGAACAGTCAGTCTCCTTTAACATTTCCACCGTTAGTCATGCCTCGTTTCTCGTTCCTTGTCCCTTGTCCCTTGTCCCTTGTCCCTCGTTCATTTTCCATTTTCCACCCATCGTTTCCCCTCGACCCCTCCCCGTTTAATAGGTCTCTTAGTTGCTGCTGTTGACCCTTGGGCGGGCGCGTGTCCCTGTAAATTTAATTTGCCTTCTAATTTGTATGAATACTTTGACTTTGCTTGTGTGTGTGTGTGTGTGTGAGAGTATGTTTAGGGTGGGGGGATGGGGGTTAAACCCCACCACTCACCATTCAACCCTTGCCACTTCCCCTAACAAAGCTCAACAGCTTCCGTTTCCGCTTCTTTTTTTGTATACCTTCTTTGCTGCTGTTGAAAATATGGGAAAAGGTGTGGGAAATGTGTGTGGGGAAAGTGAGAAAGGGGGGGGGGGTCGTTGTATGTCTGGTGTATAAGTGTTACCAGCTCGCTGAGCACTCGAGCAGCGACAACTACAATAATAATAGCAACAACAACTGCCCAAACACTGTAGAAAAATGAAATTTTAAAATTAATATTAAATTAATGAATTAATATGAAATTTTAATAAATATTTAACCAAATTTAAAAATAATTATGTACATTTCATGGAATGTTTCGTTGTGCGCTTTCTAAGCGTATGATTAAAATTTCCCGAAAATGATTTTTCAGTTTTAAAGCTTTTTAGGTGAATAATTAAATATTTTATGTACATAAATATTTAAACAAGTTCAAGAAGAATTATCCACATTTAATTTAGATGTATTTTATTTTGCGTTCTTTACATTTAACATTTTTCTTTATTTTGTTCTGGCTCACTGAGCGTATACTTGATATTTTTCTCTGTCAGAAATTAAATCTTAAAAAAAATACAGCATATAAAATTTAAAAACTTCAATAAATAAATTATAAATATATAAAAATGCATTTAATAAAATATATAATAACAAATTTAAATATTTTTTAAACAGTTTCTTTAATAAATATCTTGCGTATTAAATAGTAAATAAGTATAAATATAAAAAAAGTAAATATATATATAAATACAGTTTTTATAAATTAATAAAACTCAATTCAATTTATTTTCTTAAATACACAATATTTTCTGTTCCATTTCTTCGCGTTATACCCTGCGTATACTTGATTTTTTTGTCTTTTCAACTTTGTGAAATATCAAAAACCATAAAAAATGTTATAAAAAAATTGTAATGCAGTCAATATAAATGCATAACATTTGCATTTAATATACAATATATATATTTTTTTGTTAAGAATTTCCTTGCTTTATACCCTGCGTATACTTAATATTTTTTCTCTGTAATGCGCTAGTTACGTCTGTCTGCTATTGGATCTAGGATGGAGCGGTGGCGGCGGGGGCGGAGGTGGGTGCGGGTGGTGCTGCCGGGAAATGTAGCAGAAAACACTTCATAATTTAATTAGTGCCGGCAGCCTCGCTCCCATTTCCAAACAGATTGAGAAACACCCAAGGCAGGTGGAAATAAGTTAGGAGACAGGCCGAATAAATAACTTGATAAATAGTTATAATAAAAACAATCTCACGCACGTTGTGCTCGTGTGAAAGAAAATGCAGGAAAAAAGGAATAGAAATCAGCACTCTTGTTGGGGAAAAGACAAAGAAGCAATACCCTCAAGGGGCTCAAATGAAAATTCCGCTCACTGACATAGAAACATAAGCAGAAAGCGGGAAGCAGGAAAAACCAGAAGGCAAAGGAATATGAAATTCTGTCAGGGGAGACAGTAGGAAAACCCAGGAAGAAAAAGGCCACAACAAACGGAAAAGGAAAACTGTGTGGCAAGGCGTGGAGAGGGTGGGGAAATATGTAGAAAAGCGGATTAAAGTGAGGCAGCAGAATCTAAGGCAAAGTGGAGCTATCACAAACGGGAAAAACGGAGGCACCCAGAAAGACGAGAAATGTGAATGGAAATCTAGAAGCGTTAGACATGACTGGGAAATTGTGGCAGTAGGAAAATCATACCCACAAAGGTAACTGAAACGGCGCCATAATGAAAAACAAAGTTTAGGGCAATTTGTAGATTTGAAAGCTTGAAATTTCCGCATGTGAAGCTACAGTTCGCCAGCAGCAGCATTTCCCACAGAAAGTAAACAAAAAATTGTTCAAAATGTAAACAAACAAACATATTTTCAGGGAGCGGAAATGAAAATGAAGATGGTGTTTTGAAGTTTTCCTTTATTTTTTTTTTCTCGTAACAAGGACACGTGCATTTTCTACAGACATTTAAGTTGGTCCATGCCCACATTTCAGTTCATGTTTCTTTCATAATTTTAATTGCTCAATTTTCCGGTCGAACGAAACGCTTCGAATTTATTTAAGAAGAAAGTTTTGAGCTAAATTACTTTTCATTTTCTGTCAGAAATTGCATGAGGGCTGTCAACTTGTTTTAAAAATCCCTTAAGAACTCCAATCTTGTTTCTTATTAAAGTATAACTTTTGATTTGGAAAAACTTTAAGATGTATTTTTTTCATATTACAAATACCATGTCTAAGTGTAAACGAAATTTAAGTTCTTTGGAAAGCACTACCAACTTATTTTATCTAAGCTCATTAACGGCAATTCAAATTAAAGTAGAATTAAAGGAACTTTGTATATAAATCCTTTAAGGAAGTGCTGACCACTCGCTGTACTTAAGGTCCTTAAGGTCCGGCCGCCGGCCAACTCTTTGTATTTAAAGTCTTTAACGTCCGCCCTGCCAACTCGCTGAATGAAACATGAGCGGGGCTACTAAATAAAAAAAAGGACACTGTATCACTTGCTTGAGTTCCACTCGGGTCATAAGCCAAGCGCCGCTGCAAGTGTAACAAAGAGCAAACAAGCGCCGGAAAGGAAAGTGGAGAGACAACACACTGCCACTCATTGTTGCCGTCTACTTTCTTCCATCGCCTTTCTGCCGCCTTTCACCCGAACTTTTAGGCCGCCCCTTTTGGCCTTTTCGCCTTTTCGCTTTTGTTTCGCTTTCATCTTTCGGACAGGTGGCCACTGGAGCATACCCAGTGTGTATCCTTTGCACTTTTGCCTACTTTTTCGGGGTAATTTTTATTATTTCGTGTTTAGCCTCCTCTTCATCTCATATTTATATTTGCTTCTGCTTTAGTTGCTTACTCTCTGCTTACTCTCTGCTTACTCCTTGTTATTCATTGAATTATTATGTAATTGCCCCTAAAGAGCAGCCCAGGGAATCCCCGTGGGGATGCGGAGCTGAAACAGATTGCCATCAGAAACATGTTAAATCGCCTTAAAAGAAATGGCACAATTTATCGTGTGTGTATGGGAGTGTGCGACCGTACGAGTGTGTGTGTGTGTGTGTGCCAAGGCCTGAAGTGCCTATAAATATTTTGATAGCAGAATAAGCAGCGACAGCAACAAAAGCACCGCACACACAAAAATGAGCAAAGCCAAAAGCAGACACTCACCTGTCCAGGCTCCCACTCAAACTGGAGCCCACCGATAAGGTCACCCACCATAGACGGCCACAGGCAGCACCCGCTATGAGAGCCATAAACGTTGATTATGGGAATGCTAACAGCTGTGGATAAATATTAGGTATTAATAATGAGCGTACAATATTGATAAATGCTTGGTTTATTATTTTAACAATTTTTTTTAGATGCAGCAGTGAAATTTCATAATGAGCCGTATTTTTTTAACTTTAAAAAAGTCAAGTAAAATATTATTTTTTAACAACTAATATAATTATTTTTGTAATTTTCGGAGCCTTTTTAAACTTTTTCCCCAGCTAAATTGTAACCTGTAATTGTATATTTTGAATTCTATTTATATAATTCCCCCCCTTACATATTTCCTCTTTATTGGTTATTCACTGTAATTGAGCCAACGGAACAATTTGCCACAATGGCTTGCCTCGGCTTCCTGTCACCCTTTGCCCCTCGCTTGCAAGGCAAATGTTTGAAATGCGTTGCCTGGAAGTGTTTGCACTCTGCGTGTGTGTGTGTGTGTGTCATAGATACAAGATACTCATACACCACTCCCCCTCAACCCATTCCCCTTTCCCCTCTGCACTCGTCCGAGTTTTGTGGGGGCAAGATCAACATCACATGCCAGAGCCAGAACTTCGCTTTAAAGCCGACATACCATATTTCCCCCATCGATTTTGCATTTTTCTTAAAAAAAAGAGAGAAACCTGAAAAAAAAAATATATATAAAATAAAGGGGAAGCATACTTTTTGGGGTCAGCTTTTGTGATACCATCGTTATTCTTATTCACCCGCTTTTCCCGCTTTTACGTGCTGTGTCTGGGATCCTGTCAATAGTTAACCTCCTTGGAAATTGCCAAAAAAAAAATGTTGCATGCCACATTGTGACCTCACTCTCCCTCTCTCTTTTTTTTTTCGAAATATTTCGACTGACTGAATGACTGATTGATTAGGGGCGTGGTCCGCGGAGGCGGCAGCATAAGTTGCGTGCCAAGAAGTTGTTTCGCTTCGAACTGAAGTTGCTCCGCAAATGTTTCTATTATGGAAATTAATGGCAACTATCGGGAAAACTAAGTGGGTAAAAGATCGATGGCCAAAGGTGGAAAATATTTTAAAGTTTCTCTAGAAAATCATTAATATTGTTTAATAAAATTCACTATTTACTTAGTGTCAAGCGCCTCAAAATGAAATTCAAAAAAAAAAAAACTAAACTAACACTAAAATCAAATATGTAAAAGCTGAAATATTGCATTTATTTTTTATCTCTCTCATACTAAGCCTCATGTGTTTTTTTCCGGGGAAATCCTTTGAATTAACCCTTAAAAAAAAAAATAGAGCACTGCCTAAAGGCAAACACCGCATCGCATGAACAAATATAATATAAATACCGCCAACAGCTGCAAAGAGAGCAACAAGTGTAATATTAAAAATGAAAAAAAAACAAAACGGAAAAAACATTTTCATTTTTATTCCATTTAAGCGAAAAGCCAAAAGATTTTTAATTTATTTTTTTGTTTGTCCCTCACGGCCACAACCAAATGGCAAGCACAAAGTCAACTTTGAACTGTCACAAACAATATGTTTGGATTTATTTGAAACTATATAGAAACCATATAGATGGTGGATATTTCCTATTCCTAGAACAGGGCTGACCTTGGGCCTGAGGCTAAAGAGCCACCCACAAGCCTTAAGCATCATCATTAAATTGGTTTTGCGGCTTTTGTGGTTGAACTCCACTTCATTGTCTTCGAGATATCCCTGGGCTCCTTGGGCTGCTTGGGCTCCTTCTAAGCTCCTTCGATTTTAAAGCGACATCACGCACAAATAAATTAAGCAAATTTATGGTCGACCGACCTGTGTCCCCACCTTAACCCACCCAAAAGTTATACCATTAACCCATCTTGTGCCCTTCACTTTTGCGTGCTACACTGAGCAAGAGTTTTGGGGGTGATTTTATGTACTTAGAAACCGGGAACTTGTGATTTGTTATTACTTTCTATAAATATATATTTCCATTATATTTTTTAGTTTCCTTTCAACTTTCTAAAATACTTTATTTTAGCTTGAATTCCATCATAGTTTCTTCCATACTTTTTTCCATAATTTTCCTTCATAATTTTCCTTCATAAGAAAGTAGGGAAGAAAGTATAGAAAAATGCATAGAAGCATTTTTCTATACTTTCTTCCCTACTTTCTTCTACAATTTCTTCTTTAATTTAAACATTTCCAAATTATTTATCCCTTAATGCCAGTATTTCTCTTTAACTTTCTCTTAATTTCCATCGTTCCCATTGATGTCGTTGGCGTGTTGATTTTTATTTGGCTTAGACATTAGACTAAGTACTTAGGGGAAAACAGCTCGGCAAAGAGCTTGGAAAACAGCTCGGGAAAACAGCAAACAATTCCGCCATATTCCCGCACTGCCGCACTTTTCCGCCATCTCAGCCAGAACTTGCCTTTTCCGCTTGGCTTTCCCTGCCTTTAATTCCGTTCTTGGCTTTGACTTTGGCCTTCGGTTTTGTGTCTTTGATTGTCGTTGTTACCTTAAGCTGCCACGCCCCACCGGCCCACCGCCCCACCGCCCCTCTATTGCCTGCAGCTTAAATAGGCTTAAGTAATGTAGCCGGAAGTGGGTCTGGGGGGACGGGAAAATGGTGAAATGGTGGAATGGGAAATGGTCTCTCTTGCTCTCTCTTCCATTATTAATGGAAGTTTGATTAAATTGCGAGGACAAAGCCAAAGTCCCTCCTCTCTGACCTTTTTGCTCATCCCATTGCCACCTGCCAAAAAACAAAAAAAAAAAAAACTGGAAACTACTTTCAACGCTGACAAATTCACACAAATTAGCCAAAGTGAGTGGCGGCGGTGGTGGTGGTGGTGCATCCGTTTCGGCATCCATATTTCCCCCCCCCCCCTGCGAAAATGCAATTTTCTCGCCCGGCCGTTGAGAGTTAGGAAAACCCCATTGCCATCCGCCATCGCATCCGCGCGCTCTATGCAAAATGCATTAAAATTCCCTCTTACAGCAGCCAAATTCACTTAGTCCCGGCCTGATGAGCGCACAATGATGCAATAAGCCTGGTCAGTGTAGTGGGGTAGGGGGTGGCGGAAAATGGCAGTGGGAAAACTCAGCGGAGAGTCTGATTTGCCAGCTAAACGAGAAGCTAGCACAACGATTGCTTAAAGGGTTAGAAAGGTACTCCGAAAGGGAATATAATAATGATTAAAAATATATTAAAATAATTAATTTAATAGATACTTTGATTTAAGATTATGTCAAGAAAAAAAGGTCTACTTTATTTCAGCTTTAATTAATTTGCCAAAAAAAGCAAAGCCTCTGTCTCTGTCTCTGTATTTACCAAATGAATTTCCGCCCACACACAAATCTGGACACACACCTGTACCTACCTGTAAATATTCTGACGACGGTCAAGGTCAGCCTTGCTGGCATGCATTAAAAATAAAACCACTCGAAATTGACTTTGATGGCAGCGTCAACACAGGAAAAGCGCATTATAATCTGTAAACTAAAAATGTGGTGACAAAACAAAAATTACCCATACGCCCCATTGACCTTTCGCCAACTTCATAGCCTACTTATTGGGGGGTGGGCGGGTTGAACACAATACAAAAAAAAAAAATGGAATGTAAACTGGCAGGGCAGAAATGTTACTTGGCCAACTCAATTAACGTCGTCAATAATGCAATCTAATTGAACAATTTCCCAATGGCGTAATTGATACCGAACGGTTATTATGATCAAATCGAATCGAATCAAGTCGAATCCAATCGAATCGAATCGAAATCGAATTAATCTAATGGCCCAGCGCTTAAAATTGATTACAACTCGGTATTTATGTTCAGCGAAGGCGGAGGCAAATCTAATTTTAAAGGCAATCGATTGAAAAAAATAAATCAAAATCATTAAAAGGCAGAGGTTAAATATAAATATTTATAAATTCCTTAGATTTCACCTTAAATAATAGATTTAACCTTTAGAAACACTGAATTATTTATAAATAAAAATGTCTTTGCTCTTTGAGATCTGATTACATTGAAGGGGCATTTCCATTTTCCATTCTCTTTCATTTTCCCAAAAAAAAAAAAAAAAAGAAATTCTTTTGCAACTCCTTCGAACTGGAAAGCCATTGTGTTGGCCTCCTTTTCTTCTTTTTGTTGTTGTATTTTCCTGAGTTTCTGGCTCTCCCTTAAACGTTAGGAAATTCATTGGGCAAGCATTGAAAGTGAAGTTGATATATGGCTAATGATGTTGACATGGGAATGTGTGTGTGTGTGTGTGTGTGTTTGAGCGCGGAAAAGCCAAGGAAAAGTAAAAGGAAAAGCCATTGTTAACTATGCCAGCACACAAGGGGGCGTGGCAATCAACACATGAAGCTTATTGCTTTCGCCTTGTTTGCTGTAAATGCAAATTGGTTTTGTTGTTGTTCTTGTTACGCTGGCCAATTGTTTGGATTTTCCACCACTTTTTGTTGCTGTTGCTGTTGTTGCAATTGCCGGGAAAAAAAACAAATCAAATATGCACTCACTCACCCTATATAAAGTGTAATAAATAACGCTACAAATGAATGATTTCCCCAAGCATTCTAGGTAATGTGCAATCGCGCATATCGATTGCAAAATGTCAGTAATCGCAGACATATATTGCCATATATGTATATAGTACAACAAAATATATACATATACATATATACATTTGTATATGTAACAATCGAGTTGATCGAATCACAGTTACAGCTTATTTTGTACCCTTTAAAATGCAATTACTTTGGCAGTTACGCCTCCTTTTTGCGAAATGCCACAGGGAAAGTGTCAACAGGCAGTCAGAGTGAGTTAGAAAGAGTCCCAGAGAGAGAGAGAGAGAGAGAGAGAGATAGAAGGAGATAAGCCTTAGGCAAATCCTTTTCCCTTTGACCCCTGTTCAATTTAAACACTGTAAATAAATACCTATCTGACTTGGAAATATTTCAGAAAATATTTTTAAACACTTTTTGTATACCAGTTTATTTTTAATTCCCTTTCATTATTTCTTAAAAATATGAAATAAATAAATATTTAAGGTCATTATTATCTTGCTCTATATTTTAGCTAAGATTTTGATTTCACCAAATTTCATTTCAAGATTTGTTTTATTTTCCTCTGCAAATTTTTAGCTGGGCAATAAAAATATTGCACAAAAATATTTAAGCTCTTTACATAGCTTACAGTTTTTATTTAAATTTCTCCTTCAACAAATACTACATTTTTTCGTTTAGTGTACATTTTTAGTCGAACCTTTTGGGGCTTTAACTGGCTGGCATTGTCGTCATTGTCGTGCCATTTCTCAGGCAACTAAGCAGGCGAAGGAGGTATTCATTTGCATAAAATTGCAGTAACATCTATTCTGTGCACATACCTGTATGTGTGTGTGTGTTATGTATGTGTGTGTGTGTGTGTGTGTTATGTATGTGTGTCCTGCAAACCATTTGTCGCTGTGTGCGTGACTGTTGCACAAGATGCGGGACTATTGTTGCCGCTGCTGTGTCGCCATGGCATGTGACAGTCATTGCAACAAAGCGTGTGGGGCCGACCTTCAATTGTCCGACAATTTTTGGTAACTGCCAAGCGGTGACTGGCCCAAAAACGGTGACTTTTGTGGTTAAAAAAAAAGGAAAAGTTAACAGGAAAATCGGAAAGAATAAAAAAATAGAGAGTTAAAGGGAAAATCATGAACAGTAAAAAGAGAAAAGTTAAGAGGAAATTCAGTACAGTCGGCAATCAAAGCCAAGTTAATTAATTGAAATTAAATTGGAAAGAGAAAGTTTTCCATGAAATTAACTTCTTTTTTGCATTAATAAATATTTAACTTGTGATTATTTAAATCTGTCTGCCGTGAACTATTAACCCTTGCTGTTATTTATTTATTCCAAAAAATTGAGTTCAAGATTTTCCCCTCTCGGATGCATTTTCCTCTCTAACAAACTCCAACTTAAACCTAGAAAAAAGTTATATATATTTTAATGGCAGTAAAATCACACTCAATGTGATTGCTTATTGATTTCCTTGGCATAAAGGAAAATCTTCTGCACGTGGAAAATGCCAATGGACATTCGCAGAAATCTCCAGGGGACAACATCCTTTTCCTGTTTGCGCAATGCCCGCTTCTATTTTTATTTTTTTGCACTTTTTTTTGCACTTTAATCAAAATCAATTAGCTGCCAGGGCCAGGAACGAATGGCAGTGAAACGGATTGGGAACAGAAACGGAAAGGGAAATCAAAGTCACGGTTGCACTTAAAGTCAATTCATTAAATGAGCTACACTGAGCGGAAAAAAGCCATTAAATAACAATTTTACCCATTTTATGGTATACAAAATTTAATATTTATATAAATATTTAATTTTTATTCAAACAAAAAATTATACATAATTTTTAAATTGTAAATTTAGAAGACTTAAATTAACTTTTGTCAAGGTGTAGTCCTGTCAATTAGCTCCTGTAAAGTGCAAGGAACAGCTTTCAGCTGTACTCTGGGAAAAATGGCAGCCGGAAAATAGAAAAGGGGCATGGAGTCACGGTCACGGTTCACAGGTTAATTATGCAGCTTGTTAAGGCGCACCAGCGCCAAAAAAAAAAAAAGAAAACCGAAAAGCCAAGCTCCAAAAAAGAACACACAAAAAAAATGTAGGGAAAAACAAAAATGTTTCCCGCACAAAAACCGAAAAAACATAAAAACAAGAAAATTTCGCCAAAGGCGCCTGGCAAGAGGGGACGGAAAAGTGTGGGGAAAATGGGGGTAAAGGAAAACTGTATGAAAAGGAAAACGTGCGGGGAACATGTTGCGTTCGAGTTCGAAGCAAACTTTTTGGATTTTTCTTCTTTCTTTTGTGGAAAATGTGCTACGAAGTTTATTAATGAGGTTTCCCCCGAAATAAAGCGATATATGTGTGTGTGTGTATATATGTACATATATCTATGGTATGTGTGAAAATCGCGGAAATCAGCGTATTTTAAATGTCATTTAATTCGCTTAAGTTCTCAAGCCTTTTAAGCTCAGATTTCTGGCGCATATTAAATATTTTGAGCTGTTTTTGGGTTGAATTTTCATAGTTTTAATGAAGGCTTATGGCGATTTTCGAATATATTTCCCAGAGAAAATTAATATGGGAGTTGTGGTGCTGATTTATTTACAGAAAATTATATATTTAAGCTGGTAAATCCTTTATAAATATGAATATAGGTGGTGTTTTGTGGAATTGTGTTTACAAAACAATATTATTATTATAGTAAATCAATTGCTTTTTAGCTATTTCAGGGAAAAATTATATAGGACTTGTGGTTCTGATTTATTTACAGAAAATATCATTGTTTGTCTGCTCAATTCTTTTTTTTTTTTTTTTTTTACTTTATTGAAAGTATAACAAATTCTCAGTAAACTCAGTAAACTTATATTTTTGACCCTTTGGATGTGGTTTTCATATGGAAATAATTAGTTTTCAATATTTTAATATAATAATTTGTTTAAAGAAAGGTTGTTACTCTGTCCTGTCCACTCAGATTTTCGCTAGAATTTTCCCACATTTCCCGCCAGAGATTCCTCTGATTCTAGGACCCAATTAGGGCACCAAAAAACTAATCCTCACCCTTTTTCTTTGACCCCTTAAAAAGTATGCAATGCATTGAGGCAAGAGGGCGAGCGTGTGTGTCACACACTCGTGCAAAAGAAAATTAAAAGCATAAATTTTGTTTCCCAGAACAAACAAAAAAAAAACGAAAAACGAGAAAGAAAACCAAACACAACCATGTCCAGTGAAAGCAATGGCGGACCAGGAGCAGCTGGAGGAGGAGGAGGAGGAGGTGCCCCGCAGGCACCACCGCCACAGTACATCATAACCACACCCAGCGAAGTGGATGCCGATGAGTTTGGCTCCCTGGGCGAACTGCAGCTGGAGCTGGGCTCGCCCGAAACGCAAATGATGCAGAGCCAGAAGTTTGCCAGCTCCAGCACCACCAAGGTGGCCACCAGATCCTATTCGATGACCAGCAGCACATCCAGTGGCCTCTCCGCCATGCAGCAGATGCAGCAGCAGCAAATGCAACACCAGCAGCAGCAGCAACAGCTGCAGCAGCAGCAGCAGCAGATAACCCAGCAGCAGATCAAGCAGACCCAACAGATCCAGCAGTCACAAAAGATCATCTCTAGCTCCACCAGAAGCCAGAGCCTTCAATCCAGCTCTATAATTGGTGGAGAGGTGACCCTCAGTGCCTCCGCCGCGGCCACTTTGGCCCAGCAGCTCAAGGCACAGAGCTCCACCTCGATAATAACCAGCAGCGAGCAAAGGACCAGCACGAGTAGCAGCAGCACTCGATATTTGGCCAGCGGCGGCTCCTCAGCACCACAAGTGGGCAATAACAACACAAACTCCTCTTCCTCCTCCGCCACTTCAACAGCAGCTCCAGCGGCAGCAGGAGCTCCCGGCGGCAAATCCCGTTTCCAGAGTTTCCTGCAGCAACCGGAGGGCGCCCATGGCTTCCTCACAGCCCACCAAAAGCATGTCCGTCAGTTTGTACGCTCCACCTCGGCCCACTCGGAGGCAGCGGCCGGAGTTGCCGGCTCATCGCGACCCGAGAAGTGCATTAGGAGCGCCTCCACACAGATCGATGATGCCGCTGTGGAGGCTGGCAGCCTGCAGGATAGCAGCTCCACCGGTGGCTCCATGAATCTATCCATGAGCAAGCTGGGCCTGCAGCAGTCCTCCTCAATACTGATTTCCAAATCGGCGGAGACCATTGAGATGAAGAGCTCGTCGGCGGGCATGCGTACGCAGCTAACGCTGAGCGGTGGCTTCCTGGCTCCGCCGGGCAATCGCAAGATCACCATCCTCAGTCCCATCCATGCGCCGCCGGGGCTCCATGAGATGTTGCGAAGGGCACAGGGACGATCGCCGCTCTCGCCGCGCATCAGTTTTCCGGGCAGTGACACCGATCTCTTTGGGTAAGTTTTTTTTGGGAAGAATGGAAGGTTTCTTGGTTGGTTTCTTTAGATTTTATGCTATGGTGGATAAATATAAAGTTTTTATAATTTTAAAGAAGATTTATAATGATATTAGGATACATTTCCCAGAGAAAATTAGTTTGGAAATTGTGGTGGTGATTTATTTAAAGAAAATTATATATTTATGCAAGCAAATTTTATGTTTTCTTTGTTTATTTCATTTATTTTATAGACTTTTGGATTATATTTTCCAGAAAAAGTGAATATTAAAAGTTGTTTTGTGCAGAAAATAATATTTTTTTAAACTAAATCCTTCGATTTTTAGTTTTTTGTTCAGATTTGAGGAATTTTGGAGAATATTTCAAAGATTTGTTTGTTTGTTTTGTGCAGAAAATAATATTTTTTTTAACTAAATCCTCCTAAAAACGTAAAATTGTTCAGATTTTAGGAATTTTGGAGAATATTTCAAAGAGAAAATATTATAGTAGTTGTGGTTATGATTTAATTATATAAAATCATATATTTTTTTTTTAGAAAATCCTTAGCTTTTTAGTTTTTCCTTAATGTTTGTGGAGTTTGAATAATATTTTTTCTTAAAGTAAATCCTTATATTTTTTGTTTTTTTTTATTAATTGAAAATTTTTATGAATATTTTCCAGAGAAAACTTTATAAAAGTTGTGGTTATGATTTATTTAAAGACAATCTTTTATTTGTTCTAGTGAATCCTTTGCTTTTTTGTTTATTTTTCATTAATTTGTGTGTGGAGTTTAGGGATATATTTTTATAAGGAAATTAATATAGAATTTCTTGTGCTAATATATACATATAATTTATAATAATACTATATACCTTATAAAATGTACAATTTGTGGGCCTGACACTGACTAATTTATGATCAGGCTGACATTCAGATAACTAGAATTTGGTTTCGGTTTTTCTTTCTAATTTTTACACCCCGCAAAACACAAATTTTGTTTCTATAAATTGTTATAAAGAATGTTATCAACATTATACATAGTATATGTATCCTTTATATATAAAGTGTTAACTGCAAATATTTTTCCCGAAATTTCACTAAACTTTCGCTGAGAACCCTTTGCGCTCTGGGAAATTTTCGCTCGAGTGGTGCTAACCCACGTACCCCCCTCTTGTCTATAGCTATATATATATATATATATATATCCTTGTCCATGTCCAGGACTCGGATGGCACATTGAACTCACTGCTAATTGTTGACTTGTTGTTGCAAATTGTCCGGAGGCGGAATGTCACAAGGAAAGCTCCCCCGAAAACGTTGTCAAAATGCCAAAACTGTTTGTCATAGTCGTATAATTAAATTTAAATGTTTTTAATTTTTATTTTTCGTTTTCCCCGCCTGCGCCCCAGCCTCAGTTTCTTATTTTCTGGCAGCGACAGCAAGCACAGCGTGGCATGAAAAAAATTAAAAAATATACATTGTATATGTATCTGTATATATAAAATAAGGAGAATAATTTTAATGAACCCCCGAAAAAGGAGAGCAGGATAACAGGGTGGAAAATGCTAAGGAGAGTGGGGGTAATTGAAGCTGGCGGCCCATGAAAATTGAAGGCGCGCAAAGGAAAACGGCTTGGCTGGGGGCAGGAGAAAGTTAAACAATTATTGGAATTATGTCCATTAAATGTATTTAAATTTAATTGCAAGCCAAATAAGGAGCCCGAGCACAGAATGCAAATAATGCCAAGGGTGTGGGCATAAATCTGTATGAAATATTATACGCGCTAATGGTTAAACACGAAAATTACTGAAGCGTTCTACTTTAACCAGTTGACAGTTGTGGCTTTACATATATATATATATATATCCTTTTTCCCATTTTTACTTGACATTTCTCTGTTATATTTTGTGGAAATTATCGGTGGTGGGCTCAAGTGGGTTAAGGGCTTACGAGGGTGGGTAAAAAATCGGAATGTCAACAATTGAGTGGAAATTTATGGCCTTATATATAAATCTGTATAAATGTATCTATTTTAATAAATTTTAAGCCAGAATTAAATTAAAATATTACAGCACTAAGTAAACACATTCAAGTATTTAAAAAAAGATTTTTTAAATATTTTAAGGTACTAAAGAACTCTAGACTTTATTTTCACCTAGTTTCAAGTTAAATAAAGTCTTGGTTTTCACTTAAAAGTTAGTTCGTTAGTTATTACAGAATAGAGAAAGTATTTATAAAGGCTTGAAAATATTTAAAGTGGTTTCAAAAGTCTGCAGAACTTCTTAAGAAGGGTTTCAAATAGTTCATTATTAATAAATAAATGATATAAATTATTAATGTTTTTAAATACTAAAGAACATATTTAAAAAAATATTTAAAAATGTATTGAAAATTTTAAATAATTTTTGAAGGCTTTCAAAATGTTTGAAAAACATTTTAAAACATCAATAACCAAGTACTTTTAAAGGTTTTAAAGAAATTTAATGGCCTTTATAAATACAAAACAACTTGTCATAAATTTCCCAGACTTTATTTTCAAATACAGTTAATAAAATCTCATAAATCTCAAGGCAGCTCCCTATCTCTCTCTCTCTCTCTGTGTTATCAGTTGCCCATTTTAGTCAAAACATTAATATTCCCCAAATCAAAAATTCCCTTAGGAATTATCAAAAAAAAAAAAGAAATAGAAGCAGGGGAAGTTTTATAGTACGGAAGTAAGACCAGAGGAATTCTGTGTGCTTTTAAAATCCAGACAGATTCGGAGGCAGGCCGCAACATTTGCATAGCTTTGGCCACAACTCCCCTGACCTCTTAGCCTTTCCCCCAACAGAGGCATAAATCCCTGCACAGTGAAAAAAAACAGCATAAAATTGTGTGATTTATGCGGGGCTTACCAGCTTGACATTTCTGCCATTTTGGGTGCGAAAAAGAAAGCAAAAGTTTTGTAAGTTAAAAACGAAATTAAAAGTTAACTCTCAGATACATATATCACTTTGAAAATTTAAAAAAAAATATATATAAAGTTGCTAAAGAATAATTTATAATTATTTTTCTTTTACTTTTAACTTTTTTAACTACTTAAACATTAATGTAAAATAATTTTTATAAGAAAAGAAGGATTTAAAATTATTTAAAAAAAACGTTGTATAGTTATTTAAATATATTATAAATATGAAAAATGAATTTATATTTATAATGAGAAAATAATTTTTAACAAACTATACATTTTTTCAAATTTCCTGTAAATTGTATGTTTTTGCTCAGTGTCCCCTTTTCAAGGCTCAAACTTTAGGTCTCTCTGTATGCGTGACTTATGTTTACAGTTTATTTATTATTAAAAACACACAGACAAATGGTCCGAGAAGAAATGTTTATTATTGTTGCTGTTTGCACACACAAAAAAAATAACAAAATAACACAAGAAATGTATATATATACATATTTCAAGCCTCAGAAATCCTGAAGCTTTGCCGCTGTCCTGGAGGGGTGCCGCCTATTGCGGTGCCTCATTTATATGCCATGTCAAAGTTGTTGTTCCTCCCAATGAATTGAAAATTTTCGCCGCCAAGCTAATGTCTATATAAATTATACTCCAATTTGGTGAACAATCTTTAAGCCATCAGGGGATCGGATCGGGTCGAGTGGCAGACGCAGCCCGCATTTTTATCAGCTGGCAAAAAAAAAAGAGAGAAAAAAAACTTTAAAAAGGGGTATTTCCCCAACGAACATGGGGTTTTATCTCTTTTTTTTTTTGTATAGTAAAACAAGGGGAATAGTGTTACAGCAATTAAAATGTTTAAATTTAACACAAATCCTTGGTGTTTTACAATTATTAAATAGAGCTTAAATAATTTGTGTCGAGTTTCCATCAACGTTAAATCCTAGAAAATCGCTCCGCACTTCTGTCAATCAATCAGGCCCAGAAATTGTTAATTAAACTGTTTCAAGTTTGGGCTTTAACCCCTTCAAGCTGTCTGTTTTGACCCCGTTTTGAGGGAGTTGAAATCCATTCCCTAAGTGGGCCTACTGGTCATCTGACAGTCGTTTCCCTTGAAGCGAAGTTGGGGAAAACTTTTGCGCCGAAAGTGAGAAGGATGCTGCTGGTGCGAGTGTTTTTCCCCAAGGGAAAAACTGCGGCGGCGGCGGAAAAGCGGTTACTCTTAGGGTTAAGAAAATGGGCCGCTTTTGCATGCCAGCACGTGCCTTTGTTTGCATATTGTATTCGCGAACAGGAGTTTTCCCATTTTCCCCCTTATCATTTTCGTTTTCACTTCCATTTTCATTTTCATTCGAGTGTTGCATACTTTTTCCCGGGGGTTCGCTAATGAAGGCATATTTGCACAGCTGAAAATTAAACAGGACCTTGAGGACACTAGAGAATGTCCTGTTCCGGCATTCATTAATTTAGTGGGTTTCGATTTTTCAGGAAAGTCAAGAAAATGTCAAGGTTAAATTACAGGAAATACTGGGAATACAAAAAAAAATAAAAATAAAAAAAAAATATTTTACAAGTATTCTGTTTTCATATTTTTAAGCCAATTATAAAGTTTTATCTTAAGCTTAAATATATATGTATATATTCTTTTTGTTCTCATATTTTTTGGCCAAAAAGAAAGGTTAAATTAAATGTTAATTATAGCCAAAATATTTCTTAACAATATTCTCTTTTACAAGACCTTAATTTCACTGAATTTCTTACCACAAAAATTATGTACAGAGGGAAAGAGGGATTATTATTGAGGAGAATTATTAAAGGAGAATTATTATTGAAATAAGAATTATTATTAAAGTGTAGGTATTATTAAAAAAAAATCCCTACGCTAATTAGAAGATATTATATCAGGCATAATTTATAAAACCCCACACTCTTTGTTTTTCACTCCATAAATTATGGCCCACATTTCGAAGCTTTAATTTATGCAGCAATAAAAATCGAGCTGGCTGGTTAATTACCGTAAAACGAATGCAATTTGATGCAGAATTTCTTGTACTCTCAATACTCTTATCCTTATATTTGTATATGTATATATATTTTTTTTACCTTCTTCCTGACATTACAAATATTACGCATACGACACGTGTGACATTTTGCCAGGCAATCTGCTTTTCGCCGAAGGAAAAGGAATTGAAAGCAGCGAGGAAATGGCAGGGAAATGAGAGCAATGGGAAAAGGGGTGAGAGAGAACGAGAAGAGCAGCTCGGATGGCCATTTGAAGTATATCCCTAAGATAAAGGCAATCTGAGATGGGTTAGACAAACACTGGGTGGGGGTTGGGGGCGGTCGCAAAAGGTGAGCCCTCGGATGAGGAGGAATGATAATAAAAAAAAAAACAAAACCATTAAAAAGCAAAAAAGAAGAAGGACTAACAGGTGGAATGGTCCAGGACGAGGTCAGGAATTTAATATATTATATCGCTAAGGGAAAGTCGCAGAGAGGACACAGAAGCCAATTGTAATAAAGATGAATTTTTGCCAGGAAATGCAAGTAATTAAGTGGGACATTTTTATGGAGGAAAAGAATGGGGGTTTAATGGGTAGTTTATATATTTGAAGAAGTAAATAATGATCTAAAATTATTAAAATCATATTATTATTATTATTTTTCTCAGGTATTTTCTAGCAATTTTTGGATTTTATTTTTCTCTAAAGTAAAAATATATTTCATATAATTTATTCAAAAATTCTAAATAATAAGGCTTTAAATATATCCGTGACTTTGTTTTAAATTTTATAACTTTCTTTTAAATCCTTATGTTCCTTTTTAACAGAACTTCACTTCTGTAGAAAAAAAAAACATAATTTTCTAGACATTTTATTAAATTTTGAGGTTCTCGGGAAAACCCTTAACCAGATATGTAACATTTTAGCTTTGTCCTGCATTTTTCCTAAATTTCCTTCATTTGTTTTCTCCTGTTTTTTTTTTGGAACTTTGCTTGGTTTTGTTGCGGAATTTTTGCACTCAGCACCTGCCTGAGACCTGGCAAAAAAAGCCAAAAGAAAAACCGGAAAAATAGCAAAGGAAAAATTGAGAATCTAAAGATGAAGTTTGGATAAAAAGAGAAAAGAAAAAATATATGAGACAGGCGGCTCTGATAAATTGTGTTTACAAATCAAAAAGTAAAACAAAAGGTTGAAAAATGTATGTGTAAAAAAGCGTTGAAAGTAATGATGGTTATAAATTCAAATATATATCAACATATATATAAATGTATGTTTTTGCCAACAAAAAGCTTTTCAGCTGAGCAGCAAACCTAAAGCTAGGGAAAATTCGTTTAAGCTTTTCACCACTTAAGCAAACTTTAAGGAAAAACTAGCTGAGCAAAGCTTTTCCTGCCAAAAAAAGCTTGGTCAGGAAAAACTTGCTCAATACCAATTTTGTTGTTTGGGGTCAGGTTTTTTTAAATAAAAAGCTTGGGGGAAAATTTAAGGGTTTTCTTGTAGTCAAAACCAAACATTAATTAGCTTTCTTATAAATATAATGTTTATTTTTACACTTTAATATAATTATTATTAACTGAAGTTAAGAGATATTAATTAAATTTGTATTTATCAATAGATAAAACCGCCCTTCCCATTTTCTTACCATTTTTCTCATACTAATTTTCCCTTTACATTTTCTTTTTATTACAGGTAAGTCGATTAACTGCATTTTTACACCTTTTCCCTGATAAATGAAGTGATTTCGGTGAGCATTTGTGATTTCATTTGCCGTTTCTGCATTCTGCAGTACTTTATTGTTTATTAAATTTAAAATGACCTTTTCGCCAGCGATTATTGCGTATACGCAGTGTGCAACTGGTTGGTGGGTGTGTCAGAAGCCCGCCCCCAACCCTTAGTACCTCTCAATTTTTAACAAAAAAAAAAAAGAAACCTTGCGAGAAAAACAATCAACAACACGTTGAACCTTGGCATTTTCGCTCGGCGTTTTTATGATTAACTTTTTTGGTGGCTAGACACGGAAAGTGAACGTGTGCACTGTCAGAAAAGAGTCTCATATTTTTTATGATAATTTTTTTGGGGTTTTAAAAACATCTAAGCTCTCATTGGGAAATTTATTTTATATAAATATGTATATACATATTTATTTATTTATATATTTTTTATATTTATATCCTAGGGTTAAAAGTTAACTCTCTCTTAAGAGTTAAGTTAACTAAAGTGGTAGCCAAATTAGTGGTCAGTTAACTAGTTGTTCTTAATAATATCAAGTTAAACGGCCAGATTTTAAGGCCATATTTCCTAAAGGCCGGATAATAATTAACACTTATTTAAAAACAAACTCAGCCAATTGTGTGAATATTAACTGGGGCTATTAGTGGTTATTTCATATTAACCTGCAGTTTGTTAGATGTTAAATATTAATAAAAAAAAAGAGTTTTCTTTACAAATTTTTAATTAATAAAAGAAAACTTATAAAGCCCCAGTGCATTTCCTTGTGTATTCAGCTGCGCGGTACACACAAACGGTAGGCGGTGATACCGCCCTGGGGGCGTGGCTGGGCGCCCACCTGCCGCTTGTTGCAGTGGTGCAACTGTAACTGCAGCAGCAGCAACAGCAGCAGCAGGCAACCGAAGCTGAAATGCGAAATGAGAAATGAGAGACGCATGCAATTTGTTTGTCCGCCGGCCACGCCCACTGCCCCCCCCCCCGTGGCAATATTGTTAACTGCGGGCGTGGGCGTGGCGCAACGAAAAAAAATCTCAAACGAAACCGGAGCTCAAAGAGCAGGAAATTGAAAAATATTAAGAGACAGCTGGGGAAAATGATAATGGAAATTGTTGAAAAATTCTTGAAAAATATCCGAGAACCGGCACTTTTTTAGAGATTTTCCTCAACTTAAAAATTTACTAAACTATTTATTGCTTGACTTTCCCTCTTAGTTTTTCGTTTAAACCACAAATCTTTTGCCATGATGATGAATTCCGGGAAAACTGTCCACAGGCCGTAAAATGTGATCTTTTGTTTTTCTTTAAACTTAATTGGATTGGCAGCTAAAGAGGAAAACATTTTCATAAAATATTAGGCATAAGATGGAAATTGAATGGGAAAACATTTATTTCCAAGAAACATCTTTCGATGGAAAAGTCTCCACTAATAATGTCAAGTTTTCTTTAATGGAAAATGTTATGAGAATCTTCCTGGTTTGTTTAATATATTTTTAACAATTTAATTGGCTTAATATAATATAATAATATAATGAATTAATTTATTATTTTAAAAATCTAAATAAAACTTTTTTTAATTTATTAATAACATAGTAAAACAATTAAATACCCATCTAAAAATCCATTTAACCCGAAAAAAAAATCTGAAATGAGACACTTTCCGTAGGGTGTTTCAGATGTATGTATGTATATATGAATGATGTACGACTGTATGTATATATATATATATATGTATGCCAAATTCCTGCCTCACTGTCCCCCCCAACTTGTTTCCTATCTCCCAGGATGGCCCCCTGGGTGCCATTGCCCATCCATTAGTTTTGTTCGCTTTTCTCTCTATTTTTTTCCAGCTTTTCTTTCTTTCTTTCGTATTTTTTTGTTGTTACTTTGTTATTGTTGTGGCTGTCAAAGCAAAAGTGGGCATAGGCTGGAGGGGGAGTAGATTAAGGGGAGAGGGAGGAGACACCCTCTTTTTTTTTTTTGGGAATATAAAGAAAAACGGACGTATAGGTGTCGAAATTGAAACGAAATATATTCACAGCTAACTCGGACTTTATGTCAACTTTAAACCTGACGTTTCGACTAAGGCATAGGTTCAGCTTCACATCTAGGAGACATTTTAACTGACAGATATCTCTCGTTTTTAATGGTAAAAGTCGAAAGTCCTGATAACATCTGGTTTCGGGGGTGGCTATAACCATAACCGGTCATAACACCGGGCTTTCCGTCAAGTGTATAATGGCGTAAGGTGGCTTTCCCCACCTGCGTTCGCTTGTGCTTCTTTTCGTGGAAAATGGCAGCAAATTTTCATTAGAACAAGTGGCGGCCACGAGCGGGCATCTTTGATGGATAACTCTCGCAGGATAATTGCAATCCGAGCCTGAGGCCCCACTGCCTCCTGCCTCCTGCCTCCATTTCTCTGCCGCATTTTGTTTATTTTTCATTTTTTATGGGGCCGAAAGAAGAAATTTGAAACTTTCCAAGGGGGCTTTTTCTCTTATGCAGCACCCTAAGGCAAGGCACCTGGGGCAGCTTAAGAGCTAATAACGAAATGCCAGGACACTGGCTGAGTGCAGCATAAGGTTACCCCTCGGGGAGATCAGGGGTCAAGCTAATCTAGCAATCAAAATGGTCCCCGTGCCGCCCAAGGAGAAGTGCCTGCAAAAGAGTCATATAATTATTACACTGAACTACAGGGTATGGTGTTTATTATACAAATTAAATTCATATGGTCTATAATTTGGGCCAAGAAATTAATGTAAAAAAAAATATATAGTAAAATGTTTATGAATTTTTGATAATTTTAATAATATGAATTCTGATCAAAAAAATATTAGAGTTAAAAAATATAAAACTAGAGCTAAAAATATTTAAATTATAAAAATAATGATTTATTTGATTCAACTCTTAATAATAATACTTCAATGTTAAATGCTATAATTATCTATATTAAAAAATGCCAAATATTTTTAAAATATCGCTCTTTAAAATGAAATCCAAAAATTTCTATATTTATAGAATTCGAATTACATATTTTCTAATAAATCCAATAATAATTAATTTTAGAGTTAAACTCGAAAAAGAAAAATTAAACAAATCACTTATTCAGTGTTCTTAGTCAAGACGCCAACCATTTGAGTTCGCCGCAGCTGCTGCTGCTGCCGCCGTCGCTGTAGCTGCAGTTGCTCCTCTGCCAGCTTCGCGGTCGTCGCACCCATCACTTGACCCAGCTTATTTATTGGCATTAGTATTAGTATTAGCATTAGCTGTGCCTTCGATTTTGGCCAAGAACAATCGAATGCAAATGCACAATGCTAATGCCAACTGAGAGGAGCAGAAGATGCGTAAATTAAGTTTTCAAGTGCAGTGCGCAACAACAACAGCAAAAACAATGAAAGCAATCCGGCGGCAGCAGCAGCACTAACAACAAACTCTGATAAGAAGCCGAGGCAACGCTGGCAGAGATACGCCAAAAGAGAGCTAATTGAAATGAAGAACGCGCAGCTTTTCTGCGCAAAAGAGAAGGAAATCGCGGCGAGAGCGGAAATAGCACGAGCTCTCGCTCTCTCTCCGCCTCGTACCGCCAAACAATAAATAATAGTAGAAAAATAGACCCGAAATAATAATAAATAAGCGTTAAGTGGCGGCGAGTTGCAGTTGGAAACTCCGGCCAAATGCTAAGCGTTTTTGTTTTGGGTTTTTAATTTTTCCAATTTCCAAGCCAAGTTGAAAGAGTTGCGAAAAAAAGCATGTGGGCTCTTTCGCCGGCGTCTACTATTATTTTTTGCGCACTTCATTCAGTAGAACAATTAAGAGGTATTCGAAACGAATACTTAAATACCCTGGTAATGAATGAATTTATGAAACGATGTGCTGTTCGTTGATTATTAATAATGATAAAACAAATCATACTGTAAGCAGTGTAATGTGGTTTTTAAAAGAAAATGTATAATAGCTACGTTCCCTGATATCCTTCATTTCATCAATCTGAACTTGTTTAACAGTAAATTGTTAGATATCGCAAAAAAATAACCATTTTTAAGGGAAATCTGCGTCATAAAAGTGTAAAACGGTCATACCCGCATACTTGTAATGGGTACTACAGCGTATTCGTCGCTGCCGGCGTCATTGCGCTGCAGTCGGCGTCCCTCGGTCTCCACACAGCTTCCGCAGGCGTGCTTGGGCTTTTCTCGCCCCCGCTTTGGGGGCGAAAGAGAAAGAGAGTAGCTTAGTTCGAATTCTGCCAGCGTTTCGTGCGTTTACCCGAGCGGCGACGAAGCCAGGAGAGCAGACTTTGAGAGAAAGCGCGCGCAAAGTTCAAATTTCACTAACCGAATTTTGTTTATAAAATCGTCAGGAAGCAATAATAGAAATGTATTATTATTGTATATATTTTTAATAATATAAAACATAGTATAAATCATGTATATATACTTTTTTTTCTTATAAAATGAAACGATGAATATTAAAACAATCTTTTTGAAAGGCTGCAAGCTAGTTATAAAATTGACAAGCTATTTTTGTCAAATAAGCTAGATCTAGCCTGAAAAAAGTTCGACTGCCAACACTGCTGCCAGCGCTCGTGCGTGTGCCGAGCCACAAGCAAGCAGACTTCGAGAGAAAGTCCCGTAATTTCACTCAATGAAGGCGGAACGCGGAAAATACTCTGTCGAATTTCCAAGGAGAAATTAATCTGCCGCGTCGGTTGACGGTTGCCCACTGCCATCCGAAGAAATACAACAAAATCTTAATTTTTGTTTACATTCGAAGTATTTTTCTTTGTTTTGTTTTGGTTTTATACAGTTTATAAAAATTATCCATGATGCTAGGCCGGTTACGGGGCTTAAATGTAGTGTAAAAAAAAAAACAAAAAATTAAAAAATGGCTGTTCCATCAGCTGTTTCTTCCGCTGCTCAGTCAGCATGGTTTTGTAGGAACTGAAATTAAATTAATTAAAATAAACCCCAAATAAACGAACGGAAAAATGCTCTCTCCAGGCCAATGGCAGCCTCAACTAAAGTGTGTTTTTAAAAGCGAAGCTGCTGGAAAGCAATTGTTTATTATTGCCCGGATCCCCAACCAAGCACACCGTATATCGCATACCGCCGCCTATCGCCAAACGCCGTGTGTGTCCCCATGTGTGTGTGCGCGCGCGCCGCCCTAAACAACAACAAAAAAAAGAACTAATAATAATAATAAATAATATTCATAATAGCAAGCCGTCACAATAATCGCAAACATCGCCAAAAAAAATATTCGGTAAACAAAGGCAATTCTTTTTGTTGTTGTGTTTCACTTTTTTTCAAGTGCTCAAAAGAGAAAGAAGAAAACAAACGCATAAGAGGGAAGAAAATAAAAGAAAATAACAAAACGGAGCAGGAGGAGACAGACGACAGGAGCGACAGCCGGCGGTTGTAAATTACATAAAAGAAGCAAAGCAAAAAGCGGACGGAAAAAGCAAAAGCAGGAGGCAAAGATAAGAGATAACAGATAAAAGCGCGAATGATAAGCAAACAAAAAAAAAATAATAACGAAACACCCATAAATTAGGGCAAAAACTGAAGTTGTTCTTCCATAAACAATCAACAACAAAATCAAAGAAAAACATCAAAAATCTGGCAAACAGAAAATAAAAAGTGCTACAAAATATTTGTTAACCAATATTTAACTAAACACCAAACTTCCAATTTAAACCAAAACAAACCGAAATTTGCCAAAGTTTTAATAAAACAACCTATAAATAGTAAACTTCCATGAATTATAAACAAATCGAAATATTTATAACAAATTAATGGCAAAAGTGTAAAATATAAACTCTTAAGTAAACAAACTAAAAATGGGACAATAAAAAAAGCAAAATCATAACCTAAATGTAGGCTAAAAACGCAAAAAAAAAACCAACATACACGGAGAAGCAATAAATGAATGGAAATAGCCTGGTCAACAATTAACAATAAAACACTAACTTAATCATAATAATAATACTTAATAATTGTTGACGAAAAAAGAGTGCATGCAAAATAAATCAAACTAATTACCATTAATGTGAATTCCAGAAAAGCCCAATAGTGATCTTAAGTAAACAAAACATGCTCAAGTTAAGCAACAAAAACAACAACAAAAAGTGTTAAACAAAGCTGTTAAGATAGCTTTGGTATGTCAAAACCCGTTAGTAATACAATATCAAAGTTCGACTCATTAGTAAATAAACAAATAAATAAATAGCGTCGTCATACCTGACTTATTACAAGCTCCTAAATTCAAAAGTGTATAAAACAAGCTTCGAAAAAAAAAAGCATTGAAAACCCAATAAACATTCAATAATATACCATAAAAAACAGTAAATACTAATAAAAGAAAGTTCAATAAATAATGGTGCAAAATCGGGTAATACACAATTACTCTTTCTAAAGCATTTACCAACAATGACAAAGTGAAAACACCGAAAACCACAGAAAACAATTGGAATAAAGTTCTCTAATTGCTTTTATACATGAATTTATTAATAAATCAATAAAGTTGTCTAGACAAATTTTACAATTAACAACCAGAATTTAATAGAAAACCAACACCAACCATTAAAAATATATTTTAAATGTAAATAAAAACACTCCAACAAGAATTTATGTCAACATTTACACAAATAACAAACCTAATAACTCAAATATATATTATTAAAAACACCAAAAAAAATCGCCCAAAGTCAACTTAAAAATTGAAAAAGTCTTTCAAAGTCAAATTCTTGATTTAATAAAAGAGCTTTAAAATAAAAAACTAATTCTACAGGCCAAAAACAACACAAGAACTCCACAAAAGAAACGCTTCAAGGATCAATAAACAGCTCTACAAAATTTAACAAAAAAAAACCTTAAAAATCTGTAAAAATAATATTTAAAAAATAACTTTTAAAAACCACCAACAAAAAACACCAACAAATGCCGACGCCGCCGGGACGTCGACGTAGCCCTCAATCTACGTGAGTGTGTGGGTGTGTGCTTGCGTGGCTGCGCCGTCTGTGTGCATTACCCATATTGCATGTGTGTGTGCATGTGAGTGTTTGCGGCAAAGTTTTTTGAACTGGCGGCCAAAAGTGACGACGACGCCGACGCCGACGTCGCCGTTGCAGCGCGTCCAACGCCAACGCCGGCAGCAGCCGCAGCAGCAAAAACCACAACAACAGCTACAAATCCTCATTCAACGACAACAACAACAACAGCTGCGGCGGCAGCAGCAGCAGCGGCTGCGGCACGATCGCGACACCTGCAAAAAGCCACCGCCAAAGTGAAGAAGAAGAAAAAGTGGAAGCAAATCTCCTTTGTGGATGATCAACAGAAGCTTAAGAAAGCAGCAGCAGCAGCGTCGGCAGCGGCAGCGGCAGCGAGTTCAACATCGACGCGGTCAGCGGTCAGCGAACGAAAGCCCTCAACCTGCAGCGCTCCGCCCGCTCTAGAGGGCCACGCCCCCCGCTTTACCAAGTTCCTGAAACAAAAGACAGCCGAAAGCAGCGCTGCCTTGGCCTCTGCCTCATCAGGACGTCGGAAATCATCGGCAGCATCGATCATCGCAGCTGCCGCAGGCCTAGAGCTCTGTCGCGATCGCGAAAAGGGAGATAGAAAGGAAAGCAGCAGCCGGCAGAATAGCAGCAGCGCTGCGACCGAGGAAAGTTCCAGTGCCACGCTTACGGGCAACATTGGCGTCGGCAGCGGCAGCAACAGCGGCTGCGGCGGCAGTGGTAATACTTCGACGTCGACGTGGTGCGGCAGCATCAATTTCCTGGTGTATATGGTGTGCTCCTTCTGCTGCTGCTGCTACAATTTTCGCAATTCGCCCTCTAGGTGAGAATATCGGTTATGTGTTATCTCTAAATAAGGGAACGATTTTTTTTTTAACTTGATATTATTTAATATTCTGGGATTTGGGTATTGAAAATGCAGGCAGCACCCACTTCTCCTCCGCACTCTCCCGGAGATTTCTCTTTTAGTGAAATCTATAATTAAGTTGTTAGAATTCTATTCATAAACTATACTGCCGCTGCTTGTGCCACCCGGTCGGGCATGACCAGGTGCCCATGCAAAGTGGAGCTTATCTAACCCACAACAAAATGAAAACAAAGAGCAAAACAAAAAAAAAAATCTGAAAAGAATGAAAATAATAAAAAGCAAACACTGAAATTGCAGGCAATTTTTATAGCAAACGATCGCATGTGCGGGGAATACTGACTTATTCAGATGAAAATATAACCCAAGAGGATCAATCAGAGCAGGGAGAACGATTACAAATTGTGGGTCATGTGATATTCATAATTATTTGAGTCCCAACTATTCATTACTTTTAGATTTGGAATTGAAAATTAATGTTTATTAAATCTTATATTATGATCAACTCCGTTGAATTTAGAAGACTTTAGAATGCCCAATGAATATGAAATGAACATAAAATTAATGAATAGGGGAACTAAGTCAACTTTAGCAAGATTTTCAAGCAAATTCTCAACCAAAATTACTTATATGATCACCAAATGTTAAATTTTAAATCTAAGGGATTGGCACTGATGATTACCAAATTAATCAAAAATGAATCCAAAATGAACTTAGCATAAATAAAATATGAACATGCGGAAAGGGAACCTAAGTCAATTTTAACTAGATTTTCAAGTAAATTCCTAGGAAAAATTAATTACCTTTTTAAATAAATATTAAACTAAAAACCAAGTGATTAGCACTGATGATTACCAAATGAATTCAAAATTAACTCGAAATGAATATATGTACATATCAGTATGTATGTATATGTATGTTTGTTTGTGGATTAATAAACTAACTCAATTACGACTAGATTTGCCAGCAAATACTCGACTTGAGACGCATTCCAATCAGTAGCTGAAGCGAAATGTCCTGGCGACCATTATCCTTTCCTCCTTTCCCTGCCTTCATGATTTATCCTGCGGTAAGCTCCTTGCTATGAAACCCACTTGGGACTAATTATTATTCGGCCATCCTTGCCATATATCCTTCAGAAATCAACAGAACAGAAAGAGACGGGACGCCCCGCTATCGTCACACGTCAACATTTGGCAGGGGCGGGGGTGAAATGAGGGGGCACCAGAAAGAGAGAAAGTAGAATAAGAAGCAGAAATAAGAAGCTGAAGAAAAATAAAATAAAGAAGGCTCTGCTCAGGTGGCAGCGCGAAGTCGGCAGCGAGAGGCAAAGAGAAAGCTTTCCCTTTTTTTTGTTTCTGTTTTTTTTTCTTTCGGGGCAATCAAATTTTAGGCGCAGATTAGAATGCTGCGAGGTCAAAGTTCAAGGTTGCACCACACACTCCCCCGCTGGGGGTGCTTTTTTCACCTATTCCAATGTTGTTTTTCACTCGTCTGTTTGTTTCACATTTTGGCAATTAGCATTTAACGCTTGTTATACCTACATATGTATGTATTAAATGCGTAAAATGTTAATCTGCTCAACTTGTCACCGAACAAAACGAAACGACAAATGAAATTCTGAAAAACAGAAATACAGAAATGAAAATAGGCAAAACCCAGAAGCCAAGAAATAGCAAAAGCAGCAATGTATTCAATAAAAAGCCAAAGAAATTCCACCTCATTTGAAGTTTTAAGGACTTCAGGACTTAGAATGTTTACATTCTAATTATTTAAATAAAACCAAAATTGTGTTCACGAAAATTTCTTTAAAAATATATATAAAATTCTTTAAATTTAATCTTTTATTCATTTGAAATATCAAAAGGGTTCCAGTATATAGAGTTAGTAATTATTACTTATATCTCCTTAGTGGTATAACATTATATTTTATTCAGAATATTACATTTTTAATGAACACCAAATATAATTTAGAAAGAGGGTTTCTCAAAAAAGTGGATTTTAATATAATGAATAATAATTCTATATGCTTTAGAAATATAAATATATTTATATTTCTAAAGCATATAGAATTATCTTTAAATTTATTTAATAACCCCCAAAAATACAGCTTCTTATTTACATATTTACTTAAAATTTGTTTTACCTTACTAATAAATCTCTTATTTCTATATCTCTTTACAGGTGAGTCCATCATAATATGCTATTTTCCTTTAATCTGATTAATCATATAAATGGGATGGTGAGTTATTTCTGGATAATCAATTTAAAATTCTTGTGTTTTGGGAGAATTCATAAAATTTATAGAAATTATAAGTGTTGAAAATGTTTGATCAAATTAGTTTTAAAACTTTATTAAATTTTGGACAAATTTTTGGATAAATATTGAGATCTCAAGACAGTCCCTGTATGTACCATAAAAGTAGGTTTGCTACTATTTTTCTCTGCTTTATATATATGTTGGGGGGGCCGGTCCCTGAAGCGGACAGGTGCACTGCATTGTTGTTGTTGTTCCTTTGTTGTCTGATAAGAACAGTGTGGTTGTTGTTGTTGCCCGTGTCTGATAAGAATCCAAAGAGTCCGCGGTACGCTTTGTAGAATCCAACGAAAGCCCCCCTAGAAAAGCAAATAAATTCGAGGCTATTGTCGTTTTTATATATATTTTTATCACATGTGATAAACGGAAAAGAGAAGCCTGCCGAAAGATTAGCGCAAATGCTATATATATAAACCCTTATGGAATACCAAAAATAAACATATATAAATATATTAAATTCATTATAATTAAAGAGCAGGAAAAAGAATAAATAAATTTCACATTTATTTAAAGCTGAAAATAAATTTACAATTTGGGTAACAAATTTAAATATTTATTTATATGATTATGTAAAATGGTTGGGTGGAAATCTATGAATTAGGCATATTTCCCTTAATTCATAAAAAATATATAACTATTTGCTGTTATTATTGTAACTTGAAGGAAAAGCTTTTAATGTCCATTAAAAAAAAACCAACTTTAAGCCCTCATCCTACCTGTTAATTAATCTCGTAAAATGTGCAATTAAATTGATTGCGCATTTCAGTAATTGCAACAAAAAAAAGTAAAAGTAAAGAAACGATCAACGCTGGCGGCGGTTCAATTCATAAAAAAGCTAGCGAATTTTGACACGAAATTTATGGCTGCATAAATCACACATGTGTGTGTGTGTGCTTACATGTGTATGCAGATTTTACATGTGTCTGCTTTGAATTCCCCAAACAACAATTTCAAAAGTCCTCATTTTTGTTTTTGCACAGTTGAATTTTTTCTGCCACTTTTTTTTTATTTTGAGTCATTGTACTTGTGCAAGAAGTTAAATAAAAAAGGAAAATAAATAAAACAAAAAAAAAAGTAAAGAACAGAAAAAGGAAGAAAGAAAGACGGCGCTCTGTCTGCCTGCTCTGCTTGTAATTGGATTTCCGCTGTTTGCCCAAAAAAAAAGAGAAAGAGGGAGCAGGCTTGGGAGAGGAAGAGAGATGGCTTTCGTGAAAGAGACAGGACTAAAAGCGGATAGCGAGCGAGGGCGCGAGTGGGCGTTAGAATAGGGGAGGGTAGGGGGTAGCGTCAGCGGCAGCTGTTTGATGATGAATCTCAAGTCGCCGTCTCATTACAACTTTCAATTTCAATTGCCAAGTGCTCCTCGGAGCTCCCTCTTGTTGCTTGTTATGCTTCTTCTCGCCACTCGGCCTATTCTCTCTCGTTCTCTCACTCGCTCGGTTGGGTCGACGCTCATTAGGCTAAGCATCTCCTTGCTCTCTCTCTCTCTCTCACGCATGGCGCCTATTTTGGCGATAACTGAGAGAAATTACTTATAGTTTTTATTATCATGGCACGACACTTTCATTTCGCTGCTAAATACATACATATTTGTGCATATATTTTCCATATATTTGCACTATTAATTTTGATATTTTTCGTCTTTACAAAGTTGCTATTTATTGCTGCATATTAATAGATATATATGTATATTAGATCTCCTCATTTTTTTGGCGAGTGTCATCCTCCGCCTATCGCCCTCTCCTCTCGAGCGTTTTTCACTGCGCTTTGGCTTCAGCTGGCTGGCTCGCCTTCGCCTCAATTCGTTTTTCGCTTCGGTTTTTTTCGCCTTCGGTCTCGCTTTGCTTCGTTTTCGCCGTAGCCGCTCCGGACGCTGCTTTCGGCGGCTCTGCCGGCGTTACTGCAGACCAGAGCAGCGGCAGCAGCGCAGCGTTTTCGTTTTCGTTTTCATCATATAACAACGTTTGGGTCGCGGCAGCTCGTTCTCGTTCTTTCGCTCGTTCGCTCTTCGCTCGGCGCACAGAAAATTTGCTTAAAAATTTCGCAAAAACCGAAAATCGCAGCAGGCGCAGCAGCAACACGACTGAAAACAACAACAAAAATCGCGAGTTAATATAACGCAGCATAATTGAAGCGGAAAGGCCGAAAAATCTGAAATGTGTGCATAATATTAGCCGAGAATAAGAAAAAGTACGAACGGGCGGCGGGGACCAGTGCAAAAAGAGGCGAAAACAAGTGGAACAGACAAATAAACAAAACAGACAAAAAGAGAGAGAGAGGGAGAATAAGAGAGTGATAGGAATGGAATAGGGCGGCGAAAAGGAGAGAGAGAGCGAAGGATAACAAAAGCAACCGCTCTAAATAATTAAGTATTAAACAAAAACAAATAATAAATATTAAGCAATGTCCTTCAATTACCAATTATTCAATAAATGCCTTAAAAAGCTTACTTAATAAGCTCCCGTCCAATTTATACTCGAAAACAAGTAAAAACACAAAAAAATAAAACAAAATAATAACAAATACACAAAAATACAATACAAGTAATTAATTAATTAAAGTAATGGTACTTTGCAAATATTTGATGCCATAAAAAGAGCTCAAAACTCACAAAATTACAGCAACACCTTTTGGGTAAATGTTTAATGTTTAATTTCAATTAATTGCGGTGGCCCAGTTTAAATATTGTGTATGTGTGTGCGATAAAAAACCAACAACAAAAGTGGAACTGAAAAACAAACAAACAAAAATGAAAAAAAAAAACAATTTTTTTTGTTCGCCGGCACGAAATGACGCCGACTGCGGCGTCGACGCCGACTTTAGACGCTTGCGCCGGCGACTGTTGATTTTTATCAGCGCAACAATTACAAAAACAAAAACAAAAAAGGAAAAACTAGCTAACTGCCTCGCAACTGAATGGAAAATCATTTTTAAACATACTAACAAAATAATATATATTTATGATTATTTGTCGCCTTTTTTATAGAGGCAAAAAGCTGGTTGCGTGTTTCTTTTTTTGTTTTTGTTTTATTTTTTTATGTGTTCCTTTTGATAAGAAATGTGTTAAAAATGCCTAATGCCACACTAGTTAACCATATTTGTGGCGCACAGTGGAAAACGAATACCGAATGAGGGTCAGGTATTTGTTTAAATATATTTTAAATGATTATTTATTCATTTAAATATAATACATGATGTTTATACATATATGTATATTGACAGGTGATTATTATTATTTTAATATCTTTATGGTCTGGCAAAAAAAAGTCCTGAAATTTAATTACTTTGTGAATTAAATTATTTAAAAAATTATTAAAGGTTTCTTAGAAATATTATTTTTAGGAGAATTCTAAATACTCAATGTTTTTCGAGCTTGAAATCACTTCAAATCTGCATTCGATTTTTTTTTTGTAATATATGTATGTAAAATCTTTAGAAATATTTTAAATCATTTCTTTTGTAATTTTTTTTTTTTTTGCCAATCTCAGATTCTGCGATCTACAGAAACTTTCCACAAAACTTTTGCTTTTCATGGATGCTCTCGCTCCACTCCCTCCAGTTTTCTCCTTTTTTCATTTTCCTTTGCTTATTTTATTTTATTTTATTTTCTATTTCAACTAATTCGATATCATTTCTGAGTGTCTCCTTCTTATACTTGCTCATCCTCTCTTGCCTTTTTCTGTGTTGTGCATTCAAACGAAAACGAGACCGAAAATCAAATCAAATCAAATTGAATTTTCAGCTCCCGTTTTCCACGACGCCCCCACATTCGCCCCCTTCATCCTTCGGCCTTCAGACTCAGACTATTGCCCTTCTCTTTTTCCTGTAAACCAAAAGGACCCCTCTGTGTTGCTCCTTCGAGCAGAAGACGAGGACGCGTCCCATTGCCGCTTTTTCAGTGCAAAAAAGTTTAACTCCATCGGCCGCGCGCGTTGATTTCTCAAATGTAATTTACCACGGGTCCGGCTTTTTGGTCCCTTTCCCGTATCCGGATCCCGGATTCGGATGCGGATTTTCAAGCCACTCCCCCCAACATTTATTCTATTTATTTGAAAGGCAAAATTCTATTTGCTGCTTGGCTTGGCCAGCCGGCAAATCGAAATCAAAGCGAAAATTGTAAATAAACGGATAGCTGAAAAGCCGGAGTTAACATTTTGGTTTTGCATAAAATCTGACAAACATTTCACCTAGGCAAAAAGGAGCAAGTTTTTTCCTCAGTCGAAAACCCTTATAATTCCCAAATAAAATGTTTGCTTTAGAAGAGATTCTAAAATAAACACTGACGATTCCCTAGGGCCTTGGGCTTTCTTTAAAATTAAAAGTTTTAAAGCAGTTGAAAAACAAGAAAATAAAATAGGTACACGAAGATTTTATTTAATCTTCGTGTACCTATTTTATTTTATAATAAATAAAATTAAGTTGGCTGCTTTTACATATGTACATATGTATATTCCATTGCAGCCAACAGAATGTTGGATAATATTCTGCTCTGTCACACATGAAAATTGGCAATAATTCCAAGTCGTACTTCCAGTCACGTATTCGCTATTAATAAACCCCGCAAGACAACTCGATGGAATTCCGAAGCGTCTTTACCGCCTTCTCTCTATATATACAGCCTCGATGATCATCATCATCATCATCACCAGGCAGTGGTTATAATTTTATGGCCATGACTATGCTCTTATTTGCCACTTTTACGTATTTGTCTTCATTCATTTATTTCTTATGCGGCTGTTAAAATTTTTTTAAATAGTTGCAATTCGAACTGAGTGCATTTTTATGGCCAGTACTGTGGAATTGGATAGGTGACTAAATATGCCTATATAATATATTTCATTTGTTTATATTTAAAATAAAAATCCATTCTTATATTAAAATTATTTAAAAAAAGAGACCTATTTTCATGAGCGCCATTGTCTTCTGCCACACTGCACTACGCCCTCGCATGGTGGGAAAAACGAAGGGCAAGGTTCAAGTATCGAATCGGATCAGATTGGATTCGATCCGATCCGATCCGATTGCCATTGTTTTGCTAGGCGCCGTCTGAGTGTCTTCTCACCTGTTCCGATTATCGCGCTGGGTGTTTCTTGTCTTTTATGGCCCACTGTATGGTGCCTTTCCATTAGCATTTGAATATTGATTTATGGTCGCGAGTGTTATACAGATTTATGGCTAATATGTGTCGCCGCGATTGTTTTTGGTAGCACCAAAGTTTCGGGTTTCGGGCCTCGGTTTTACTACTACTAACCTAGCCCTATCTCTTTCTAGCCATAAATCATGCTGAAGTGTGCTCAGTGGGTTAACGAAAAAAAAAAAGAAATACAATTAAAAAGGGGGTGGTGGTGGTGGATGCTTTCGTCACTAGACCCGCTGCCGATAAGGCTTTTATCTAATTGATAGCAAATTGCTGATTGATGTAAACGATTGAGGGCCTCTTGTTGTTGTCATACATTTATGTGATTGATTAATTGATTGATGGCTTGATGCACTCAGCTGTGATTGACTAAGCTACGGTGGAGGAGGGTGGCTTTTCCGCTACCACTTGGTTTTCTTCTTTTTCGCCACTATTTGTGCACGAAAAATAAATTTTCTTTGCTTGAGAAAAGCTCTTCTATTATAATTATATAGAATATACAATATATTAATATTTATTTCTACTTGTTAGATAATTTGGATACTTTTTTAGGGACTAAATACAGTTCTTTAAAAGAAACATCTTTTAGAATAACACAATTATATTTCATTAAATAATGAAGTATAAAAACAAATAATATGCCTTTTATAGGATAAAAAAGGAAGAGAAGGAATGCCCATCTTATTTATATATTTTTAATATTTTTCCTAGATTTATTTATTATGCTTTCTATATAGGTTTTCTTATTTTTTTCCGTGCATTTCACATTTTTACTGTCTCATATATTTTTTTTAGTTGTTCCTGGTGGTCTGACATTTTTATGCAGTTTTATGCGATGATTTATTGGCCAATTGCATTAGCATGCCATCTCCCTTTGCCTTGTCGTGGCGCCCCCACGCTCCATGCTGCCACGTCGCCATCCTTCGTCTCTTTCCAACACTCTGTGGTTGCAAAATTTATCGATTTTGTTTGGCGGTTTTGTAGTTTTGCCTCTGTAAAAAAACTTTGCCATCTCCTTCTGGCTCCCAAAATGTCCTCCGTAACCCGTAACCGTATCCGCATCCTTGTTGTGTGCGTGAGTTAATTTAAGCCTCGCATTGCTTCTTATATTTCTGCCTTCCCCCGTTCCCCCTTCTCGTTCACGCGCGATAAAATTTTTATTTATTGATTTTCATTTATGTTTTCCTTCCTACTAAACAGCTGCTACACTTTACGACCCCACCAACCATCGCTCGCTTTCCACTTTCATCTCCTTCCACTTTTCCGCATCTTCAAGCTACCATAACGGTAAGCAATGCGAATCTCTATATAGCCATCTCTTTTGGCCTCCCCCTAGCCGTCTCTTTCGCATGGAGCAATTACGTTTGGTATGAAGTTCCACCGCAAGCCCCCCGCTCTCGTGCCTTCTCTTTCTGCCACACGCTCATTTCTCAGTTTTATGATTCCCATTCCATCGCCAAATAGGGTATTCCAATTGTGGGGCGACGAGGGGTTAAGGTCTGAGGTTACGTTATGGGCGAAGGTGATAAACTTTTCGACGCGCGCTAATTGGATAACTCAAAAGTTTTGATTAATTTGATGCGATAGGTCCTTGCGATAAAAGGTCACACTGACGGTTGGGTCTTTCAGAAATTTTGAGGATTTGTAAATAATAATATTTCTAAACGATCGGTTTTATATGTATAGTAAAAATACTCAAAAATTTCATAATTAATTGTTTATTTTCATAGTTATTTTTTTTTAAATTTTTTTTACCCATCTTAATATAAATTTACCCATTTACACAAGGCTTTAGATTTTCACATGGCGATAGTTCGAATCGATGTGTATTGTTTTAGGTTTTAAATAATTCATGTTTGCTTATTAAAAATTCTTTAATTAATTGTTTTTTTCACAGTTCCTCTTTGGTTAATATAATTCCCATTTTCTTACTATTTCCACTTCAATTATAAGACCCTTGATAACCGCACCCCCACTTTGCACTATTTACATTGAAAATTCCTGTGTAAGGAGAATGTTTTCCCCAACATTCCCCAAACAGACTCAAGCGGCGGCGGCAATAATTGCAAAATGCCAGGAAAAGTCGTCGTGGAAAATGTGAAGAAAAAATTTTAAGCCACGTGTGTCCAAAATGGAGGAGAAAAATTCTAGACCGCCGTCCCTTCCCTCTGCTTATTACTATGAAATAAACATAATTGAAGGAAATTAATTTAAAAAATATTTGAAAGAATTTACAAAAGGGCTTCCTTCTGTTGCTTGCTAAGAAATTATAAAAATATATACATATATACCAAGAAAAGTGGGGGAAACTAGGTCGCCTTCTGTTCGTTCCATTTTCCCGCCAAGGAAACTGGGCGGAAATTTATGCTGTTCCACCTCAGGTGGAGAGAAGAAAGTTTTAATTTTTCTTTTCCTGCGTGTGAGTTTTCCTACTGGGGAGCCATAAAACTGTTTGGCGAAATGAAAATGAATTGTCCAGGGGCATGAAAATAAAGATCGTTGAGTACAGACAGATAGTCGCATAAAAACGAAGAAGTATTTAAATGAAGGGATTTAATCGAATTCTTTTATTATTTTTGAGGACATTGAAAAACCTCATTATTAGTGTTTCTCTTTTTGTCAGTTTTTCCCCCTCTCCCCCCCCTCTCAGAATATGAGATATGGATTTTAATTTCCGTTTTCCGTCATATGACAACGTCAATGTCAAACCAAACTCAACAGATTTCAGTTCTGTCCAAACGGATGTGTCTCTGTCTTAAAAGGACAGTTGATTTTCAGAGCTATGCAGTTCAGTTTGACATTTATAAATATACCCAAAAGCTAGTAAAATTGTTAAATAAAATTGTAAATATAAATAGACTTCGTTCCACTGACCCAGACATTCATTGGCTACCGAAACCATAAAAAATTTACTTTGATAAAATTGTGTTGTTTGCAGCCTTTTATGTTGTTTCTTTTTCCACTTGTTTTTATTTTTTGTGTATTTCTTTTTTGTATTTTCATGATTGCTATAAAGTTAGTTGCCCTCATATCTGCACCCAATAATGTTATGAGGCTTTTACAATCGAAAGAATGAAAATGAACTCGCTAGACAAACGACGCAGTTTACAGAACCCCCATTTATTAACCGGGGTCTGAGTTTTATGGTTTTTGGAAAGCCCAGGCCACCTCCATAAATGCTATTTATATAGGGTTCCTGGCGATTTCTGATATATTTTGTCAATATATTGCTGGGAATTTTAAGGGAAATGTGGGTTTGAATATGTATGTCTTTCTCTTGATTGTGTTATCAAATTTTAAAAAGCTTCGTTTTTTAAATAATTGATAAATAATTTGTTTTAATAATATATATACTAATTATGTTATGTGAAAAAAATGGTTTAATTTTTAGGGAAATTTCCTTCTCAATTTGTTCATCGATTACGATTATTGTTGAACCAATTAGCCGGCTCATCGGCTGCCGTTTTATGATATGTGAGTTTGGATCCGATCCCAGTTAATGGCTCGATCTTTATAGCTTAATGACCGATCATTCTGCCATATATCTACCAATTACCGATATAGCATGACGCGATGCAAAAGCTCACCTTTCTATTACCCACCTTGGGTGAGGTTTTGATGAAACTGTACCCTGTTGGACCATCATCAATCTGTGTTAAAGACCAACAACTGTCACTCTGGGTGCTCTATTTGTTTTATTTTTATTATTTTTTTTTTTGGTTGGCTGGGAAAGGAAAACAAATTTCCATTTGCCATTTCCCTCCATTTTCTTGTTTTCTTTGGTCCTTCCCCTCTTTTTTTTGTGCTTTTGTCTTTGAGCCAAAGTTGTTTGGCAAAAGTTTTGCACAGCAGCCAAAGCAGTTCCCCGTTGCCCGTTTTCCCCTGGTTGTCCTTCCTGGGTCAGGAAGTATTTTGAAATTGCATAAAGTCGCTTTCAGAGCAAAGATTTCAATTAAAGTTGCTCTACCACCCGCCTTGATTTAGAAAATGGAGAGGGGAGCAGTGATGGAGGACTGGGGGAATACATAGGAGACTCAATGTAAAGTAAACGAATGTCTAAGTGCCAATCATAGTATTAGTTTATTTTTAGTTTTGAAAAATGTTGTAGCTTTTGAACAATATTTACAATTTTTGATTTCAATCGAATTTTTAGAATTATTTATCATTAATCTAGGTTTTAAATCTAGATTAGAATCAACAATAACTAAATCTAAACTTTTGCCCAACACTGACTTAAATTTAATTTGTTCTGTGCTTTTAACAACTTGTAGTACACCACTGATTTAGCCTGTGATTGACTTCGTTTCGTTTCTTTGTGAAAATATTTTCTATATTTTCTTCCAAATTGTTAAAATTTTTGATCGAATTACTATTCTTCTTCCCTTTTTTTTTGTGATGTGTGAATTTATTGAAAACTAAAATTGGTGGCCATTCATCTATTTTTACTTTCTTTTTTGTTCCTCAAAGAGGAAGTCAAGCTAGACAGAGACAACAGGCGGAAGAGAAAGAAAGATAGAGCTAGGACGACGAGGACATCTCTAAGTAAATAAAAACGTGAACTGCATCGCATTAAAGTTGATCTAATGACCGACTACGTGAGCTGACTGGCCAAAAGGTGAGACGGGCCAGGGGGTGTGACCATTAATGGCTACAAAGCGAATTAGCAAAAGTAATAGTACAAAAAATAGACACCAAAAATATGAAATGCGACATAAAATATAAAAAAAAAACACAAAGGAAAATAAATAGAATGAAAAATTAAAGCTGAGACAGAAGCAGAAAGAGATAGAAAAAGAATTAAAGTACCAAAGCGAGATGGCAAGAGACTCTCAAAATCGAATTATTACATTAAATCCATGAAAACTCCAAGCGTCTTTTCAGCTTCTCCCTTCGTTACAAAAATAAAATTAAAGCACTTAAAAAATGTTCATTGCACGTATTTTTTTTGGGGCGAGTGAAGGTCGCGGTTAAGGGGGGTAAAAAGAACGTTATGCGCCGCCCTCTGACGTAAAGTCGGCGCACACACACACAGAGTGGTATCTCTCACACAGATACGCAGATTGTCGGCAGCATCGCATAAATATTAATAAAGACATCAAGAATTGATTGAATCGAAAGCGCAAAGCGAACGCACTCGTGAGCATTACGTGAGGCATTACGTGAGGCTTAGAGATGGGCGCGTGACAGTCGCGAACAGTAGAGATGGAGGCTAATGCCCAAGGTCGTCGCTTCAAGCTGTAAACCTTTGTGGGTTGAGGGGATGATTGAGCGGTTAATTAAAATGTAAAAATAAAATATTTTATAATGTTTTGTTGTAAAAAGAGATAAGCAGGTGTTATAATTCACAGATACAAATCCTTTAAAGGCTTTCAAGATGTAAATCTTTAATGAGTGTGTTATTCTTAGCTATTGGGGTTAATTAAAATGTTAATAAATATTTTAATATTTACATTTTAAAATAAAATGTACAGGTAAGCATACAAATAAATCGTTTCTAATGCTATGCCTTCTAGTTTCCAATTTTAAAAAATTCTCATTCATTCATAAAATTTTCGAAAAATCCCTCAACTTATATAATTAATTAACTTAAATAATTTAATTTCTATTCAAAATACGTTAATAATGAAGAGCCGTCCTGAAAATTATATTATTTATTTCTCCAGACAGCACATTTTTAAATTTTTATTTTAAGCCAACTTAAGGTTATTTTTAAACCCAAAAAAATATATATGTGCCTAAGAATTGTGATAATTTCCTTTTATCCCGAAATTTGTAGCCCCTTTTTAATGTTTTTCTTTCTGTTTTCATTTTTTTTTTGTTCGAAAGGACTTACGAGTTGTCTACTAATGAGTTTTGTGTGCTGAAATTGAAAATTTCAACTTGAGCAAATACAAAGCAGGCAAAGGGTGTGTGTGTGTGGGTGGACTTTCAGGATTCAAGGATATACATATATATTATGGGAGGGGTGAAAAGCTGTAAATTGTGCGGTCGGCGTTTCGGGATGCCGGATTCTTGATTAGGCGATGCTTCAAGTGATAAACTTGCCCCCGAAAAACTCTCTCTTCTCACCCACCGGGAAAGTCCTCACATTGGCTTTTCATATGGAAATTTTTTGAAACTCCTCCCCCGCGGGGGATGAGGGGGGTGAATGTGTTGAAAACTTTTTGGCACAAATATTTTTATGTAAATTGTTTTTGGCATTTATTCGTTTATATATGTATATGTGTATGGGTGGCTGGCATTCACACATATGACACATGTATATTGTTCTTGACATTTTCATAATTTAACTTTTTTCCCCCCCGAAAAAAAACAACAACAACAAAATTGGTGAAACAAAAAATAAAACACCACTTGACTTGCAGTTCATTTGGAAGTTGATTAGTGAGGAAAACTTGTTTTCCATTATCTCCCTCTCTTTCTCTGTGTTTTATTTGGGTTTTCCTTATCCTTTCTCTTTTCCTGCTGCTTCTTCTTCTTGAGACATTCTTCGTTTATTCTGAAGAGACTTTTCCCAAGCACTTTTGTTGCCTTTCCTCTTCAACTTGATGTTTTTATTTTCCTTTGCGCATTTTTGTTAATGAGTCTCGCTGTTGTTGCTTATTTTTTTTTTGTGTTCATCTTGTTTTTGTTGAGTGCAATAAAAGGCAAGAAAGGGAAGAGGAAGTGGATAAAGTTTTAAGTTGTTTTATTTTCGAAAAAATTTAGGGAAAAACAGAAAAGGGACTAAGAAATGCCCTGAAAAGTTGAAGCTATTTTAAGTATTTTATACTATAAGTTTTAAGGGTATTCTTTGTGATATTTATTAACTTGCAACTATTAAGAATAGCTTTCAGGGGGAAAAGTTGGAGAAAATATTTTTTTAAAGGAATTTAAAAAGCTTTTAGAATGCTTATATTTAATATTTGTATATATTTTTTAAAGAACTTAAATAATTGCTAACAAAAGTTAAAAATTTGTATAATAAAACATCATCATCATTTTATAGGAAAACTGATTTGAAATTGAAATATCTTTCTAAATATTAAATATATAAATTGTTTAAATTAATGCATAACTATATATTAGTTTGTCTTTGTTGACAAGTCATATATGCCCCAAGAACCTTTCACAGGACATTGACAGCTAGAGAAACTTATGCAAAAATGGCACACAAGAGGTGGAAGGGAACTTAAGGTGGAAAAGGGTGGCCAAGAACAGGTGATGGTAGGAGGGGGAGGATGGCTGCAAGGGAAGGTGAGACAAAGGCTGCCACACTTAATGTTGCATACTTTTCGAGGTCCTTGTGCCAGTAACGTTTCCGTTCATTCTACTTCCAAGCTTTCTAGGATTGTGTCTCCACATGGACACACACACGGACACACATTCAGAGTAAACCTATATTTCCTACACTTGTGGCTGCTTTGAGGGAAAACTAGACTTAAAGTTGTAGACGAAATCGAAGGATATTCAAAATTTAAAAATTCAAAGTTATGAACAAATCATATAATTAAATATTTTTGTAGTATTTTAAGTGCCTGAATTTCCTGGAAAACAATTCCATCTTCTTCTGGGTTTCCACTTCTGTGTTTTAATAAGTTTTCTTTGTCTTTGAGTTATTTAAATCTCCATTTTCTTAGTTGTCTGCTCGAGAGAGCTTCTGTAAATTTTCATCTGCTTTGCATTTGCTCAATTCATCTCACATTTCACATTTCACCTTTTCTCTCCCGCCTTTCCCGCTTTTCTTTTAACAACTTGTAACACTTCTTACACTTGACTTTTCTTGTTTCGCATTGTTCTTATCTCACTTGACTCTTGCCTCTCTCTCGCTTCAGCTGGATTTTTTGCACTTTTGCACTTTATTACACTTCCGCTTCTGCAATTTCAGCGCTTTTCCCCCTCCCCCTCCCCCCCTCGGTCTCTGTCTTGCTTCCTTTTCCGCTTTTCCGCTGCTGTAAGCGAGCGCCTTAAACTATGCCATGATTTTTTCATATGCACTTGTCTGTGCGTCTGTGTGTCTTTGTATGCCTTGTGTTTTTCTATTTTCCTTTTTTTTATTTTCTTTACCCCCCCTTTGGCTTGTAGCTGCCACTTTATTTGTGGCATGTAGCTCCACTCCACTTTTCTCCATTTTCCAGAGCCTTTGGCAGCTTCTTTGTCTGACATTTTCCGACTGTTTACATGTGAGACAAACTTGTGCAGAGAGAGCAATAATAGTGTATTTTTTTGTACTGCAGATAAGTATTAGGTTGTATTTTTCGTAAAATTCGTTTAAAAAAATGTTCGCTTCCTCCAAACTTGATATTTGACCACATAATATTATTTCAGAATTTCGATTTTTTCTTTCTCTCTCTCTCGATGTCTATCTTTGTCTCACTTTCGATCTCTACCTTTCCCTCTCTCCCGATCTCTATCTTTCTCTCTCTCCCGATCTCTATCTTTCTCTCTCTCTCGATCTCTATTTTCTCCCACTCTCTGTCACTTTCTCTCCCTCCAACTTTCTCTCCCTCCAACTTTCTCTCCCTCCAACTTTCTCCCTCCAACTTTCTCTCCCTCCAACTTTCTCTCTCTCCAACTTTCTCTCAATCTCTGCTCAAGGGGTATAAATAGAGGCGCTATCCTCGAGCCTGCCTCAGTCCGCCGTTGGGGCGCAAGGCGGCGGGTGGTGCCTTTCCATCTGGACAACCCGGAGAAGTCTCGCTGGAGCTGCAAATGTGAAAATTCTAGGAAAAGTCCTGCTAAACTCTAGAATAGAGGTGCCTAACTGTCGACGACTGGAATTGCCTCTTAAGGATTACATACAATTTTTGTTAGTCTACAATCAGGTTGGGTTCCTTTTTTACATGCAAGTAATCCGTAGAGAGCGTTGAGGGATTCTTTGGTAACACAACAGTAGAGATGGGGAAAGTCCCTTCGTTGAGTGTCTATATAATTAAATATTTTACTATTTCAAAAATTTTATTTTAAAACTTATTACAGTTCAATTGCAATCTGTAAGGGTATAGAAGCTTCGGCGAGCCGAAGTTAGCTTCCTTTCTTGTTATATAAAGAAATATATTAAATAATATTTATAAATATTTAATATACAAATTAAATTAAAAATATCCTTAAATTGCGATTTACCAAAATATGCTTGAAACCAGACCATAAATGTTCTCTTAAAAATTGCAGCTCATATGTTGTGGCTTGCTTTGGGTATTTCTTTTTTTAGGGATTTGAAATAACTCCTTTTGTTTTCCAGTGTACATGCTTATCTTTATTTCGTAGTCACATCATGAAAAGCAACTTGGAGTGAGTGGATAAACCCTTTCATGGGCTTCTGCCTCGAACAGAAATATATATTAATATACCTCAATGTGACCACATTTGTCTACTTCTGACTCTGTCTCTTTCTATACACCCATCTCTTTCTATATTGCTCTCCTTGTCTCTTTCCTCATCGCTCACACGCCTGTCAAGCTGTCTCTTTCGTGGTCTCTTTTTTTTTTTACGTATTTGCATTTGTATTAAAAACGCTTAAAGTGGAATTTTATTTCCTGTTTCTCCTCCTTAACAGGCCCCCCTCTCAGCCCCCTTTGTTTAGCTTCTTCACCATTTATTGCTGCGTCTTTCGCTTTAGTGTATTTCTAATGCCATTTTATACGCATTTTCCTCCCTCTTCTCCACACCGACGGATGAAATATTTTTATATGATATTTTTTATATGATGCCAGTGGAAGGCCAAATCGATTTGGTTTCAAAAAAGGAATATACATATATAAAGTATATTTGCAAATAAACAGAATTGCTATCGAAAAGTTTTAAGAGCATTTTCAGTAAATTAAATTCTTGGAACTCCAAGAAAATTATTTTAATGAAATTTATAAAATGTGTATAAGGAATATAAATACCATGTGCAGAGGGTTTTTCTTTAGGAATAATTAAGTATGTTACATTTATTATTCTCCTGTTTCATAATGATTATGATTATTAAACTCTGTTCAATATATGTACATATAGATTTCAAAAGCAAGTCTGCAAGGACATTGTTTATCTAGATGCCTTTTAGGACAAACTGTACACTGCTGTGGCAATGGTGTGGTTGTTGTTTTTGCGTGTAGGGTGGCAACTCTTTTATGTTTTGCGGCGAAATCCTGCAGGGATTTCACCTACTTATCAGAGGGGCGTTCTCAACCCCTTCCTCCCCCTCGGACAACTCTTCCTCCCTATCCGTTCCCGCTCTCATCATCATATCATTCTGCTCTGCTGCTTGCCGGGCATTTTCAATTTCTTTTCCTTTTCTCGTTTTCATTTGCCCGCTTGCGTTTTCGGTTTTCTTTTTTTTTTTGGACCAGCAATCAACGTGCTATAAAAAGCCATAAGTAGAAAGGGAATATATATATCGTATAGATATATATAATATATATATGTATGTATGGAAGGATGTTGTGTAATGGTCTTTATTGTGTCTGTTAACGGATTTTGAGAGAGAGGGAAGGCCATGGCTGGCCCACTTTCAGATGTCTTCCCTTTTGTAAAAGTCCCTCTCTGGCCTCCTCCCTGTTGCTTTTAATTTTAATAAATGTTCAACGGCTTACAGAAAGCATGAGAAAAGTGTAGTTGTGGTTCTTTTTAAAGGTTGAAAAATATAAACAACTTTACAGATTTTTTCTTAAAAATCTGTATTAATTTTTATGCTCTTTATAACTTGATTTTAATATAATTAATCCCCCAATCGGCGCCTTGTATTTGTACCGTTTTTAAGCATACTTTGGGACACATAATGTAGTTGGCCATAACGATCAATTAAGGGCTTTAAGCCGCATTCTCGTGCGTGTGTGCATTAAATATGTAATCACCTGCCTCGGTTAATTATGCCCGAAGGTAAAAAGCAATTGACTTGGCTTAACTTCCTTGAGCCTGGCAGCTTTTCTCGCCTTTTCCGCGTCGTTTCCGTCGCCGCCTTTTTAAAACATTTAATTTTAATTTAATTTATGCACACACACCACACACACACGAATAGCTTGTGGCTGCTCAACGCATCTCAGTTCACCGCACACCACTCACAGCCAAGCAAAAAGCAACCCACCCAAACCACCCACCAATCTCAGTGGGCGAGTGCATTAAATGATTATCAACTAATTAAGTTGCTTGGATCAGCGAGCAAATGAAAAGCGCAAAATTGTTTCAATTGCGTTGCATAATAACTTAATAAATAAACTGCAGTCCTGCGGGAAATTGAAAACAGAAAGTGGAACAATAGAAACGAATGGAGAGCTGTGTGAATTATGGTTGAAAATAGCAGGAACAAAAGGAAACTATAACTAGGTAAATTATAGGAAAATTAGGGGGAGCGTTATACAATTATTAAATATAGTTTAAAGGAAAAGGAAACTATTACTGGGAAAAATATAGGTAAATTAGGAAAACTTTAAACAATTATTAAATATATTTTAAAGAAAAAGAAACCCGTAACTAGGAAAATGATAAGAAAATTGGGGAAACTTTAAACAATTATTAGATGGAGTTTAAAGAAAAAAAAAACAAGAGGAAACTATAACAAGGAAATATAAAGGGAAATTTTATTTATTTAATATACTTTTTTAAGCCTGATAACTGAGAAAATAGCAAATTTAAATATCTTTAACTGGTAAATCTTCTATAACTATGGTCTCCAATAAACGAAATCTAGGGATTAAAAATCATTTACAAGCGCCTTAGCCCTCGCCCAGGACTATGCCGTAAATAAAATAATAATAATGGAGATTCCCCCTTGTTTAAAGTCCCCAAATACGAGAGGAAAACCAAGGGGAAGATGGAAATAAAAAGGAATGCATAAGCCTTGCTGAATTTTGTTCTCATTTTTTCCTTGTATATTTTTCCCTTTAAAGTATCTTTTGTTTGTTCTGTTATTTTTCTTTTTCTGTTTTTAGCTGAAGAAGAATTTTTCTAGCGCCTTTCATCTACAACTATTTCACATGTTTTGCGCCAATTTAAATGTAACAGCAGTAATGTTGATTTTTCAAAAAGAAAATTCCTTTACATTTCCCGCTGTCTCCTCGCTTTATTTACAATTTCCTTTTCATTTCTTTTTACATACATTTCGAGTGAACATAAAAAAAGCATGCCTTTGGGTCAGTTTTTGCTGGTTTAACAAAGTGACTTGTATGAATACAAACAGTTTACAAAGGAAATTACAGAAAATACTGAAAATATAATGAAAATTCCACACACACCGAACAAAAAAGAGGTAGATTTTTTCATGGTGATTAAACATTGAGTTTATATGGAGTTATATATATTTTTTTTCCTAGGCTCTTTCAGGGCTGTAACTGCTTGCAGTTTATAACGCCCCGCAAGTGCTATCAATGGGCTCACACACACAAGACACAGATACACACACGCACACACACACACACACACACACACACACACACACACACACACACAGCTAGGACAGACACATTGGCTTTGAGGTTGACTTGAGTGCTCATGCATTTTTGTTGCTTGGGCATTAGTACAAGCACACAAACAGACAAGAACAACAACAAAAACGAGGCAGGCACATTACCAAACACTCGCCTTCACACACAGATACAGAGATATACAGATACACAGATACACAGATACACAGACACAGATACAAAGGCACTGGCACCAGGCTCAGAGATACTCGGCAGCAGCGGCAGTCGATTGTAGCTACAAGCATAATCGTTGCTTATTGGCAGCTGCTGCCTGCCATTTCCAAGCGATAAAGATGAAAACGCTGATGTCGCATCTGTGCGAAAGAGATAGTGCCCCCCAAAGGAAAGAGATAGAAAGAGAGAGGGAGGAGGGGAGTGGGTGGGAAGTGGGAGGAATACCCGGCATATTTGCCTTCTTGTTTTTTTTTTTTTTTTTTGTTCTCAACATCTTCGCTTTAACACGGCCAAAAGTGTGAAAGATCAAGAGTACTTACTGTAATTCCACTTTAAGTCGCGCTCTTTGGGGCGAACAGAAACGGAGGGTTTACTTAATACAAAAAATAAAAAATAAATAAATACGATTTGAAAAGCTGGTTTTCAGCTGGCCGCAAGTAATATTTAAGTTAGTGTGTCAATTTATGTTGCATACTTTTTGGAGGCTCCAGTTAAAATTTTAAAATCTCAAGGAATTTCTGTGATATTTTTTTATATTTAAATCAAATAATATTATTATAAATATTTGTCAGTTGGTATAAACTATATATTTTATAGTGGAATTGTATACTTGGCTGAAAGGCATTTTCATTTTCTCTTTAGCTGTTGGCGCTTTGATAAAATTAAAGCAAATTTTGCTGATGGAACGGCACACACCTGGCATTTAGAAATCTCCCACCTGGCACACCTCCCTCTCTAAATGTGACCCCCCCCCGTTGCCGGTCCTTTTACATAAAGCATACTTTTAGGCAGACACACAGGCAGAAGCATTTTCACTGTCACATTTAATTGAGTTTGCCTGGGCCAGCGCTAAAAGCAACGTCATTTACGGCACCCTTACCAATATATAGTATATATACATATATATTATATACCCCTGGCAACCTCCTTTTAGCCCCCCTTTTCTAGATGAACATTTTTAAGATGCCTCAGCTGCGGCTCTCTGTCTCAATTCTCACCCTCAAGGAGACCCAGAGCTCCTTCGCTCCAGTCTATTTCTTTCATTGTTCTCGTTGGCATCATTTAATTGTCAAAAGACTTTTCCAGAGGCGTGCCACAAAAAAAAAAAAAAAAAAGAAAAAATGGGGGAGGGGCTGCGTGACATTTGCTGCAAGCCAAGCAATTTTTATGACTATTCTAATATATTTTATTATTGTGTGAAAAAAGGAAATGGAATGAGAAGCTGATTAAATAAAATATTATATGAAATATATTCATTAGCTTTTAAATAAATTATATAATTAATAAATAAATCAAGTAAATACATTTTATTTATTGCTTTCACAACCCTTTTTTTCATTTAAATAAAAAATTTTGACTAGATTGAATTTGCTGCTGAAGCTGATTATGAGTAGAGTCCTTAGTACCTTAGTACCTATTTTTTCTTGCTTAAATAAATGTTATTCTCAGACTTTTCAGAAATTTAACTAGCATAAAAACGTCCTTTCTCACTATATTATTTTTCCTTCTTAAAAAAGGATTCCATAAAATTGTAACTACCTAAAAAATGATGTCTAGTTTGTATCGCCTGCTGAGGCTGACTGAAAGAAAGCTCTTTTCTTAAACCATAATTTTTCCTTCTTAAATAAATATAACTAAAAATTATGGCTAAATTGTAGTGAGGTTGACTAAAGATTATGAACTTTCTCAATTTATTATTTTTCCTTCTGCTATCCCTCCAAAAAAAGCATAAAAAGGACGGCCCTGACATCATAAGTTCGCTACCACTCAATTTGCAGCGACAAAAAGGGAATTAGAACTCATAAAGCAAGATGAAAGGCCATCGATGATGAGTGAAAATGGTATCTCCCGGGCTGGGCTATTAATTTTATAGAATTCAATTTGTGTTTAGCCTGAAACGCAGTCTTATTTTAATGTGAGATATATATATTTTTTTGTTGTTGGTCGAAAGTTGTGCTGGCCTTTGGCTAAATCAGCTTAAAAGTAGGCAAACTACACACACACACACACTAACCCGATTTGGCAACACTTTTAGTCTTAATTATATTTCTACATAATTTAATTGCAATCTCGTCTGCTGCTTTTTATTTTCACTTATACACAGGGACTATGGGTGTGTGTGTGTGTTTGAGTGAATTTTCCTTAAAGTGCAAAAAAACATTTTTCGTGAATTATGTATGCCAGGGAAAGGGGCAAGCAGAAGGGGGGAGGGTGGAGGGAGTGACGTGTGTGTGGCAAGTGGGGCGTGGCAAGTGGGTTAAGTGTGTTAGCTAAAAATTCATGGCAAACAGAGCGAAAGCAAAGTACGCCCACATAGGGCTTTATTTTTAGATATTTATTTAAGTTTTTAAATAAATTATTTATCAATAATTAAAAATTTCATTAAAATCTTTGAGAAATTAATAAGAAAAGTACGTTTTTATTTTTTAATGTTTCATATTATAAATTAGACTTTATAAAATATAAAGTGCGTGAGCTTAAATAGCTTTAATTCCGCCTTTTGCTGTCTATATTTATAATATAAAAAATATATTTAAATAATTTTATATTGTTTAAAAAATATATAAATTTAAATATATCTTTTTTTCCATATTCTTAAGAAATCTGTAATATTTTTCTTCGGTGCAAAGTGAGGGAGAAAGCCTTTGACATACATATGCAAATTGCAACGTCATTAACAACCACAGACCAGAGTATGAGTGCGTGTCTATATGCAGCATCTCTCTCAATATATATATATAGACAGATATATATATATATACATACTCGCAGTCAATACGTTTTGACACTAATTTGGTCAGCATTTGCATTGAGACCCATTGAAAATGGCATTCGCCCAAAGGCCATCGTCGTCAACATCATCGATTCCCATCATCAGCATCATCATCATCGGCATTATCATGATTTGCATTTCCAATCACCTTTCTCCCCATTCCCCATTTGCCAATGCATTTCCACAGCCATTTTCGCATTCCCATTCCCATTTCCCCCAAACACAAAAGCCTCAAATTGCAGCTGGGCCAACAAACTGGCACATCAGAGACATGGACAGGAAATGATGAAGCCTACGGTGCTCATTCGAGGGTTAAGGCTCCGGGGGTTAGCAATTTTCCAGGCGGTGGCTGGGGAGGGGGATAGCCAACGAGGACCTCTGTCTTGACCAGCCTGAGGTTTGTTAGCTGGCCAAAAAGGCAGGAACACATCACCAGGAGAGAGATCCTAGAAGTACCAAAAAAAAAAGGTGCACTGTCAGAAAAAAATAGCTGAGAGGATGTTCAGGGAAAGCTTTCTTTAAATATTTCAAGACTTTTCTCCAGCTCCTGTTTTGTTGTTAAAAATTAGAAATCCTTTTTTAAAGAGCACCAAAAAATCTCAAAAAATTCGATTTCTCTTACCAATTTTGTGCGATTGCAAAAGTGTAAGCGAAATATGAAAGGTCTCCCTGGGGCCTATTTTGGGGAATGATTTTCTGCCTCTTGCACTGCCACAACCACTTCCTTTCCCCCTTGCCGAAGTGCTTTGTACTTCCTGGAAAAGCAGCTCATGTGAAAAGTGCGTAATGAATGCAATTCCTGAAATTCCTTATTCGAAGGAGTGCCTGAAAATTGTAATAAATCCAAAATGCAATCATTGTACAAGTTTCCAAGGTTTTCATTAAGCATACGCAGCGTTGCCGCATAACTTTTCACGCCGCCTGTGTTTTTAAAGCCGAAAAATACTTTATCCATTATGCTCTGTACATATATATGTATGCATTTTGCTTTAAATATGCATCCAAACCTCCTCCTCTAGCCATTGCCCTCAGCTTATGGAAACTATGCGCATATTTTGGAAGATGTTTTGCATTAAGTTTTCCGAGGAGGGAAGCATTATTTATGACGTAGCTGGCAGGGGATATTAGGGTTGATGATAATGATGATTACAAGTACGATTACGAAGGGGCAGGGGGATGATGATGATGATAGTAATGATGTTGAGGATGGGGTTGTTAATGGCCGGGACACACACACACTTTAAAGTGCCAAGTAGTTTGAACTAAATTTCAAGTGATGGATGCTGGCTTATGGATTTAAGTAACCGAAGCTTAAAGGTTGATTGGCTTTGGCCTTAAGATTTATCTTGTAATTGAAATAGTTTTGCATTTGCATACAATTTAATTTACTTGTTTTTTCAATCAGAAATGCATCAATCTCGTGAAATATATAGTTTTTAGATAAATTTGGGGAGTCACTGAAAAAAAGTTTTAAAAGAAATCGAGCAATTCTTAATTTTTTTTATATTTTACTTACAACTCTTTGATTTGTGTTTTTTAAGCTCCACCACTTTAATTAAATCAGTTTGTTTTTATTTCCTCCTATTTTTAGTTTCATTTAGTTTGCGTTTTATCCTTTTTTTTTGTTTTGCTTTCTCTGGCGACGTGCAGTCTGAAAGTTTTTCTTTTTGTCTGCCAGAGTTTGTGTATTTCGATTTTCCTTTTTCTTTCTTCTCGAGGAAGCATTTTTATTAATGAAACAACACTGTGACAACAGAGACAGCTATAGAAAGATAGATAGAGAGAGAGAGAGAGAGAGACCCACAAGTACAATGTATAAATATTATGTAAACACGCAAACAATGAAGTGATTTGTTGCTACTTAAATTTAGCCCCCGAGAGGGAAGCAACAACAACATCAGCAGCAGCTGAGGATGCTGAAAAGCTGCCGACACACACACACACATATAGATATATAAATATATATACAATTGTGGCCAGGATAATAGGATTAACAGGAGTAAAGAAATTATATTTGAGTGTTCTTTTCAAATCTTTTATCTTGTTTTTTTCCATTAATTGTTGTTTTTTAAAGCAATAGCTCTAAAAATTGTCGAAAAAAGTACAAATGAAACCCCGCAGATTACAAATCAATTAAAACTTCATCCAAAAGTATGCTACGAATTGTGGCATTGGTGTAAAAGTATGCATGCGCCTAGCAAAATGTGGAATTAGTTGGAAAAGAAAATCTGAAAAGGCAACAGAAAAAAAAGAATTGAAAGGAAATATTTGAGTGTGTCTGTGTGTGTGTGTGTGTGTGTGTGGTGTGTACAGGCGCAGTCGCTGTAAAAGTAGCAAACAGTGCCCAAGGCGCTCCCCAAGAACTTAGGAGGGTGCTGCATTTCGGCCCTGTGTTACCAGCTTGTTTGCCAACACTTAAAGAAAAGCAAAGGAAAATGAGGAGAAAACAGAACAGAAAAAAAAACCCTTGGAATCGCAGGATCCATCCAGGATTGGCCACCTGAGAGGAGGTCCTGCTGCAACGGCAACGGCAACTACTGCAACTAGCGGTAAAGCTAATGCTAATGCGATGACTTAAGTGGGCTTAAGTGGAAAGCCATGTTAAAGCCAAGGCTTTAAGCGGCTCCTTTCTGCTCCTGATTGAATATCGCGAAGCACTAATTGGTAAACAATTGACCTTTACAAATCGAAAGAAGACAGGTGACTTGACCTTGAAATGCGAAATATTTAATTAAAATTGTAGGTGAAGGATTTGTTGGGGAAAATGTTTAAATCAACGAATTTATAAATGTATTAAAACTTTTTTAAAGAGTTGAATATAAATAAATAGAAAACAATTCAATTATAAATGTTTATAATATATTTTCTAAATTTTTTAAACCACTTGAAATTTTTTAAACAATTTCTTTTATTATCTAAAACTAATTAAGTTATAACTCACGATAATTATACTAAATTTATTTAACATTAAATCCCCTTCCTCTCTCTCCTCTGGCTAATTAAAAATCAACTTTCGCATGTTGGTTTTTTTCACATTTTTTACCTGGAATTATGCCACAGGACATCACTCGCCCTGACACAGACTTTATGTATAAATAGAAAAAAACGCTTTTTGCTGAGCTTAATTCACTTTAGATGCCACTTCTGCCCCTCCTTCTCAGTCTCCTTTCTACTTTCTCTTTTTTTATATATATATATATTTGCAATCCTTTCTCCTTGGTGGCAAGTTTTTCCTGGCCGCTATTTCTAGTTTTTATTTCTTGGTTTTACTTGTTTTTCTTTTTGCTTGCTGGCTGGCTTTTTTTAATGCAATTTGAACAAATTAAAAAGTAGTGCGTGTGCCGCAGGTGGAAAAGTGGGCGGGGAGCAGTTTCATCATCATCATCTTGGTCGGTCGTGTCCTCCATCAGAATTTCTTACGCTTCCTGAACTCGGTGGTGCCCTCTGATAGTTTTAATTAAACGCAATTGAGTTGCTTTAAAAATTTCTTGGGAAACTTGTTTTCGAGAGCAGAAATATGGAAGTAAGGTTTATATGTTTATTATTTAAAATCAAATTTACTTTACAAAGATTTTGATAAAGTCTTTGCTGGGAATTTGTTATTAAAATATAATAATTTTTCATTGGGTAGATTTATATATTTAAACCAAGTTTTGCCTTAACTAAAAAATTGGTAACTAAAATCCTACTCAGTCATGTCTTAGCCTTCATCTCTTCTCATTGTTAAATCATTTCAATTATGGTTTGAACTAAAAAGTGGCTACTCGTAGCTTGGGTCAAACGGGGCGAAGGATGGCCAGGAGGATATACTTAGAGAGACAGAGAGAGAGAGATAGATGGTATAGTTGGGTAAGCCGCTCAGAGGGTCTGAGGGTCCTTTAATGCCCCCGTTGTTATTGTTGTTGTTGTCTATACAATTTCTATACAATCTCTACGCAATTTCTCTTTCTCTTAGCCTTAACAAGGCAGAAAATAAGGAAGCCCAGGAGAGGGATGTCCTATCAAAGGCAAGAATGCTACTCGAGTGGGAAACAAAATAAGTAGAAAAAAGTTGCCCTGCACTTAGAGTTTCCTTTATGTATTATGATGTGTGTGTGTGTGTGTGTACTTTGTGTGTATGTACAAGTGTATCCATAGATGTGTGCAATAATTGTGCATTGATTATCATAATATTCTCGCAGCGCCATCAAAATTGTGCACAAAATCACTCGTCAATCCGGCAGTTTATCAGTCAGTCAGTCGAACAGAACGAGTGTATATATACATATATACCATATACATCTGTATATATTTATTTATTTATTTATATTAAACAGATAAAGAATACAGCTGCAAAAAAATGTAGCTAAAAAGCAAATGAAGCGTAGATCAGGAAATCGAGTGTTTAAATCTGTTTAATGTGTTTCATAAAAACAGTTTTCTTATAGAGAATTAATTCACATTTAAAATTAATTACAAAACTCTTGAATTGGGATTAATTTTTTAAGAATTTATTAAAAAATACAACCAATATTTTAGACCACAAAATTTCAATATTAATATATAAATCGGTATTTTAATCATGCGATAATTCAGGATTCTGTTTTATATATCGAACCATTCAATTAAATAACATTTCTTTGATATATTCAGTTAATATTTTTATTTTAAAATTAAATGCGATATTATATGCTATTTAAATATTCATAAATATTTTCTATCGATATCCGTATAGAAGTTTGATATGCAGTATTTTTTTATTTTTCGTTATATAAAAATTTATGCTATTTTTTATATATATTTGATTTGTTTTTTTTTTCATCGATTTGAATCTGTTTCAATTAAAAATGCTTTCAACTTGCAATTTTAATATTTTAAAATATATTGTCTAAGGAGAGCCTTTTTTATTATTTTTTCCTCGTTGCAATTTTCATTATTACTACTAGTTTTTCCATTCTTTTTTATTTTTTGTTGCCTGGTTGTCTGTCCACTAACCGTTGATCCATCATTTTGGGGCCACATGTCTGTCAGCTGCAGTTCCTCAGTTTTCTCTCCTTTTTGCTTTCCTTCCGTTTAATGTCAGCAGGACTTCCGGTTCCGGTTCCGGCTCTGAACTCTTCTCTTACTCTCCCTCTCTCTCGCGGTCTCCCTCAAAAAATTAAACTAATTAAATTAAATTAATAAACCAGAGCTAACAATAAACATAAACCAAAACCGAACTCCAAAACCGAAAGCGAAAACGAAATCGAAAACCAACAAATATATAACAATGAGTGCGCGATTTTCAAAGAGTATAATTCTCTAAAAAAAAACACCAGAAATAATTAATAAAAAAAAAAGAAAACAACCTAAACCAGAGATGATAGCCACTCTGTTCATCATCTTTGCATTTATTCGGGCCTTTCCCTGGAGCCGCAAAAGGGGCAGGCCCGCCCTGGCCCTAACCCTGATGCCCGACGGCGGCGGTGAGGACGAGGAGCACCAGCAGGATCAGCAGAAGCGGGACAATAACAATCGACCGCGTCCCTCCATTTCCCTGGGCAATGGCGAGGGCATGGCTTCCAGAAGTCGCCGCAAATCCTCCAAGTTCCATGAGGTCACCTTCAGTGGCAGCGTTGGCGGAGGCGAAAGCGATGGCGATGGCGGTGGTGGCGGTGCCACTGAGCCCACCAATGGCGTGCTGGTGGAGAAACGCCACTCTCTGAGCACCACCAGCAACTCCAGCTCGGCGCCATATCGCTTCCTGAGCAACAGCAGTCGATCCCGAGGATCCCGTGGCGACTGCCATGAGTATTACCAGTTGCAGCAGCATCAGCAATCCTCCTCCCTGTCCAATGGCAACCGGATGCGAGGAATGAGCCAGCGAAGCGACACCATGGCCACCGAGGCCGAGGGTGAGGAGTTCGAGATGGATGAGGATGATGAGGACGAGACCTATGACCGGGAAACGGAGGAATTTTATAGCAATATTCAAGATGCCACTGGCACAGGATCCAGCAGTCGCAGCAAACGCTCCTCCCTGTTCTCACGCTCGGATAGCTCTGCCACCACAACCTCATCGAGTGGCGGCGGCACCTTCACCGGCGGCAAGCGAAGATCAGCAGCATCCATATTGTCCTCCTCGCTCTGCTCCGATGTGATGATCAGCGATCGAAGAAGCTCCACGGCCACCGAATACAGTGTGAGATCGGTGGCTGGCAACACGCAGCGAAGATCCAGTGGCAGGATAAGGAGATATGTGTCCAGGATGACCATTGCGGGAGCCAGGAGACGCACCACGGGCAGGTAATGAGTCTGAGTCTTGAGTCTTTCCATAAATTTTAAATTTATTTATCCAAAACCAAAAAAGAAAAATGGGGCAAGATTTTACAACAACCTTAATTAATTAATGCATTAATTAGGAGCCATTCTCCTGCTGCCACTGTTCGTGTTTGGCCAACAGCTTCTGTCCCAGCGGGCGAACCATCTTGAAGGCCTTCTCCACATTGGCCTCGCTCACGGCCTGCGAGTCCTTCGAGGCTCCGCCAGGAACCTTATTGGTGGCACACCTCACCCGATGCATGCTGACCTCCTTGCAGGCCAGACGTATCTCATCGCCAGTAAACTGATCCGAAATCTGCACCAGTTGCTCCAGCAATTTCGGTGTCATGGAAACAGTAGTGCCCAGCAGGCGCCCAATGAGGCAGCTCCTCTCCGCCTGATTGGGCAGCTGGACAAGCAGCTTCTTTTCGAAGCGCCGCAGAAAAGCCTCGTCAATGTCCCAGGGCAAATTGGTGCTGGCCAGAACGAAAACTCCCTTCAGGGTGTGCTCCATGCCATCCAAAAGCTGCAACAGCTCATTCTTAAAGCGCTTAGAGCTCTCATGATCCGTGACTCGGTCCCGCTTTGAAGTCAAGCTCTCAATCTCGTCCAGAAAAATGACCGATGGAGCCCTCTTTGCGGCCATGTGGAAGAGGACGCGCAGAATCTTCTCCGATTCGCCGCGCCACTTGCTCACCATAATGCTGGCTGTGATATTGAAGAAGGTCACCTGGCCGCGGGTCTCCGAGTACAGAGCCTTGGCCAGAAAGGTCTTGCCACTGCCAGGCGGTCCATGTAGCAGCAGGGAGCGCCAAGGCTTCAAGCCATGGGCAAAGAGCTGCGGATATTCGATGGGTGTGAGGACTGCCTCCTTGATCAGCTCGATGGCACGCTGATTGCCGCAGACATCGGTCCAGCGCAAATTGATCTCCTCTCGCAGTATAGAAGTCTTGACCAGCTCGGCCAGCGATTGCCAGTCCATGGAGGCGAATAGAGAGTCATCGCCGCCCAGGTGGCCATGTTCGATTTCACCCACCAGCTTGGACGAGGAGGCGTCGCCACTCTCCACAAGTGTCTCCATTTTTCTGATTTGCAAAGGATTATTGACATTATCCGATTGGGACTGCGACTGGGAACTGGCATAGCTGTTGGGATTCAAGCTGGCGGCAGCTGCCACTTTGGCTGCCCCCACACCCATGTGCCAGTTGGCCAGGGATCCTCCCTCATTCTGTGGTGGCTTCGAAGCCGGCTTCTCTGACTTGTCCTTTTCTTGCTGCTTCGACTGCCCCTTGCTGCCCGCCAGCTCCACCTTGATCTTGGGTCCCACCTTCTTGAGTATCTTTGGATACTTGCCAAATTTCATGTTGAAAAAGCTGGCATACTCCAGATACATGCCATCCAGATCGATGTTGTCGCACAGCTCGTACTCCTCGGACAGGCTTCCCTCAGACTTTAGGGCATCGGCACTGGAATAGAAACCGTTCTCCACCAGATAGCGATGCATCAGATACATAATGTTACGCCGCCGGGTGCTGAAGTTCCTCACATCCTCGCACAGGGCCTGGGCAGCTGCCATGGCCGTCACTCCATACTTTCCATGGGTCTTCATGCTGCTCTTGGCTCTTGGGTAAAAACGAAAAAATGTGGCATCTAACACTGGGAAAAATATAAAAAATTTCAAGATTTTTGATGGAGCTAGAGCTAGGGCCTATTTTTCGGTATTTACAGCTGGAAAATTGAAAATTATCTGGCTTAGGTCGTAAGTTTGGCTCGACTGACAGTTTTCTCGCCCCACCAAGGCACAGGGTTGTCATAACGAAATCATAGCGAAAGGGTTGCCAGGTAACGCTTAAAAAATACATAAATATATTTTTGCCTTTTTGTGCATTTTCCACCCCGGCAACCGCAGCCAAAGTTAAAATGAAGAAAAATGGGTTGGCCGGAAAAACTGGAAAGTTTCTCCCATTATGAAGAGTGAAGGATTTTTCTTCTTCTGGTTTTCTATTCTTTTTTTTTTTTACATCTGCTGAAGCTAATTAAAAATGCGAAAAAAGCTTGACGGGAGAAAAGACCGAAAAGGGAATTAGCAGAAATAAAATACTCTTTTTTTTTTTTTTTGGAATGAGATTAGCAAAGGGTGGGGATTTGCGGTGTTTGTATATATTTTCTTTATCTTCTTACTTTGCAGAGTGATTATTTTTAAATACATAAAAATAATGCAGCTTTGGGATTGTACTCAAATTTTCATAAATTAGAGTTTAAAGCTTGGTAAATATTAAAAATAATACATATATTTCCCCATTCAAAATGTATACCAATTTATGTTGTTATGCAACTACACATCAAAACCCCTTCGAAATACCCCCAAATATGTATAATTTGTGCACAGTGTACTCAGTTTTGAGCCTCAAATCCCAACCTAACCCAAATTTGCCGTATCAGTTGGCCAACAATTGAGCGCCACTCAATTGGTTAGTGTACTTAATTGTGGGTTGTGCATTTCCTCCAACCCACCTACCCATTTTGCCACCTGCTTTTCACCCACTTTTCCGCCTTTCGCTTACCTCCCCCGCCCCCGGCCTTGCCATCCCACCCGCAACATGCTCAATTTGGCGAGAGATGACGGCGACAGCTGCCGAGCAGCAGCAGCAGCCTGCGATGGTTAATCAAATGCACGACGGACGCAATGAAATGAAAATCAGCGGATCCTGCCCAGGCCACCCCACCCACCCACACATGCACGGGGCCAGAGGCACACGCATTTCGCACAGAGGGGCCACGCCCACTCAGGTGAAATTATGCAACATGCACATGCACAGAATCCCAGTTGTCCCCCCCCTTTTAGTTTACCTTGCCTTCACACAGGACGAAAAGGGAAAGATATTCCCAAGGTTATAATATTAATAATTACAGTAATTAATTAATATATATTTCCAAAAATATTACAATGATTAAAATGACATTTAAAATCAGCAAAAATTCACAGCATAAATTCACTTTGGGAAATTAAAGATTTCAAATGCAATTTGTTGTAATCATATTTTTTTGTATAGGTTTCTGGATTTTCTAAAAGTATTAAAAGTATTTATATTAAACTTTTGTATTTTTCAAATCCCATTTTATAGGATTTTTTAAAGGATTATATACAAATCTTAAGCCCAGAATATTTGATTAACTTACGGTTTTTATAGGTTTGACATTCAAGATTATACATATTTAGGATTTTAATAACCTTAAAACAATATAAAGCTTTCTTATTGTATTGTATAAATACATTCAATAATTTTAGACAATTTTTCAAGAAGTTAAAAATATATTCTTATTATTTTTTTTTAATGAATTAGGAATTGTTTAGTTTTTGGAACACCTAAGATATTTTTTTGTATATTTATTTATTTTTTGCTATGTACTTGGCAAAGGCGGCAGGCACTGACTAGAGTGGGTGGTTGGCTGGTTTTTCGATGGGTGGCTGGCGGCTGTGCCCATTTCATTCCGGCTCGCAATTTTAATTTGGTTTTTTTTGCCCCTCCTTCCCCCTTTCGGCGCCCTCGACTTTCCTCGCATCTTCCATCAGCCGTGTGGCAGTCAGTCTCAGGCTTTTGTTAATGGCCTTGTGACAGTTTTTATTTTATTTTTTTTTTTGTTTCATCTCTTCCTTTGGCCACCCAACTCCCCCTTGGCCATGTTTTGCCTTCATCTTCGGCTGTACACACACTCGCACACACACTCAGAGTTGCAATCGGCAGCATTTGCCTTTCGGTTTTGCACTTTGATTTGGTTTCATGGTCTTAGCTCGTCGTTCTTTGGATTTTTTGGTTTCTCGTTTTTCGTTTCTACTTTTTCACTTTTCTATTTTCAAATTCTTTTCGGGTTTCCATTTGCTTCAAGGTCCTTAAATTAACGGTATGTGGGGGTGGGAGTGAGAGTGAGAGTGAGAGGCCACTTACCACTTGCCCTCGAATTGTGCAAGAGAGTGAGGATCCTTCAAGATGAGTGCCAAGGATTCTTTGGTTTCTCAAAGCTATTTCAGGCAAAGAAAATATATTATTTAAAAAGTTTACAAAATTATAATAATCAGATATAAAATGGTGTAAAAGTAACTAACAAATTCTATAATAATCTTTTAAATCTTAAAATAAATTATGAAACCATTAAAAGTAAAATGTTATGTGCCAAAAAATATATATATTATAAATATTAAAATAATATTCAGAATATAAACTTCCGGTCTCAATTTAATAATACATTTTTCGCATTATTTTCGGCATCTTTTTAAGGTTTTTAAAAACCTTATTAATTTCTGTAGCACCGTAAACATATATTATCATGTTATTGAAAAATATTTAAAAATATAATAATACAGAAAAACTAACATTTACATTACTTTAATATCTACAATGTATTGAAGACAAAATCAATATCGTTATTGAGGTTAACCTGAAGCTTAAATTTTAGTTTACAAAATACCTGAAATTCGGCCTTTGTTGTGCCAGCTTTTCAAAGGAATTTCCCCTGCCAAAGGCGGCGGCACACACACACCAGTCAACACCAGCAGACACTCATTAAGTATGTGGGGGCGTGTGAGTCTGAGTGTGTGTGTGGGTGTGAGTTGCGAGTTTAACAAACTAATTAAGTTGGGCGTTGAGCTTAGCGCTCTCTTTTGGTGAAAAGTTGAAGGGAAATGAAAGGAAAGGCAAGGCAAGTAAAAGGGGCAGCCTTTTGTCTAAGGCAAACATCTATGACGACACAAACTAGCGCTTGGGTTAAATATACACACACAGGAGAAATGGCTTCTTTAAATATAAATTCGTTTTTTATTTAATTATATTTGTTTTTATTATATATTCTTTAAACTATTAACTATTTGTTTGGGCTTGAAGAAAACTCTAAATAATTAGAAGCAGTTGAAAATATAGTAAGGATTTGTATATTCTTTTTTTAATAATTTATATATTCTCTTTATATTTTCGATATTTTTTTTAATATATTTCTTATATATTTTCTATATATATTCAATTTATTTTCTATACATTTTCTGTATATTTTCTTGATATTTTCTATACATTTTTTGTATATTTTTCATATACATATATTTTAGATATTTGTAGGATTTTTTAAATCTTTTTTTTTATTTATATCTTTTTCTGAGTGTACTGTGACTTGCACACTCACACACAAACACACACGCAATCAGCATGCGTCGTTCATTTATTTGCACATATAATTAGGCGCATGAAGAGCTGCCGTCGGGCACACTTCCGTTTCCCCTTTATCCCTCCGATTCCCTGGCTTCTTCTTGCTCCATATCCTGGCCTCCTCCTTCTGCTTGTCCTTCCCCTCTTTGTATCTCCATCTCCATCTCCATCGTCGTCCTTTTTACAACAATGCCAATCTTCCACTAGGCTGCCAGCCAGCAGCTACTTTCGCCGTCATCCGGCTTGAGCTTTGGCTTGAGTGCGACTGTGTGGCTTAGAGCACGTCACAGCTTAAGCGAGGGGGAAACCCCTGCAGCACACACACACACACACACATATATATATATACATATATATTCAATCTCCCCTCCATCCCCCTCTCTCCCTTTTGGCCATGTAATTGCGTTCGGGGGACGTCTGCAAGTATGCAACTAGAAATAATAAAATTCTAAAGGTTTCGGCGAGCCAAAGTTAGTTAAAAGACAACAAAAAAGTGTAATACAAATCTAAAATATGATATATTTGAAGGATTTATAAAGCAACAAATATAGAAATATTAAAATTAACCCAAAGGAAGTGCAAAGAACATCTAATATATAATATTTTGTATATTTTTAATGGCATATATACCCAGTATATCCCTAGATTATTCTGATATTTATATTTAGCGATAGACACGGAGTTTTCTTCGATTTTCCGCAGAGTATTTACCAGCTTAAACCATGTGTGGCTATGTGACTCAAAGTTGAGTGGCATTCGCTGCTCCCTGGAACTCCTCTGTTTAACCCATTTGCCCCTTAACCCCTTAACTCTCTTGTTCAATTGATTGTCGTCATGTTGTTGTTGTTGTTGCCACTTTCGTTGCATTTTGGCGAACTTTGTGGCGATTTTCCGCCCCCTTCCGCTTAGTGGACACTCGGAGAATTATTGTCCTGCTCGCTTATCTTTTGTTTCTATTTTCCTTCTCTTTTTCCTTTATTTTCCTTCACGCTTTTCATGTTTGTTTGCTGCCGTTTTTTTTTTCCTCGCTTTGTTTTGCGTCGCCCTGCTTCTGACGCTTTATGAGTTTGAGTGTTGTTTTTTGTCCTCTTTATTTGGTTTTTTGTTTTATTTAATTTTTTTTTTTTTGTGAGTGTTAAGACAGGTCCTTGGGATGTCAGGATAAGCAGGCGCCAAGTATTCTGTGACTTTGAAGGGAATGAATGCGGCATTCAGCAGACAAATGAATGCATGAGTGCATCACAAAATAACTAAGTAAATATTGGATGGGAAAAATGGGGATTAAAAAGACAATGGAGGTTGTGAAAAACAAAAAAATAATACAAGAAACGAAAAGAATATGATTAACTGGGTAAACTGATGTATTAAATATATTTTAAGGGTTTCTTGTTAAAGGAAAAAATCTTTTTTCGGTTATAAATACCATAATTATAGGTTGGATATTATTAATTACATAATTAATGATTTCAATACAAAAAATATTTATATATTTTATTGTTTTTATATGCCTTTTATTTATTTAAAAATTCCTTTTTTGTGAATCAATCATTTTTAATCAAAGAAAAATCCATTTTCCATACAGCTTAAAACAGAAATACATCCATAAAATTGTATCTGTACGCTTTCCAATAATAATAATAATAATAAAAAAAAAAAAAACGGGGAACTAAGTTGAAAACTAAATCAACAAAGTAGAATTTTCCCATTTTGCATTCTCATTCTCATTTGTTTTCAAAAAATAAATAAAATGACAGCTCCAAAGAGTGTCCATAACACCATTAAAAATACAACAAAAAATACCAGAGAGAACCAACAAAAATATATATAGATATAGAGGAAAAGCAGCGGGAAAATGTATACCCGAAAAACTGAAAACTGAAACCCAACTAAAAACTGTTTGCCGCCGCTGCTGTTGCCATAACTTTTGCTGAAAAGCGCCACAAAGTATGCCAGGGAAACTGGCGACATTGTTGCTCACCCCCTCCCCCCACCCCAACCCCATTTCCACCACCCTCGAAAAAAAAGGAAAACAAAAACAGTAGCAACAAGCGGCAACAACTTTGTGCCAAGTTTACTTAATGACCCCGATATAAATTTTACTTAAAACATCATTTTTCTTTACGACTTTCTTCGCCTCACCAGCCCAGCCCAGCTGGACGTTTGCGAAAGGGGGCGTGGCCAGGTTTGGGTGTGGGGATTTTCAGCTGTGTGTGTGTGTGCGTGTATGTGTTGTGCAAGAAAGTTGTGGCAAGTGTCTTGGCCAAGCGTTTCCATTTGTCCTATTAGGAAACGAAACTGGAAATTCGAATGCCACTAACAAACTTGTGTCAATGAACCATGGGCTACACAGAAAGAAATAATTAAGAAGTATAGGAAATAAATAAAAAAATGTACTAATTTCATAAAAAAATATATTTCAAATAACCCTGCAAATTATTTGAAATATATTTTCAAGTTTTCGCTTCTGTTTTTATTGTACATATTTTTATTGAATTTACTAATTCTATTTTCTAAACTTTAAAAAAATTATAATTATTTAGAAATATTTTCGATAAAAAATTAAGTATATTCTTATGAATGAAGTATATTCTTATGTATTATGTAAATATTTGTTGGCAAATTAAAGATTTAATTTCTACAAAATGAATTAATTACTAGAAAACTAAGGAACTCTTTGGAAAAATTCTAGGTGTGTATTAGGGACGATATATAAATATATTTTTAAAATAATTTCTAGAGATTATTTATAGATATTTATAGCTAAAAAAACAATGATTTTTATCTGCTTTTCCTAAGTATATTTTCATATACTTATTCTGTTGCTAAGCTTTTAAATAATTGGATTGAATGAATTATGCAAATTTATAAATTTCCAAAACCAAGTTTATTCTCTGCTTTTTATGTATTTTTTATTATTTCAATATATAATTATATTTCTAAGAATTAATAATTTAGTAGAAAACTATGTTAAACTGAGGAACTCTCTAGAGAAAATATAGTGGCATCTTCAGAAAGCTGATTAAAGGTTTAAAGGTCAAAAAGCATAAGTCCAGCCAGCGGTAAAGTGAAGTGCCCAAGATGAGCTGGCAGTTTTCATGAAAGTTTTCTTTTAAAATATATATATATATATACATGTATATGTATATATTTTTGTTCTTATATTTTTTAGTAACTCCCCAAAAACTCGGGTCTGCAATTGACTAAACTTTCCTTTCACATTTTCGTCGGGGAGCAGAGTGACTTTTGCTTTCGCATGTTTCTTTTCTTTTGCTTTTTTTTTTGTTACTTGTTACAAGAATTTCCCCAGCCAGAAAAACTTTTGGCCGCAGACAACCCAGCGAGCGGGAAGGCTCTGGCAGGCTGTTAGGCAGAAAAAGAAAAGGGCAAACGCGGAAAATGTCTAACGAAATGAAACTTTAAAAGCGCCTTGTTAGGCGTGCTTCCGTTTCCGGTGGCATTGCCTTCATATTTTTCGTGGATCTTCATGCCCTTCGTTTTTCAGGTTTTTGTTTTTTTTTTTTGCTTTTCCTTTGAGAAAGCTAACCAGATAATTTGACAGCTAATTTCGTTGGATTATTTAACGCAGCCTAAGTACTTTTTATATATAAAAAAGGGTCCACATTTTGGGGAGGGTTAACAAATTTATGGCACATCAATTTGGGATTTTATGGGGGAAGAAGCTGGTTCTAAATATTGACATTGATATTTCCATTTAAAATTCCCTAGAAAATTTCAATGAAATTTCCCAACTAATTTCTAAATGTTTTCCCTTTACAGTTTCGATGTAGAAAATGGCCAGGGCGCTCGATCTCCGCTCGAGGGCGGCTCACCCAGCGCCGGTTTGGTTCTACAGAATTTACCGCAGCGTCGCGAATCGTTTCTATATCGCTCCGATTCCGATTTTGAGATGTCACCCAAGTCCATGTCCCGAAACTCAAGCATCGCTAGCGAAAGGTAAGTTTTAAGTTAATTAATAAACTCTCTCCTGTTTTCCCCTTTCAAAATATAATTCATTATTATAAAAAGTTTGATTTTTCTATCCCCAAACCTTTGCTTTAGTTTCGGTTTTTGGTTTTGATTTTCGGAATGTCACCTATCATTCGGATAATGATTATGCTGGGCCATTTTCAACACCTTTTCCATGTTGCCCCAGGTGGCCCAATAATGGCTTTTCCTATTCCTATTCCCCTTGTGACCATTTTCTTTGCTTTTCCTATTTTTTTTTGGGGGGGAAACACTTCTTTAAGTACAATTAATGTTGTTTTCTGTTGTGGTGTTTTTCTGAAAACTATCTTCAACTCGTTTTTGCAATACTATTTTCCACCCTTCGATGTATCTACTATTTCTATTACTCTCTGCTGTTTTTGGGGTCTATTCTATGGGTTATATTTTATTTATTTTCACAAGAAAGTATCTTAAAAATCCTGCTTCGCGATGTCTAATTTTGGTTTGTTTAATTAAGTGTTTTAATTATTACTCATTTCTGCTAGGGAAATAATTTATGAAAGTATTTAATGGAGACTTTTTATAAATTCCATGGTATTCTATTTATTTTCCTGCGTTTAATATATATTTTTTCAAATTTATTTACGCATTAAAGCTCTTCAAGTTGGTGTTTCGCTTTAAGGAATTTAGTAAGACATTTGGCAGGATCTTTGGGTGGGGGAAATGTGAGGAGGCCAAATTCCAAACGCACACATGCGAGAAGTGCAACAACTTTACTGGCATCTCTCCCCCGCTCTACCTCCCTTTAGGCTTCCCTCTGCTCATGCGGCTTTTCCGCACTCACACTACCCTCAGCTTTTCCTCTGTTTTCCCTCTCGTATCTTTGTACTCTTTGTCACTCTGCCATGGGATTGCTGTGACTTTGCTGGAGGCTTACTGTGGTTTCGGCCCAACCACTTTTCCCCCTTTGCCTTTCACTTCAGTTTTCCCACCCACCCACTTCCTGCTCCACCTCCTTTTGGTTTCCTTTTCCCTCGTTTTACAGAAAATATAGAGGGTTCTCTGCTGCACTATGGAAAAATCATTTTAGGGCAATTGGCAACTCCGAAACCTTTTAGTTAATTTGAATGCTAGATTTAGCATAGCTTTTGAGGTTTGGAATTTGATAAAAAAAAAATTAGGAAAGTAGAATTAGAAATAGAAATTAAATTAGAAATATTTAAATTGAAATACAAATAAATAAAGTTTTGGTGAATGTTTATAATTGCAATAAATATACATTTAAAAGACAAAGCCATTCAAAAGTGTGAACTAATTTTTGATTAGTAAAAATAAATTAGAAGCTAAATTTTGAATACTGTTAAAGTTTCTATTTAAAAATGAAATCATAAAAAAATTAATACAAATTAGGAAGTAAAATTAATAAAGGAATAAAATTCTTTATTTTATTTTTCACTTGCCATTCAGAGATATGGCAGACAATTTCTATATTGAGAAAATAAACAAAATAAATTTACTAAATCATATTATTCATATTTGAATATTATAATCTATATATATTTTTTGTATTTATAAATTCAACAAATCAAATTTAAGAATATTATTTCATATTTAATAATTCAGTAAATTAAAGTTTGTGATACTTTCGATATGTAATTGATTGGAAAACAATTTAGAATAGCATATATCGTATTGATCCCAAAGTCAGTGGAACTTTTTTCACAGTGCTCCTTGCCACATGCTCGGCATAGTTTCCCACAGCCTACGGCTTCAACTTCAATTAGTTAGTCAGGGCAAGCCGGAACCCCTCTTGGTAGAGCAAACCCCCCTCTCGAAAAACCCCTCATTACATATGCATGGCCAAAAACGCGTTATGCAACACTGAGGCCGGAAATGCAGATTTTTTCTATTTTTCTCGGATTTTCCTGCTTGTTTTTGTGTTTATATTTCTCTCGGTGTGTGCGGTGAGTTTATTTTTTCATTTTTGGCAAGCCTCTCGGCTGCTGTGTTTTTGAGTGCATCCTCACACACACGCACACACTCCCACCATTTTTGGCGAATATTTTTTTTTAGTTTCTTTTCGTTTCTGTGCACTTTGGCAGCAGCAATGGGGCCATCAGACACACACAAACACACACACCCCATATTATGCACAAAAACAATAACACCTAATTACACATGCAGTTGCAATAACACCAGGAGGAGGACGGGGAGGAGGCTGTGCTGATGATGATCACCATCAAAAGATGGAAATATACATATATGCGAAAGGCGAAAAGTGGGTGGGGAAAATTGCAGAATGTGGCATAGGAAAAGCGAAAGGGGCCGGCGGCTGGCGGCTGAGAAAATATTTACATTTTTACAGCTATTTTTACAGCGCCAAAAGTGAGCTGCTTCTACTTTCGTTTCTTTTGAAAAATCTAGAGCGCAAATTATGGTTTTCGCAAAATTATATGACCAACAAAAAAAAAGTCCACTAAAAATATTTGGCACTTGAGATCGAGATTATGGGAAAAACTAAGAAAATTGAACAGCGGAAAGAGCCTGATTTTTGATGACTTTTTAAAGATCTTTGGGAATTTCAAAGCGGTGGAAAATTCAAGCACAGGAAGAGTGATTTATTTATAAAATTTATAGAATAATTAAGATAGAAGCCAAAAATAAATGGTTTTAATTTAATTAAGTAATTAAATCTTTCAAATATTTTTAAAATGCTTTAAGAATTAGTTAGTAAAACATTTAAGGAGTATTAAAATATAATACAATTATATATGTACAAGTAAAAATGAATAATTTTTGAAGTATAACATATTTTAATGCCTAGGCTTTAAAGTACTATTAATTATTACTTTAAAAAATTATTTTATTTTTAATAATATTTCCAAAGTAATATGTTACTTTTATATAAAATCTTCTATCAACCAAAATGGTAATGAGCCACGTGATGTTTTTAGGCCAACTAAGAACTTTGTTTTTCCATTTTATGGTTTTTTTGCGGCTCTGCTCAGGTGTTGTAGTTTTTTTTTTCTATATGTATATTTGTTTGTATTTGTTTTTGTGTTTTTTTGTTGTTGTATCGAGGGCTCCCTTTACGGTCAAATGTTTTTGGCAGGCGACAGCAACGCAATTTGCATTTGTTGGGTGAAAACTTTTGTCTGCCTTCAAAGTTTTTCGGCCTGCCACTTTTCCCACCCGATTTTTATACCTCCATTTGGCCCAAAGAAAGAAAATAAAGATAGAATGAAACCGATGTGGATATATTCTGACTATAAGACATGATTTTAATATATATTTGTCTTTGTCGTTTTAAGTTAATTAAAACAGTTTGACCAGTTGAAATATTATTAAACATTATATTTATATATAAGGAAATATATATTTTTTACCTATAAAAACACAAACACGAACACGAGGGAAGCTTTCATTCAGATAGATTTCAAAGCAAATGTACCCTCTTTATAGGGTATCAAGACGAAAAGAAATCTTCACCTTTCAGCGCACGCTGCGTTTGCTTTCAATCAAGTTGGAATATTTCTTTGGGGCCTGCCACTTTCAAACAATGTTCCTGATGAGCTGTCAATTACAAACACACACACACACACACATCGGGGGGAATGGGGAGTAAATTAGGACTGTATATTGAAAGGAAGAACCAAATATGATATATCGAGGGAACACTAATACTAAAGAACAACCGCTTTAATAAATAAATACACTCTATATGGTTGATGTCTTAATCTATAATCTATATCCAGTAAAATTCGATTAATTTAATATTTAATATTAATATATCAAAGTAAATTTTTATATATTTGAGCAAATACCTTTAGTTTTGCCATCCCTAAAATCCATCACATTGATGGACGACCCTATTTCTTCGTTGAGTCGAAGTGAAATCATAAAGATTTCAACACCAATAACAAATAATTAGCCGACTGTCCGAGGCTGTCTCACATACCAAACACCCCACTCCCGCTGTGTAAATGTCAAGGTCGTCATTTGAGCAAAACAACTCACAATTAGTCATAATATTTTGTTGTCGAGGGGATGTTCCTTCTCACATTTTCGGACAGCAACGAGAAAATAATCATAATAACAATAATAGATGCAGTTAAGTGGAATGTTTTTGTCGAGAAAGAAAGGCGAAACATACTTGAGTTTAGTATTTCCGAAAAACGAGATGCCTACACTCGAAGGAAACTATACATAAATATATATATATATATATCTAAAATAGGGAATTTAAATATTTAAGTTCTAAGAAGAATAGGGTAAAAAATTAATATAATTATTAGGTAAATAATAATAATGGGATTAATGTTCTATAGCTTAATTTGCAGAAAATATTGGTATATTCATTTTATTTCGATATTTGACCTTAAACTTATTTCTCATAAATCAATATCTTAGCATTGAAATTGAAAAATTTGAAATTTTTATAAATACTAAACGATATGTATAAAAAAAAATATATGTATCTTTTGTTTTTTAATAATTCAATAAATAAATTTTTGCCAAGGAAATCCTTGAAAGTTAACCCAGTAATAGCTTGCACCTAAAAGAGGTAGTAAATACAGATATTCGTATCTTATAGTTTCCAACTTTGGTTATCTATTTCCACCTTGTTTTTCCACCCTCTTGACCATATTTTTCCTTGCAGTGATGAAGCCCATTCGGCCATTCGTCTTACCGGGAATTGAAAGAAATCCTAATCCGCAGGCTCTTTGGCGCAGAAGCGAATCGAAATCCCCTTCCGCTCTCTGTCCCCTGTCGGCAACTTTGGGTCCTGGGCATTAATTTAACCGCAAAACTGTGTCAGGTGTCGCCTCGATAAAGTTTTGTCTACCTGGAAGACCCATTTCTTTCCCCCATTCCCCCATGCAAATGTCTTTGCAATTCATCCTCGAACGGGGAAAGTTGAAATTGTTGGCTGCAACTTGTGTGTCGCCATTAATTCCAAAACTGAAATCAACAGAATTGGAATCCGCAATAGGAATCGAGGGGAGGACCAGGGAATCCTTTTAATTGAGTTACCCCGGGCTTCTTCTTCAGTTTGGATTTGGATTTGGGATTTGGGTTAAGTTTGCCTCAACTTTGCCTCAAAACTGCATCAGGTTTTGTGGGTTAACGTGGGTTAACTTGGGTTAAAAGGGGTTAACTGGCGTGTGGGGAAACCTGAAACGCCCAAAAGGAAACGAAAATGAATTGAGGTTGGCTTAGATAGAGTGAAAAACCATTTGCTAACTGCATTTAACTGAAGTTCGGTTTGGATGAGATTGAAAAGGAAACAAGGCGATTTTTAATTAAATGAAAGTTTACTCTTAGCACCTAATTTAAGTAGTGGTTAGAATTTAGGAGAATGCTTAAAAGTTTATCCTAAATTATAAGGCCAAGAAAAGGAAGGATTGATTTTCTCTTAAAACCTAAACACTTGTAAAGCCTTGAGACTGGGAAAACCTTAAAATTTTACTTGCTATAAAGATTTTGCAATATAAATAACTAAAATTACACTTGTAGGACTTTTCTATGATCCGATTAGCTAACCCCCAGTTATGTAAAGTAACCAGACATTACCTATTTTTTGTACCCTCTTCTGCCTTTGTTTACATTTTTTTTTCTGCTCAATGACATTTTCCACAGAGTTGGCAATGCAGGAGACACAAATGGGGTGGCTGGGAAATGCCAGAAGGAGGTGGAGGAGGAGGAGGTTGAGGGGTGTCCTTAAATGTCAACACTTCAACTTCGACTTTTTGTGCAGCCAGATTTGCTATCTCTGTCGCTCTGTCCATGTCTCTGTCAGCTGGCCCCTCTCCTCCTCCTCTTTCTCTTTCTCCTTTGCCGTCTGTCTGTTTGTTTGTTTGTTTTTTTGTTGTGACGTATGGCCCAGGAATGACGTCACTGATCTATGTGGCGGGGTCATTGTCTGCGTCAGCGAAAGTCACACTTGCGGGGTAGGGGAGCACAAGGAGGGGGAGGAGGAGAATTCGGAATCCGAGCCCCTTTCCAGCGGCCAGCCCGCCCCATTTTCCAATTTTCCCACCAGCTGGACACATTCACTTAGCATTTGGCACGTGACGCATCAATTAAGCTGTTTGGGGGGAAAATACACTGGGAAAATGTATAAAGGAAATATGATTTAAATTAATAATAATGTTTTAATAATTTTATTATAAAAAGAAGGTTAAGTTTTATGTTTAATTTTCCTAATGTTTCCCTTCATCCAGTGTTCTTTGTTAGCTACTTTTTCCCTTTAATATATTTCCCACTATTTCCAACTATATACTATTTCCCCCTTTTCCCCTTTAAAATCCTCTTTCCCCCCTTTGATTGTTGTCTGTATTATCGTTGTTTATTAAGATTGTAACCCTTTTTCCAGGTTTAAAGAACAGGAAGCCTCTATACTCGTTGACCGATCGTACGTATGCCGAGAGACCCACCTATATCGTCTGTCTCTCTCTCTCTCTCTTTCACTGTCTCTTTCTATCTATCTATCTGAAATGTTATGTCTTGCCTGCCTTTGCCTTTGATGTATGTTTTTTTGTCCTTGTCTCTGTCCCCTGTTTATGTCGCCCTGCATGCGGTCCTTGTTTTAATTTTGCTTTTCTCTTCCTTTTTTTGCACCACAAAATTAAGGATTATTTTGAGGATAACTATCCGACATTTTATTGGGAAATTGGAAGCTATTTTATTCACTCGTTCGATATGGTTTTTGATTCTTTCTATGAATATTAATCTATTGATTTAAGCTGATTCATTTCATTGCATGCTTATTGCATTTGTGGTTGGGTTTATTTTTAAAGAATTATAAATATAAATTACAAACATTTTTTTAAGCAAAAAGCATTAAGGTAATGTATGAAAATTATTTCATTTAAGCTTAGGAATATATGAATTTATTTTTGAGTATTTAATTGAGGTGTTTTCTTATATTATATTAAAAATATATCGCTACAGATTGTTAACTTAAAGAATTTAAAATCGTTTAGGTGTAAAAAATATTTAAATATGATTTTGAAAATACCGATTTTTTAGGTTCTAGGTATCATTTGTATATAAATTTCAGTGACACCTTTAAATAAATTTGAATGAAAAAAAAATATTTACCTAAAATAAATCTAAATCTAATATTTAATTTTATATCCATTTTAATATTAAATTATTATAAATCTGAACTAAATGATATATGAAATCCACATTTAATCCCTGAAAGCAAGCCAAAATTTCACAGATATTTATATACAAGTGCTTTTTGAAATAAATCACTTTCCGTGAATTTATAAATTTCAAAAAAGAACTTCTAGGGAAAACAAAAAATTCCTCCCAGAACAATGGCTCTTCCTCGAGCCATTCATTGTCGTCAGTTCACTGAACTCTGAACTTTCCATCTTGCCCAAAAAAGAAAGCATACAAATAATGTAGACTTGAGTCATCTGTCTGTGCATAATGCTCACATGCTGGTATTATTTGTTGAGTCACTTCAATTTGTCTTTGACGGTCACGAGTTTGCAGACCGAATTTCGAATTTCGACCTGGGGAATAGGAATTTCGCACACCGAATGACGCTTTTGGGCAAAGAGAACAGCAACAAGAACAAAAAAGAAATAAATAAATTATAGTATTGAGAGTGCAGGCCAAGCAGCTAATTTAAATATGAAAAACATTTCCTATTTCCTGTCCCCAAGTGCCAAGGAAAACTCAACCGAAATAAAGAAAATCTAGGGAAAATAAATAAAACGAAATAATTGCTGACAGAAGTCAATCAAGGGGAACTCTCTGTCTCTCTCTAGCTCTCTGTAGCCCTCTCACTCTTTCTCTTTCTGTAGTTGCCACATGCAGTGTCGTCGCACCGGGCGTATACGTAACATACTCGCTCACATTATTCATACGCAGCGTGACACCCAAGAAAAGCTGGCACACGAAAAAAAAAAAATATGAAAGCAAAAAAAAAAAAAGGAAAAACGAAAAACCCATAAAATATGGCTCAGCCAAGGGAATGCTTCTTCAGCTTCAACTAAATAAAATACATTTTTCCCGTGCATTAAATTTGTTCTGCCTCAGCCCAGCCCCAATTGCCCCCAGACTAGGGGAATGTGTGTGCTAGTGCCGGAATATGATTCCTAAACAGGAAGAAAATTTATGATTTAGTTTTGAAATAATATATTTCATCTTCTGTGAAAGTTCTTAAAAGTATTTCAGATGAAATAAGAGCTTTAAAATTAATTGTTTTATAATAACAACTCTAGGAAATTTGAAATTAAAACAGAAACTAGTTTTTTATTAAACTAAAAAAATATATAGTATAAAATTATTTCCGCTTTACCAAAGACATTTCAAAATTTTTAATGAAAATCGTACTTTAAAATTAAACATGATAAAAACATTTTGTAACATAATCCCACATATAAATATATTTAAATATGTAAACATGTATTTTTAACCTATTTATTATGTTCATCATTGTTCCTTTAAAATATAATGTGGCTTTCCTCAGTGTAAGTGTGCGTTGAGAGTGTGTGAGAAGAGCCATCGTGATTGCGGGCACATAATTTTAGCCTTAATATACTATATAGTATATGAGCAGGCGGCTCACTTTTATATACTCGCTTATATATATATATATATATATGTATATGAAAATGCATTGCACATTGCAGATTTGTCATTCACACCCAGGAGCAGCGAAAAAATAGACATTTTTATAGCACGATGTGCGGCATGGAAATGGAAATGGAAATGCCAGTAGGAGGGAGGGAGGGAGGAGGGTTAGGGTGGGTGGGTTCTGTGCCAAGCCAAAAGTAAAATGCAAATTAAGTGCTTTAATATCGGGAGCTGCAAGTGCCAGAGTGCAGTCTTCCATGATATGGCCCAAATAAAAAATAATCCAATAGGCAACGAAATTAAACTGAAATAAACTTGAAATAAACTAAAAATTAACCCGAAATGAATTAGGAATTCAGTCTTAAAACAAGCCGAAAAAGGCCCAAAATAAACCTGAAATTAATCCAATAAAAAACCCAAAATAATCCCAAAATAAACAAAAAAAAAAGAAGCACAAAATATATATATAGTTAATTTATAAAAATAACCATTTAATATAAACTAACTACTTTTTTTTAAGAGAAAGATAATAGGTAACGAAATAAAATCAACAAAAAACCAAAATAAAGCCCAGTTAAGCCTGAAATGAAACTAAAATTAAACCAAAACTAAACCACAAAAAAATTTAAAAACAAACACCGATGATATTAATACAAAATAAACCCACAAAGAACCCCGAAATAAACCTGAACTTAAGCGGGAATAAAGCCAAACAAATAAGCAAATTTAACCCAAAGCATAAACGAACCATACTTTAAATTGAAGACTTATTTTTTATATAATTAATTAGTAGAATTTGTGTAATTTATCCCCTAAAATTCTCGTACAAAAACACAATTTTATTCAAGAGCAACTAGAGTGCAAGTTGTGGGGCACACAGGGCGCCCCATCAAGCCCCTCATTTTAATGGGCATCTCAAGCTGCTCTCGTCGAGACTGAATCTCTCAAGGCAGCTTATTTGAAATGTGGCTAGAAACTGTTTGATTGCACAAATCCCATAAATCTCTAAATGCACTCGTCGTCCCCGAGAGTGTTTATACCCAAATGTTGAGCATTCCACCGAAGAAGCTCTTTTGTTTACGAGCAGGCAGCCGCGGGTAGTCAGTCAGTCAGTCATTCAATCAGTCAGTCAGTCAATGCAATAATGGCGAGACTCTCTGTGGGAGGTTGCACTGTTGGGCGAAATTTGAAATCAGAGCTAGTTCTGGCGCACGCTGCGTATGAGTAATGTGTGCCCCATATTACCCAGTTATCAGCTTAAGTGGCACGTCTCTATATTTCCGAACAACACATACGAAAATTTGCCAGTACAGAAATTATTAATAGAAGTCTTTTAATAATAAACGAAAAGCACATGGAAAAATAAATTATAAATAAAATTTAATTCTGAAAGAGATTTGTATATTTTTATATTTAAAATTTTTGTTTTATTAGCTTTTAGTTTTTCAGAAATATAAATGTAAAATATAAAATAAATTTATATGTTCATTATTTATTTTAATTATTTTCTGATTATATTTATTATTTATTTATTATATTTTTTATGATATTATGTCTTATATTTTCTCTTTCAAAGAATATTGGTTCCTATTGTTTTTTTTTTTTAATATTATAAATTCCTAATCCTACATTAATTATTAATTGTTTAAAAATAATACGTTTTAATTAGTTAATCAAAAAAAAAACATAATTTTTTATGGATTTATATATACATAAATATATTTTTAATTATATTAATTCCTATATTTTAATTATTCTTTCGGTGAGCTCTCTCTCTTTCTCCCTTAAACTTGGGTATTTTTCTTTCTATCATGCGAAAAGATATTAAAATAATTGCTGTATTTAAAAATTGATGTGCGAGTTGTTGTTGTTGTTGTTCGACGCTAATGAGCGTTAATCAAATGCCAACAGCTGCAGCAGCACCAGCAACAAAAACAGCAACTAAAATTATTAATACTAACAAGAAACAAGGCAGCAAAGTGCCAACTAAAATGCCAATTGAAGGCAGCGGCCAGCCAGAAAGAGAGAAAGAGAAAGAGAGAGATGGGGAAAAACAGAGAAAGAGATAGAGAGAGACTCAGGCTGAGGCAGAGAATTTATTAAACATTAGCGTAGGTAAGTGAGGGGCTTGTGTGTTGTGTGTATAAAAATACAAACTAAGAGGGGCATCAGGCAAACTGCAAATGAAAATTAAATTATTCGAGGTAGCTTACTATATATCTTTCTCTCTCGTTCCGAATAATAATCGCCACAATAATGATGATAATGATTCTGGCCGGGGGGATAATGACGATGAAAGTGCCAGACAAGGACGCAGGTCTTACAGAGTGATGATATTGGTTCTAAACATTAAAATGAATTCATTTAAGGCTTTATTAAGCTGAAAAAGGAATTATAAATTAATAGGTTCGAAAAATGGGTAAATGACAAATTTAGGTAATATTTTTTGAGGAATAGATTCAAAATTTTTCACTCTGAAATATACAAAATGTATAAGATTTAGATTTCTTTTAAAAGAATTATTAGCTCACCTAAATCATCAATAAAATAAATATAATATTCTAAATATTAATATTTTCAAAGAAATGTAAAAGTAAAAGGGATTTCGTGACTTACATTTTCTGTATTAAAATTATTTATGGATTTTTAATAGATTTTAATTGCACTGCGACAATTTTTACTGGGAAATTTTAATGAATTTTAAATTTGTAAGCAATAAAAATTAATCATTTCAATTTTTGGATTTCTTTTAATCTTATTATATTATTATAATTTATTATATATATATTTATTTATTTATTATTAATCACCTTTTACCCTGTATTTCAATAATTGAGCCAAAGTGTTTGTTGTTGCCTGTTGAAGACAAAAAGCAAGCAAAAAATACAACAAAATGGAAATAAAAATAAGAAAACACACACATTTTCATCATCTCGAAAATGACATAAACACACTCACGAGTAGAAATATTTTTTTAAGTTGAATATAATTTGTTTCTCAGCTGCTCGCTGATTCTCTTTCCGCTCTTCTCATTTTCTCCGGCCCACTCTCTCTCTCTCCCCATCTCTGTCCCACTCTCGATTCGTCTACTATAATTTTTCTTTTTCACTTTTGTGGATTTGTGTGTTTGGATTCTGTATTTTCTGTATTTTCGCGGGACGCGCTTCATTCTCGGTCAGCGTGCGCTCGTGGAAAAGCAAATATTTTAAATTTAACAAATAAATAAATTAAAAACGAAAACAAACAAATTAAGAAATCAGACATTTGTCCAAATAAATATACATAAATATCCAAGGGAGTTCAGTGTGTGTGCGGATTGTGCTTTTTGTGACCTTAAAGTTTGAAAAAGATATTTCTCCCAGTGGGCCCCAGGGGGCCAACAGTGATCTTTATTTATTTATTTTTTTAATTACATTTTTTTATTCGTGTTTTTGAGTGCCCAAAAAAATTATTAAAAATGCTAAACAAAAACTCGGCCGCGTCGCAGTCACTGCCGCGAGTGCACAGCTTCTTCAACATGATACCCTCGATTCTGCAGGACGATCTGGCTGTGACGATACTCGCCGATCGGGACAACATGTTCTCGATCAAGTCGCACCGCAGGTAAACCCCCAGGATCACATAGATTTATCCTCATCCACGTGTATATATGACCGATTTGTCAGGGCCTTTTATGGCCTGCCGCTGACCAGCTCTCAAAATAGTTCCTATACGTGCCCGCGATCGAGATATATGCGCGTGTATTTATATTCCAATTTAATGACACCAAACAAGCTGCCTTATGCTTCATGTTCCCCAGCAGCAGCAGCGTGTCTTCTATATGCTTTCATTAATTATGATCTATGGCGGTACCCAAATATTCCCAAATATTTTCATGTCAATATATATTGGCTCGACGCGGCTTGGCTTGGCTCATCTCCGCTCTCTGTGCCTGTGTCTTATTTATTTAGCATTTTAATTGGCACAAAATTAAGGAATTCCTAACCAGAAATAAAAGGAACGATAACTATTTAAAGAAGCCTTCTAGAACTAGTTAAAAAATATATAAGTTTCAACAAAGTGCCGTTTATTTCTTGTAAAAAAACAGACAAGAACTTTTCAAAACAATGTCAGAAAATAAAAGAATTGCATTTCCTTAAAGTATTTATTAAGGAAACTTCTGTGGAAAAACTAGTTTAAAAAATATACAAAAAGCTATTTTAAAACAAAATGCCTGAGAAACATTTCTCTTTTCTTTCGTTTCAATCTTTAAAAGCAAATCACTTTCTTTCTGTTGACAAAACATAATTCCGAGAATTTTCATTTATTATTATTTTTGCTTGATGTTTCACAAGTTTTTAGGACTAATTGTTTATACATAAAACCATTTGTATCAATTATCAAGAACTTGACTGGTCATTTGGCTTTTAATAAATACAATTTCATCTCAGAGAATTAAGAAGAATTTGCCAAATAAAATTTTTAAGAATTTTCCTGGCATGGAAATTCAACATAAAAAAATTGCTTCAATAAATAATTGAGAAATGGAAGTGAAAGGTAATTGAAACCACAAATTACATTTGGAAATGGATTTCTCTGTGACACATTTCCTAAAGAATTTCCTCAATTAATCTGCAAAAAAATTTTCATTTTAGTTTGAGAGGAGGGGGGGTCTCTTCAGATATTCAGATTCATATTCACATTCATCTACCTTTAATAGCGATGAGTCACCGTTGTTGTTTTTCAACTAAAGAGGCGATATTTTTGGGTCTTAGGGGCGTGTTGAAAATGCGTCGCAATATTTATACATAAATCGAAATGGCAACACGGGAAAGGCTAAAGAAAATAATAAATAAATTAAAAACAAAAAGCGAATGACAAATAAGTGGCAAAAAACCAAACACAATCCAATCAAGGAGCAAGGTTTCCCGGAGTTTTTCCGCGGGTGAATGATCCCAATTCGTTTGTGGCACTGCATTTGCGGTCATCGATGGATAATGTCTGTCACAACTGGCCGATATCCATGCTATATGGTACGTGCGACGTGCCAAAAATCATGAAAACGAAATGTGAAAATGTGTTGAGCAAAAAGGCGTTGAAAGAAGTGCAGAAAAGCGGGGAAAATGTAAGGGAAAACAAACCACAAACAGAAAAGCACGGAGAGTCTGGAAATGAGCTGTTGTGTTGGGCTTCTTTCTTACTTTTCCTGGTTAATTATTTGATTTTTAATTTGTATTTTATTTATGTGGTTATGGCTGCAAAGGAGGTCAATTTTACAAGCGTTAAAAGCTTCATCAATGGCAGCATTCTGAATTGTTTTTCCCGCTTCTCGCAGGGATATTGCCTTTTATTTATTTATTTTGATGAATTTTCATTGTCTGTCTATTTGGCTGAGTGGAAAATAAGTGACAAAATAAGCCGATAAATAATAATAATATAATTATTAAAACAAAGAAAAGATTAATCGAAGTTTCCTTCTTTGTTTTTTTTTTAAGTTTTTGCAAGAAGTCAAATTATTTGATCAAAAAATCATGTAAATATATTTTAATACATTTTTAATTGGAAAATAATTGTATTATGTGCATTTTCCCTAAAATATTTAAAAACAAATGCTTCTTTCTTTCTTTTTCGTTGAATTTTTAATGAAAACACAAATTACTTTTTGATGACAAAATTCTGGGAATTTTTATTGAATATAATTTATTTTTAGTAAATATATATTTTTGTATATATATTTAATTGAAAAATACAATTTTATTCTTTAAATTTCACCTTTAATTATTTATTTCATTTCCTTCCTGAAGTAATTTGAATTCCTGAGCGCTTAATTTGTGATGGCACTGGCACTGTGTATGTGGGTGTGTGCACTATATAATCATCGTTTTATTTTGTATTATTTTTTATTATTATTAATTTATGCCATTTTTTGTTTGTCAACTTTTTTTGGTCTCATTTCGCTTTGCCTTTGCCTATTTCGATTTTCGCTTTCTCGTTAATTTTTCGGGTTCCTTTTGTTTTATTTTTGGCACACAGCGCGAAAATTCCGAGGAGGAATTTGCCTGAGAGAGCCCCGTCCCCAACCCAAAAGCCCCTAAAAAAAAAAAAATGTCCCGATGTCCTCCCAGCCCCGAATGTGTGTGTGTGTGCTTTCCACAATTTCTGTGGAATTTTCAATTGCCAAAATAAAAATGGAAGAGGATGGAAACAGAAACTTGGCCGTCGCCATGGCGTCCTTTTTTTATATTTCACATATATATGTATATATTTATATACATGTGAGTGTGTGTGTGTGGGTGTGGGTGTGTGTGCGTTAAGGACATTCACTGACCTTTTTTTTTGTTGTTGATTTGTTGATTTCTTTCCAATTCTCCACAACATTTTCCCATTTAAATTCTAGTCAAAACAAATTCTAAACACATACGGGCACACACACATAGGCAAAATTAAATAAAAATTTAATTTAAATAAATAAATAAATTTGAGAAAAATTTTCATTTCAAATTCTTAATGTTATTTATGGTCTTGTTTTCGCTGTTTTTGGCAATGCATCAAAGTGCCTCCGAACCCAATATTCGTCCAATGTAAGCGATTTTCCTTGATTGAGCTTTATAGATTTGCCAACACACTTTCCAATTTGCCAACAGATCGTAAATATCTGGGAATATATATACATATATATAAAGTGTTTAAAGCAAATGTATATCAAGTTGATTTTTTGTGGTGGCATTTTTGCTGTTAGAATTAATATTGAAGGCGGGTGCAGAGCATACTTAATTAGAGATTTGGGATATGCTATATATTTTCCGATTGATTAATTTTTTGTTTATTAAGAATAAAATATATAAAAGTTTTAGGAAAGTATTTAGTTGAGCATTTAATAATCGGTTGAATAATGCACTTTCACTACTTAGCCTTTAGTTGAGGCTCAAAACCGGGTTTTTAAGATTTGGTATCTTGTTTCACTATTTTCCAAATTATTTCTTTAACATTTATAATTAATTCATAATGTTTTGCACTGTAATTAATATTTAAGAAATTGTAAAGAGTGTATATATAATTTTAATAATTGATAATAATTATATTATAATTAAATTAGGTGATGCATTAAATATTTATGTTATTTTTTTGTGACCGTCGCATGACTTTATAAATTTGTCTCCTGTTGCTTTTGGGTTTTCCTATGCCTAAGCTTATGAATACGCATAAATATATAATTCTATATAAATATATAAATATGGTTACTAAAAAATTTAATTATTTTGTATTGTTTTTTTTTTAATTTTAATTTAATTTTGTTTACATTTTCTTTGCAGCCATGGCGAGGATCTCATTGTGACGCCTTTCGCCCAAATTTTAGCCAGTTTACGTTCTGTGCGCAACAATTTATTAAGTCTGACAAATGTTCCAGCATCAAACAAGTAAGTGTGTTGTGACCCCTGTGACCACCTCTTAGCCCCGACCCTGTCCCAGCCCCCCTGCCCCATGCCCCCTGCCCCGGAGACTCTCAATTTGTTTGTGTACCAAGGGAGATGTACTTGACCCAAAAAAAAAAAAAAAAAATGCTAAAAAAATAAAATAAAGAAAAATAAAAAAGTACTGAAATCTCACTTAACCCCTATGTGTGCTGCCTGCTCTTTGCTCGCTTCAACCCACTCACTCCCCCCTCTGTCTCTCTCTCTCTCTCTAACCAACTGGCTCTGTCCCGCTCTTTCGTGCTCTTTGGTGTGTTTTTTGTTGTCTCACACTTTAATTAATCAAAACCAGCGAACAACAAACAACACAATGACACACACAGTCAGCGAGACACCTCGCTATGGCCACACAATAACCAGAAATAGAAAATGGAAAATGGAAAATAGAAAATAGATGGATAAATAAAGAGATATATGCTACGTGGGGATACAACAAATAAAAGATAACCCTTGCAAAAGGTTGAAGGTGCTTAGCCCTCTGCGAAACGTGCCAAAAATATATAGAAAACAAGTAGGCCAAAAAAAGAACATATAGATAAAACATACATATATATCCACTCGCATAGATCTGGCACAGAATTTCAAATTAGAGAGGGAAACCATGTTTCGTCTGTGTCAGTTTTCCAAAAAGCATCAATTCTTTATATTTTTTTTGTTAGTGGGTTGTTCAACCGGGAAATACTTGGGTTTTTGGTTATTGTTTATTGTTTATTGTTCGCCGGTTGATTGTTTGACATGTGACTAACCACCAATTCTCGACGTTTTAAACCATTTTCCCCCGTAAAACAGAAACAGAACACTGACCAAAAAAAAAGGGATAACTTTAGAATTAAATAGTAAACAAATCATAAAAATAATTTAAATAATAAAATTTCTATTACAAGTAAGAAAAATAATTTCCTTTGAGATTTTGGTTTAACAATTTAAATTTTTTTTAAACTTTATCAAAGAAATACTAAAAAATAATAGTAAAATTATTAAACTCAAAACCAATCTTCAGTAAATAATAATTAAAACTTGAAATACTTTTTTTTGTGATTTTGGTCTAACAGCTTGTATGCTTCTTTGATCAAATAAATACTAAATAATAAATATTCAATAAACATACAAATTAAATACATTTAAATTAATTACAATGGTGAATTGTGAAACAATGTTAAATAATTATAAAAAATACCTTAGGAAATGCATGCAAAATGTATATAATTAACACATTTTTTGGGGAAAATGTGTTTATGTTTTGAATGTTAACCCTTAACACTTGATAACATTAACACCCAGCAGGCCCTGAAAGACCCTACCCCCTAGCCCCCCCACACCTGACCCTGGCAGAGACTGCTGTAAATAGAAAAACCAAAAAAAAAAAAAAAGAAAACCCTCTAAAGAAAAAAATTCAATTACAAAAGACAAGCAATTTTGTTCACAAAATATAAATATTTTTCTCTCTCTCTTCCGCTCTCTCTCGCTCTCTCTTACTTTCTTTCTTTCTAACTCTCACTCTCTCTCTCTCTCTCTCATTTAACCAATTTTTTGGCATATATGTGTATATGTGTGTGCAAACGTTTTTGCAAATATCACCAAAAAAATCTAAATGTTGTGTTCTTCTCACCACACACCATGCTACGTCAATGAAATTAAACAAAAAAAAAAACACACCACACCCCGCCTCCCGCCTCCCAATATATATCTCTATAAATAAATATATATATATATATATATTATTTCCCTTAATTATCTCGCGATCATTTGTCATTAATTTTGCATTTTCAAACGCTTTTTCATTGCGCTCCCTTAAATGTTTGTTCGATTGTTTGATGGTTCCTTTTGTTTGATTGTTTGTTTATTTTGTTTGTTTGTTTGTTTGTTTGTAACTCCTTTGTAACTCCAAAAAACAAAACCCTATCCCCCAACCCAACCACCCCCCACCCCTTTCTACCTTCCTCTCTCTGTGTGTGTGTGCGTGTGTGTGTGTGTGTGTGTGTGTGGAAAACTGTGTATTAATCAACCAAGATCCAGGCGACCCACGCAATCCTCGTCGGCTGCACGCTCCACCAATCCGGCGGGCGTACCCCTGTCGCAGGGCGAGGAGGCCTACACCCGCCTGGCCACCGACACCATTGAGGAGCTGGACTGGTGTCTCGACCAGCTGGAGACTATCCAGACCCATCGCAGTGTCTCCGACATGGCCTCGCTTAAGGTGAGTTTAAGTCAGAGCTCTTAAAATCAATATCCACTTGAACTAGGCTGAAATTATAAATATAAACAAACAAATACAAACATATAAACATATTGGAATATCGTACCGATATTGAGAAAAATAATTCAGATATTAAATATTTGGTTATTTACATAGAATCCATAATGAATTTGCTTTCATAATTTGAAAATTATGCCATAAACAAAAATATTATAGCAATATTAGAGAATATCGATACATACATTAATGTATGGCCAACTGAACAGAAATATATTTAAATATTTGCCATTGTATCTGAAATTCATTGCAAAAAAACGGAACCATGTTCCGCTGACACTTTAATCTTTAGAAATCTCAAAGACACCTGTTTATTTAAATGTTTAAGCCTTCACGAAAAATAATTTAAAGAAGTGAAATTGTGAAGTGAAGTGAAAAATTGTTTAAAAATATATATGATTATATTGAATAATGCATAGGGATTTACAAATAAAAATACTTTAAAGTAAAAAAAAAAAAAGAAAGATTCTTTTGTTAGAGTTCGAGTTTATATTAATTATTTACTTTTATATAAACCATATTAAAATCCCGAATCCTCTTCCATTTCAGTTCAAACGCATGCTCAACAAGGAGCTGTCACACTTCAGCGAATCCAGCAGATCAGGAAATCAGATTTCCGAATATATATGTTCCACATTTTTGGGTGAGTCAAGACACTAAACTACATTTTAAAAAATACAAGAAGAAATATAGTTAAGTAGCTTTAAGTTATTTATATAACTAGATTAGTTTCGCGCTTTGTTCAACATCTCAATTTCCATCGATCCACCTACCTAACGATGGAAAATTATTTCCCAAAGATGGATGGATGAACTTTTTTTGCAAAAACAATTGCACAAACAATTCCAACAACACTCGAATCATTTCCGCCCCACATCAGTTGTGAGATTCAACTGGATTTCCAATTGTATTTACCCCTTATTCCGCGCCATCATCATCGATGGCAGGAGCAATGATTCTGTAGCCCAGCCCCATTAACCCTACAACGCCCCCAATCCAAAGTTATTCAAGATGTTCTTCTGCGGCTACAACTTTCGCTGGCTGCAATTTGTTTCAGGCGGCTCTAGTCTCGCGTTTCAATAGTTTCTCCCTCGCCAAAGTATGCAATAAAATCGCATTAACCATATCGGCGGATAAAGCCTTCGGTGGGGGCAAATGCGAAGGAAGAAAGTTAAAGTAACCAAAGCCATCAGCAGTCTGCCATCTCTCCAAACACAGGGCCCACAAATTAGGGCAAAAAATGCCAGCAAAAGTTATGCAAATCAAGAGAATAAAATAAAATATATCAAGTCGAGAAATGTGTGCTCTCAAAATATTTAAAATAATTGAAATATATATTTATTTTTCTTACCAAAAAAATATTTACTAAATTTTGCACCGTTCCAAAAAGGCAAAGAAAACATACTTTAAAGCTGTTTAAAATTAAAATTTTTATTTTAAATAAATACATATCATATCATTTAGGAACTATAAGTAGTGTATTTCGTCTCTCTTAAAAATTAAAAATTTCCTATGCTTTCCAATACAATTTGAATACGAAACTCAAGAAAAATATTTAAATATTTCCATCCGAGTTTTGTTGAAAAACGCATAATATTTGTGCCTTTTTTTTCGGGAGGACAAAAAACCAAACTGAATGAATGTCTCTGTTTTCCTCCTTTCATCCGGATTGAAAGTGCAAAATTAAATTATGCAGAGCAGCATAAAAACAGATGAAGTGGAAATTTCATTGTTTAACCTGCGAACCAAGCCCCCAAGCGGAGACCTCTGCGCACCCACATGGCGTCCTCTTTTCTCTTCTCTTCGTTGTTTTTTTTTTTTTTTTTTTTTTTGTTCAAAAGTAACCCCCTTCTGCGAATTTTCCCGATCCCCGTTTTCCAGCCATTATTCCCTGCAGCTTTCCACTTACCGCCTTTGTCCAAAAGCCAAAGCCACTTTGTGGCACTGCGTGCGGGAATGGAAGCTATTTTTCGGGAGGAATGCACTGGGAGACAAATGAATAGGGAAATGATATATAAATTAAAGTATAAAATTAATAATAATAATTTATTATAAATATTTACATTATTTCATGAATAATATTATACAAATCTTACACTTTTCGATATGAAATTAATATTTATTAATCGAACTTTAAAGCTAAAGAAATAAATAAATAATTGAGTTTATTTTGTAAATTAGATAAAATTATAGAGTAATATTTTTTTTGTCATTTATCGATTAATAATTGAGTAAAACACAATGTTACTTTGCTATATATATATTTCTTGGATTTTATATACTTTTTTTAATTACTTGCAATCATACAATGGTTCTTTTTTTGTATTGATTAATCTATTATTTATGTTGAAACCAATTGTTGATAAATAGAAAAAGGCAATAATTTCTATAAATTAATTATAAATATTTTCCCATATTTTTCGCTCTGTGTAAAAGGGGCGGCTGTCCATGTTTTTGGGGGGCGTGGACAAACAAAAACGCCGCACCTAGGCCAAGGCAGGACAACACCAAAAAAAAGAGTTGAAAGCACCGAAAAAAAAAGGAGAGAAAGGGTATCGGGCATATTTGCACATTTGTCCATATTTCTGCTTCAGTGAACCGGGCGAAAGAGACAGACAGACAGACGGGGGAGAGAAAGGGAAAGGGAAGGGAGAAAGGAGAGAGTGGACAGAGTGACCTTCTCGGGATCTAAGGCAGCCTTTTTCACTAGAATTTTTAGGCCTAACCCAACTAACTTGTTGTTGCCGTAGTTTATCAAGCATAAAATCGCATTTGGAGGATACACACACCCACACACACCCACACACACCCACACACACGCAGCTGCCTAATGTCCATTTGTAACACTTCATTTGAAACAGAAGCCTCGACCTCGAAAGTCAAAAAAAAAGAAAGAAAAAAGAGACACGAAAAAAAAACTCAGAAAATCCCCGAAAAAAAAAATGACGAAAGGGAAAACTGCTTTCGGCACCTGAAATCGTTATAGGAACAGGCAATAGCTAAGGGAAAAATCCAAATCTGAATCTGAATCAGAAGCAGACGCAGAATCGGTGGAACATATGCAAAACACACATCAGGTGAATACATTTCCTTAACAATATTTTCTCTCTTCGTTTTTTTTTTTTTGTTTGTGGAAGGCTGAGAAGACTCGTAAAAAACGCAAAGGACATTTTCCCGTTGGGGGAGAAAAGCTGAAACAATTTTTTGGTAGAAAATTTATGCGTTGTCAAGCTGATAGAGAGCTTGGCACAAGAAAATGTCAAAGTGTTTCTCGGAAGGAGAGCACACAAATCCCTTGAGTAATATTACCAATTGTCTAAGAAACTTTATTAGCTCGAGGGAATCGATATTGAGACGTTGAAAAGTAGGAAATGTAGTGATTTTTATTAAAACATAAAGCTAGTTAAATTATACTTTTAACTGAGCATTTATTTTTGCTAATTAAAGCTCTAATAGGCTGATTTAATTCATGAGAATCGGAATTGTGATATCTATAATAATATCTTATCAAAAATATTGTAAACTTTGATATACAGTACCTAAAAATGTCGAATTTAAAGTTTAAATACTGCACTATCGAAAATATTACATTTAATTATAGCAATGAGAATATGGATTTAAGACTCAGCTATTGCAAACATTTAAATATTGATTTGTTTATTTATTTACAATTACTTTATGCTTTCCGAAGGCCAGTTTATGCACTTTCTCCTTCACCTTAGGGACTCATCAGTTCTTTTACTTTAAAATTCCCACTTGAAAATCGTAGCTTATTAATTGATCGATTTTTGTGCCATAATTTAGCCCTTTTGAAACATTTAATAGGCTTTCGATAAACCGATTTTCATTTATGCAGCACTTACTCTTCCGCATAAACGAATTGAATGCCTATAAAAGTGATTGATTCGAATTAAACGGACATTGGATTACATTACGCCCTTTTAATTTTTTCCCCAAGTACCCAACAGTTGAGCAGACACGCCCAAAAACTATATAGAACATTACCACATTTTATGCCTATTTATGTATGTGCTTTCCATTTTGAAATGAATATTAATTTATGCACACAGGCAATTTGAATTTGCTCTCTCCCCAAACAAACAATTGAGTTTTTGAGAGGCTGGCGGGGGATGGAAAGTAGGCAATGGAATTTTGAATGGGAAACTGCAAAAGTTTTGCTGTTTGCCCCCCGTCGAACGTTTGAATATTTATATGGCTGTTTAAGCGCCAAGTAAGAAGTCCCTGAGAAATCCAGCAAGGGTTGAAGGACTCCTTCTACATGTACATCTACCAAAAAAAAATATATATTTATGTGTATTTATATTCAATTTCTGAATTAATATATTGTATCTTAATCAAAGTAATAATTATATAAATATATTTGATCAACTTTAATTAAATTCTTTTCCCCTTTTCCCTTTTCCCAACGCAGACAAGCAGCAGGAGTTCGACCTGCCATCGCTGCGCGTGGACGAGAATCCGGAGCACGCGGCCGGCACAGCCGCCGGCGGTGGCAGTGGCGGCGGTGCGGTTGGTGCCGGCGGACAGGCGGCCGGACAGCAATATGGCAACCGTAGCCGCTCACCACGCGGCCCGCCCATGTCGCAGATCAGCGGCGTGAAGCGACCGCTTTCGCACACCAACAGCTTCACCGGCGAGCGGTTGCCCACCTTTGGAGTGGAGACGCCCAAGGAGAACGAGCTGGGCACCCTGCTCGGCGAACTCGATACCTGGGGCATCCAGATATTCAGCATCGGCGAGTTTAGCGTCAACCGGCCGCTCACCTGTGTGGCATACACCATATTTCAGGTGAGTTTCATTTGCAATTACATAAAATTACTGCATTAAAATTACTAATTAATGAAAAATCTACAATTTTCTTTTTCGGTTTTTTTTTGCCAAAAACAGAGTAGAGAATTACTGACCAGTCTTATGATACCACCGAAAACTTTTCTTAACTTTATGACTACTCTGGAGGACCACTACGTCAAAGACAATCCGTTTCACAACTCGCTCCACGCCGCCGACGTGACCCAGAGCACCAATGTGCTACTCAATACTCCAGCGCTGGAGGGTGTGTTCACACCGCTTGAGGTGGGCGGTGCACTGTTCGCCGCTTGCATACACGATGTGGATCATCCAGGCTTAACCAATCAGTTTTTGGTTAACTCAAGTGAGTGCCTCTCAGGATCCTGGGTGGAATTAATGGAATTAATGGTTGCTTATGTTCTACGCTCTGTTTACCTGCAGGTTCCGAACTAGCATTAATGTACAATGACGAATCTGTTTTGGAAAATCATCATTTAGCTGTTGCCTTTAAATTATTGCAAAATCAAGGATGTGATATATTCTGTAATATGCAAAAGTAAGTCCATTATAGGGTTAAGATGTCCATAAAATTGGAAAATAAGCTCTAAGGCGGTTATTATTAATTAAGCATTTCAATATTTAAAATAATAATTCAAGCTTTATGGCTCTTCAAGAAATTTAAAATATTCCCTAAAGCGTGAATGGCACTGTATTAAAATTATATTTATGGGGATATGACATCGTATTACATTTTTGAATTAATTAAAGATTTCTTCTTAGTTTTCTCTCTTTAAATTAAATTAAATTTACATTACAAATAGCATATTGTTGTAAAGTTTATATCTCTAACATAAAATCAAATTTACGAAGAATATATTACCCATTAAAATGGAGTTTTTAATGCAGTTTGTAATTCCTGTAATCATGACGAATTTAATACGGTATCTAAAGTTAGGATTCTTAACATATAATCCAGTGTTTAAGGGGCTGCCCCCATACCCCTACCAACGAAGTATAAAAGTATAAAATAATGTTTAATAATTTATAATTATTTTTATTAAAAATTTTGCATATTTCTTTACAGGAAACAACGCCAAACATTGAGGAAAATGGTTATTGATATTGTGCTGTCCACGGACATGTCCAAGCACATGAGTCTGCTGGCCGACCTGAAGACAATGGTGGAAACCAAAAAGGTGGCCGGCTCCGGAGTCCTGCTGCTGGACAACTACACCGATCGCATACAGGTGAGATAGAGAGAGAGATTATAAATTAACCCAAATTCTATAGAATATAATACAAATTAAATAATAATATCCTGCAGGTGCTCGAGAATCTGGTGCATTGCGCCGATTTAAGTAATCCCACCAAACCGTTGCCGCTATACAAGCGCTGGGTGGCGCTGCTCATGGAGGAGTTCTTCCTGCAGGGCGACAAGGAGCGCGAATCGGGCATGGATATCAGTCCCATGTGCGATCGCCATAATGCCACCATTGAGAAGTCACAGGTGGGCTTCATCGACTACATCGTCCATCCGCTGTGGGAGACCTGGGCCGATCTGGTCCATCCGGATGCCCAGGATATACTCGACACGCTTGAAGAGAACAGAGACTACTACCAGAGCATGATACCGCCATCGCCGCCGCCGTCGGGGGTCGATGAGAATCCGCAGGAGGACAGGATACGCTTTCAAGTGAGTCGTTAAATGGGAAATAAATACTTTGAAGAAAATGATTAAATAAAATCAAACCTACAGGTAACCCTGGAGGAGTCCGACCAGGAGAACCTCGCCGAGCTAGAGGAGGGCGATGAGGATGTTGATGCCGCCTCTAGCACCACAACTGGCACCACGGCCACCTCGGCCCTGGGCGGTGCTGGGGGTGGTGGTGGTGGTGGCGGCGTGGGTGGTGGCATGGCCCCCAGAACGGGTGGCAGCCAAAACCAGCAGCATCACGGTGGAATGTGACGGAGAGTCGTGGGATTCTATCGCAAATTACAGGAAAAGGCCCATAACTTTTTCCTACTACGTTAGTGACTACTATTTAACACACACACACACACCAAACAACACACACAAACACAGAAACACAACAAAGCCAAAATGGAAAAACTAAAAAAAAAAAACAAAGAAAAACTCTTGGAAAAAACACAAAAAAAAAATACGAAAACCAAACAGAACTAAGGAAATATTAAACAATTGTTTAAAAGCAAAAACCAAACAGCAATAGCAAAAGTACCGTTTAACTTATAAAGCCTAGAGAAAAACAAAAAGGAAAAGCTAAAAAAGAAGAAAAACCCGAAAAAAAGAAAGTTAGAAATTTACTTAATGAAAATTTGAGATTGATGTTGAATACACTTGAAAGAAAAAATGAAGGCAGAGAGAGAGGTAGGAACACAAAACAAATCGTACATATTCTTAAAGCAAAGCAAAAGGAAAATCCAAGACAAAGCTAAGGGCATGAGAAACCCGATTGATAGTTAAGAATATACCAAAAGTCCCGCCCAAAAAAATACCCCCCAAAAAAAAACACAACTATATATATATAGAGACGATTTTTGTTGTAAATGAGATTTCTGTTGAAGCCGCCCTCCCAGGACTTTTAAAACCTTGACTAAAACCATATTAGACAAGGGGGGACTTACAATTAAACACGATTAGTTTAAGAGAAAGCCTGCTTTCTGTTTTTAAGTTTTTAATGATTTTAGCATGCTCCCCCGGAACAGGTTCATTTTACTCGATGATTACTTTTGATTGATAAACAATAGCTAAATCGATAGCGATATTGAACATTTTTATGATTTAGACAAAGCAGAGAAGCGAAACATAAAACCTGTGTAAAGTTTAAGAAACCAGTGAATTAAAACCCCAAACAGCCCCAAACCAGAATTGAAAGAGAACATAAATTAAATTCAATTAAAAATCGTAAAATCCCTTCCCACAAAATCGATAAACAGTCTACACCCCGACTGCAGTTTTGTATAGTAATATAATATCTATATATAAATATAATATAAATACTTTTTTTTTATTTTATTTGTAAATAATTTAAATGTTGGACTCGAATTTAAAAACAAGCAGCTAGCAAATGTATTTGCAGCTAAACTAAATGAAAGCAAACAAAGCCAAAAACTACACAAGAAAACACAACACTTTAAGTAAATAAAATACTGAGAGGAGAACAGGAGAAGGAGAAGTTATCAAAAGAAAGAATAACTATTGTACAATTAGCTAAAGAATTTCCATTTCAATTTCAATTTCGATTTGAATTGCGATTTCATTTGCTTCCAGAGAAGAAGTTGAACGTAGGAGCAGGAGAGAAACAAAGAGAAAATAATGTCAAACGCTGTCTTCGCAAATATTTTTCGCTATATATAACTTACTATATATATATATATATTATTTACCTAGTTTACTAAGCTGACAAAACACAATGTAAGCAACAAATGCAAAACAAAGCAACACACAGACACGAAAGAGAAGAGGAGAGAACATGAATTTACCAAAAGAAAAGCACATAAACAACCAGAAAAAGACTCTTCAACAAAAAAAAGAAAAAGAAAGATTAATAATAATTAATAATAATAATAATAATAGAAAGAAAAGCAAGCACAATTTTTTAGTTTTTCCAATGAAATGCGAAATGTGAAACCAAAACCAAAGCTAGAATGCAACACAAAAACACACAAAAAGCAAAACAAACAACAAACAAAACGAAGAAAAGTCATTGGCTATAATAATGCGATATAATTTATACACCTAACCTATATACAGCAGTCTATATAGAGATATATACCCCATAGGAAGATATATATATATATATGCAAATGTAAAGTCACGATCCCACAGCGCTGGTGCCGTGGATCGATCGAAGTGGCAGGCCAAATTCAAACGCGCATAATTTATATACATACATATATATATTGTTTACTATTATTATGTTTTATTGTTATTAATTTATTACCCAAAACATTATTATTTTTTTCAGAACTAGTGCTATATATATATATATATATATATATATATATATATATATGATTTATTTTTTGTGTTTAAGCGGGCAGGATCCGCGCATAAAATAGTTCAATTTTTTTTTTAAATATATATATACATGCATGGATATATATATATTTATATCATATACGATATGTGAAATGTAATGAAAAAAACAATTAAGAAATGAAGAAACGGAACCTTGATGGTCTAAAAATATCATTAAAACTAAAACTAAAACTAAAAACTATTCGCAGAAGCAGAGTTATATATATGTATATTGTTGAAGACAAAGTTGAAGATAATACTTTATAGCAATTTAAGCAGCATTGTAAATGTGCGCTTCTCAGATTTACATACATACATATATGTATATTTTTTTTTTGTCAAAACTTAATCAACCTTCGGCAAAGATACAGCATGATGCATACATATATATTAATTAATTATACCAACCAACCAACGGCAAGTCCATGGCGAACTTAAAACAAAAACAAAAACAAAAGGAAACCAATCTACTTTAACAACAAATTGAGTGAAATAAATAAAAGAAAAAGAAAGCAAAACAAAAAAATACTTATGACTTTTTTCTCCTCTCACAATAAAAAAACACAAGTAAACTAAATGAAAAGTAAGACATAAAACTAAGAAAATTAACTATTATTGTATTTGTAACACGAATTTCCCTGTGAGTGATGTGTTTTTGTAGAACCATAGAACCGGAAACCGGAAACCGGAAACACACCGAAAAAAAGAAAGAAAGAATATGAAAAATGAAGATTTACATATAGAGAGATTCCGATAACGATAAAGATTACAGATACTGGTACATGTGTGTGTAGCTATACGATTATGTAACTTACCAGAGTATTAACCGAACATTTACATTTATATATATATGATATATCCTAGGCATACATACATATATGCACACGGTGCAGCCACATAACGTACATTTGATGTATACTCGCGTTGAGGGAACGATGAAACGATACTTAAGCCTAACCAGATGTTGTATGTTCGTGTGTAATTCTCTGTGCGTGTGTAATTCGATGAATTTAAAGTCCAAAACCGAAACCAAAAACCAAAAACTGAAAGTAGAAGCATCCATCAAACACACACACACACACACTCAGTATCTCACATCACACAAGCAATTTACATAGTTAAATCGAAAAGTATCTAAATGTAATTGTTAGCAGCAACCGAAGGATATAACCCAAATTATAGGCATCTCTCTCTCTCTCTCTCTCTCTCTTTCTCTCTCAGTCTGTGTATCTATTTATCTGTTAGAAACAAAATCCCTTATCCCCCTCCTTGCTAAGCCAGTTTTTGACTGAATTCCTGATTTTTCCTCCCCCCCTCATTGACGTGCCGCCAATTTATATCAGTGTATATAACTATATTTAGAGAATATACTTACTATTTAGCGCATACGCGGTTATGTAGCTCCGGTCGTGCAAGGATACCCACTTACATAGAGATATATATACATACATCCAGATATATATATATAAATATTTATAAATAGGGAAAGGCAAGCGAGAGATCAGCATTTCTAGCACACAAACACACACACACAGGTTGGCCAAATTTTTTGGGGAAAACAAAAGTAAAGTAAAAGTAAAGAAATTGTCTAACCAACAAAAAGAAGAAAATATATATATAAAAAAATGATAACTGTTTGTTGTGCTGTTTAGCCGTAAATGAGAACTTTTTTTTGAGATAACTTAATAATATACATACAGATATATATTATATATTACATATGTGTATCTATAACTATATAAAAAAGCAGGCCACAGACCCCAGATACCAGAAACCTTCAAAAAATACCTAAAAAATACAAAAAAAAAAACGTGAAAAGAGAAAAGGGAAAGGATGAGAGAAAGTAACACACACCTTTGAAATGGCAAGTTTTGTACTATAATGAGATGAAGAAATATAAAAATAAAACACCAAAGACGAAGAAGAAGATGAGGCAAAAGAAACACAAGACGAAAAACAAAATATACTTAAAGATACCATAAAATGCGCGCTGGCGACGGTTGTTAGATTGAAATACTGCTTGAGGTGCCGCAGAGGAAGTGACGTCAGATCCGGCGGAGTCGGCACTTCAATCAAGAGCGGTGGTACAGGAGAATCGGGAGATATTATATATACATATAAATCACGTAACGCTGGCGTTACTGGTCAAACAGTTAGGCATTTCCTTTCTTTCTCTTTTAATTTGGGAAATTTAAAAAATTTACAAACAAGAACAACAGAAACCGCCACAGAAGAGACACACACAAACGCACCGAGAAGGAGGCGAGGCTTGGGGTTTTAATATATGGAAAATATTGCAAATATTTCGAATATACTACAGAACTACTTTAAAAAAACAGCTTTTGGCCAGAGATATGAGAAATGAAAACGAGAATGAGAATTATTTACCATCACACACTCTCGATCCGATCGAGCGACCTATACTATATAGTATATAACATATATAATATAGAGCTGGGTTTTGTTTTTTATGTCTTTTATTTTTCTTGTTTCGGTTTTGCCTTTCTCAGAATACCGTATACATATATATGTATATTCTATGTATATATATGTAGTTATTGTATGTGAAAAGCGTAATCATTTATGAAATTAATAAAAAAAAAGAAGTCTACCCCCTGAAAACTAAGTCAAATAAATAATAGCATGCAAGAAAGAGTAAGTAATATTAATGAATCTAAGAACAAAAGTCACTCAGTTTGGCATTAAACAAGACCTCATGGCAAAATGATGGTAAATCAAAACAGATCAAGAGCATTGGCCTGAAGAAACCCAATTTGAATGAGAAGGAGAATTAAGAAATGAGAAACGAGAAATGATAAATGAAAACTTAATGAATCTAAATAAATGAAAAGATAATATTAAAAATAATCGTATCCGTCTTTTATTACATTTATTGGGGTTACTTTGCAGCACGTATTAGCTAGATCAGATAAGAGAAATCGTAAGTAAGATGCTGTTTTTTGATGCACATCGTCAAAATCAAGCAAATTCGTTAGTTTTGAATTTCAGATACCAGGCGAACAGAAGGCAGCAGCAAGCAACTGAAAACTGTTATAAACTGTTAGAAATGTACCAATATCGTAAATCTTATTCCAATATCGGATATCGTATCCCAATATCGTAAAGCGTATTCGAATATCGTAAAAATCTCAATATCGTAAATATTTACGATATTCGAATACGATTTACGATATTCAAATACTATTTACGATATTCAAATACGATTTACGATATTCGAATACGGTTTACGATATTCAAATACGGTTTACGATATTCAAATAAGATTTACGATATTGGTACTTTTTATAACAGTTTATAACAGTTTTCGGTTGCTTGCTGCTGCCTTCTGTTCGCCTGGTACCAAAATTCAAAAAGTAACGAATTTGCTTGATTTTGACGATGTGCACCAGTGATGCGCTTCTAGCTAGGAAGCTCCGTTGGGACAAAATTGCATCTTACTAACGGTCAGTGATGCGCATCTAGCTATTAATTTTTAATGGAGTACAAAAAATCGAAAATCGTCCATAGCTCAGCCAAAAAAGGTCCAAATTCAATTCGGAAACCGTTGCTGTTCTAATTTTTAACAGCTTAACAAACTTGCATACTTACTTTCTCATTTTACCAAAAAACAAAAATTTCCACTTTTGTAAAATTTTCCCCATTTGAGTTTTTTTAAATTGAAGTTTGCAGATTTGTTAAGCTGTTAAAAACTAACACAGCGGTACTTTTCGATTTGAAATTAAGCCATTTTTGACTGAGTTATGGACGATTAAAGATTTTTTTTAAGATAGTAAAAAAAATCTTAAATCGTTTATAACTCAGCCAAAAATCAGCCAAATTCAAATCGGAAAGCACTGCTGTGCTAGTTTTTAACAGCTTAACAAATCTGCATACTTCAATTTAAAAAAAACTCAAAGGGGAAAAATAATAAAATTGGTAAGTGTTTTAAAATTTTTCCCCTTTGAGTTTTTTTAAATTGAAGTTTGCAGATTTGTTAAGCTGTTAAAAACTAGCACAGCAGTGTTTCCCGATTTGAATTTGGCTGAGTTTTGGCTGAGTTATAGACGATTTTCGATTTTTTTTACTCCATTAAAAAAATCTAGCTAAATGAGCATCACTGACAGTTAGTAAGATTCAATTTTGTCCCAACGGAGCTTCCTAGCTAGATGCGCATCACTGGCAGTTAGTAAGATTCAATTTTGTCCCAACGGAGCTTCCTAGCTAGATGCGCATCACTGGCAGTTAGTAAGATTCAATTTTGTCCCAACGGAGCTTTATAGCTAGATGGGCATCACTGGCAGTTAGTAAGATTCAAATTTGTCCCAACGGAGCTTCCTAGCTAGATGTGCATCACTGATGCACATCGTCAAAATCAAGCAAATTCGTTACTTTTTGAATTTTGGTACCAGGCGAACAGAAGGCAGCAGCAAGCAACCGAAAACTGTTATAGACTGTTATAAGAAACCCCAGTTTCGAACCTAACTCCCAAATAATAAGGTTTGGAACTTGGATACTTGGCGGGTGATTTTACTGATTGGCTGGTATTTGTCCAGTTTTTGACTACGGTCACACTAACAAATTTGAATTCAAATTTGAATTTGAATTTAAATTTGGCGGCTATTTTTGCTGTTTGGCTGGTATTTTTCCTGATTTTGATACGGTCACACTAATAAAAATGTAACGTTTTTTGAATTTGAATTTGAATTTGGCGGCTATTTTATTTTATTTTATTTATTTTGGCGGTTAAATAATTAGTTACAATTTTTTCGTAAATCGTCCATAACTCAGCCAAAACTCAACCAAATTCAAATCGGAAACCACTACTGTGCTAGTTTTTACCAGCTCATCAAATCTGCATCATTTTTTTTCAAGAAATTTTAAAATTGCAAATTTTGGAAAAATCATAATGCCTCCTCTTAAAGTTTTTTTAAATTAAAGTTTGCAGATTTGTTAAGCTGTTAAAAACTAGCACAGCAGTGTTTCCCGATTTGAATTTGGCTGAGTTTTGGCTGAGTTATAGACGATTTTCGATTTTTTTTACTCCATTAAAAAAATCTAGCTAAATGAGCATCACTGACAGTTAGTAAGATTCAATTTTGTCCCAACGGAGCTTCCTAGCTAGATGCGCATCACTGGCAGTTAGTAAGATTCAATTTTGTCCCAACGGAGCTTCCTAGCTAGATGCGCATCACTGGCAGTTAGTAAGATTCAATTTTGTCCCAACGGAGCTTTATAGCTAGATGGGCATCACTGGCAGTTAGTAAGATTCAAATTTGTCCCAACGGAGCTTCCTAGCTAGATGTGCATCACTGATGCACATCGTCAAAATCAAGCAAATTCGTTACTTTTTGAATTTTGGTACCAGGCGAACAGAAGGCAGCAGCAAGCAACCGAAAACTGTTATAGACTGTTATAAGAAACCCCAGTTTCGAACCTAACTCCCAAATAATAAGGTTTGGAACTTGGATACTTGGCGGGTGATTTTACTGATTGGCTGGTATTTGTCCAGTTTTTGACTACGGTCACACTAACAAATTTGAATTCAAATTTGAATTTGAATTTAAATTTGGCGGCTATTTTTGCTGTTTGGCTGGTATTTTTCCTGATTTTGATACGGTCACACTAATAAAAATGTAACGTTTTTTGAATTTGAATTTGAATTTGGCGGCTATTTTATTTTATTTTATTTATTTTGGCGGTTAAATAATTAGTTACAATTTTTTCGTAAATCGTCCATAACTCAGCCAAAACTCAACCAAATTCAAATCGGAAACCACTACTGTGCTAGTTTTTACCAGCTCATCAAATCTGCATCATTTTTTTTCAAGAAATTTTAAAATTGCAAATTTTGGAAAAATCATAATGCCTCCTCTTAAAGTTTTTTTAAATTAAAGTTTGCAGATTTGTTAAGCTGTTTAAAACTAGCACAGCAGTGGTTTCCGATTTCAATTTAAAGCATTTTTGGCGGAGTTATGGATGATTTAAGATTTTTTCGTAAATCGTCCATAACTCAGCCAAAAAAGCTCCAATTTTAATTCCGAAACCATTACTATGCTAGTTTTTAACAGCTTAACAAATCTGCATCATTTATTTTCAAGAAATTTAGTATTTGCAGTTTTTGGAAAAACCATGATGGTACCCCTTTGAGTTTTTGAAAATTAAAGTATGCAGATTTGTTAAGATGTTTAAAACTAGCACAGCATTGGTTTCCGATTTCAATTTGAAGCATTTTTGGCTGAGTTATGAACGATTTACGATTTTTTCGTAAATCTTTTAGGATTTTTTCGTAAATAGTCCATAACTTAGCCAAAAAAGCTCCAATTTCAATTCCGATTTGTTAAGCTGTTTAAAACTAGTACAGCAGTGGTTTCCGATTTCAATTTGAAGCATTTTTGGCTGACTTATGAGTTTTGAGTTATGATTTACGATTTTTTTAATGCAGTCATGTAATCCATAACTCGCCAAAAAAACCTTAAATTTTACAATATATGAACGTAGATTTTACATATATGACACGTATATTGTACAATATATGAACGTATATTTTACATACATGACATTGGTTGCTAAATATTCCACCAGTTGGCGCCAAATAAACAAACATATTAATTATTCATATTTTCACATACATGTATGTTAAATAACATTCAAATAAATTAAACAAAAATATATTTATAGTGAATTTGATTTCAAGGGGAGCTTCGAGTGATGTAAAAAAAAGAATAATATTTTAAAATACATATATGCTACACGCTATTAGCTAATCTGGTGTCTGTAATCGAATATCTGTCGTCTTCAGCTAGCCTAGAAAATATCTATATCCGCCATATCCATTGCCATTCGGCAATTTGTACTCTAGGAAATCGGTGCCATGCTTGGCACACATCTGTGCACGAGCCACGACCGAGCAGCCGCCGCAGACGAGCTCCTCGGGATCGAATTTCTCGCCAATTTCCGCATCGCAGCGCGCCTCGCCGCCATAGTAGGCCTTCTGGCACTTGAAGCACACATAGAAGGCGTACCACCGATCCATGGCCAGTTGGGTCATGTTCACGTCCTTGCTGTCCGTGTCCTTGACCACGCCCTCGTACTTGATGCTGTTGCGAACAAGGGAGAAGGATTAGTGGTTTAGGGGCGCTTTTTCAGTTTATATGCATTCAATGCAAAAGCTTACCGCATTAGCGCCTTGCGCTTAACGTCCTGCTTGAGCCCGTTAATGGGCTCCAGGATGTCCGCCTTGCAAATGGGGCAGAGCGAGAAGCCGAAGGTGATGTGTGGCCCACTCCAGCGCTTCTCCAGCACCGCCTTGCAGCAGTGATAGTGGAAAACATGGCCGCACTCCAGCTGTCGAAGTAGGCAAACAAAAATTAATAAAATCGGATTTCTCGTGGGCTTAAAACTCATCGATCCTTACATGAATAGAGGGCGCACAGGACAGGGCCTCCACGAAGCAGATGATGCACATATCGTCGGCATCCTGGATGAGTTTGGGATCCCTCAGCTCGTTCTCTTGGCTGTGGCACACGAGCTGCAGGCATGGCAGGCACTTCCGCTCGCCCGTAACACCGCCACAGGCATGGCCACAGGGCTTCGTCTTCAGGCACGAGTTGGCCGCATATTCCTGGCACTGGGCATCGGCGCAATCATTACCGATCACCAGCAGGCCCGAGTTACCGGTGAGGCCGCAGTAACGACACCTGCCCACGGCCTCCTGTGGTCCCGAGATGATCGTGTGGCTGCCATCGCGGAACTCCACCATGGCTTTGAGTGTCTTGGAGTCGATGAGGGCGAGCAACCAGAAGAGCTTGGTGCGGCCGCACGATTTGTGCAGCTGCACCCTAATGGCCTCCTCCTCCTCCTCCTTGCACACCTGGAAACAAATGGAAACCAATTAGATTTCAATGGAATCGCACACAAATAATGACAAAAACTCACCGTAAAAAACTTGTGGGATCGCGTCTTGCGGTTTAGGTGGAGGAAGCGATCGCAGTCGCCGCAGAGGGAGGCCGCCGTCTTGCCATCGTCATGGTTACTGCACAGCGGCCGTGTGTCCCATAGCTTGGACCAGCTTTCCCCGCAAGAGGATTAAGAAAAAAATTATCCTCCAATTTCATTGCCTTGAGGGCATGCATGTTCTCCACTTACGCTGGCCAGATCCCGTATGAGACCGATGAAGCTTTCCGCCTGCTTGCCCTCCTTAACATCCATGCAGGAAGACCTCTTCCAGCTGTATGCCATCAATTGTCACCGACAGACAGTAGGCACCCACCGAACTGGGCGTCCACCTTCCATGTCCTTGGCATTGAGCAGTTCTGTAATGCGCGTCTGCACCGGACTAGCGTAGCGCAGCTCCTCGAAGGAGTAGTTGGTGAGGGGTTTCATGAAGGTAATGGCCTTGAACACCATCTCCTCCTTGCTCCCGTCACCTGGGAGGGCCAGCCATAGCGCAGGGGTTCCGTTATCGGGTTCAGTTCACATCTGCTGGTAAAATGGGTTTTTGAAATGATATTTTAAGTAATTAAATTTATGGTTAATGCATACTTATTGGGATCCAGACGCGATTCCGGCTGCAGCCAGGCTGCCAAGCGAGCTCCCGACGATCCCGGTGTTCCGCTGATAAAGTCCTTGAGGAGTTGTCGTTCATTTGACTGGAAAGTATTTATTAAAAAATTTAAGATTTCAAGTTGTACATATAAAATATTATAATAGATGTATTTGTTTTACTTACATTTCATAGTTTGTAGTTGCATTGCCTTTAATTTTACACGTTAGTTACATTAAGTTGTTCCATAGCGCCACCTAGCCACGTAAAATAGCAACTTCTTGCACGAAGTGATCTCAATTGACTGACAATGTCCTCCAGATGACGCCATCTACAGAATACAAAAATAAATAAATAAATGAAAACCTTTAGCAAAATATCTTAATATAATCTTAACTTTAAAAATATAATTCACTAAAACTAAACAACAAAATAAAACATAAGTTTATTAACTATTTACCATCATGAAATTAAAGCTAGCTTACATTTTATTTTATATTTTTGTTTATATATTTTGTATTAAACCTATTTGGGCTTTAATATTATTTTAAACTAAATCGCCTTTGTGCCGCAAATCATCCGCTGATATTTTCATAAATTTAAATAAATGTAGTTAAAAGATTATACTTATTACATATTTATATAATAACTAATCTTATGAAATTTGTAAATTAAAACTGCAATGGTATAAACAATATTTTATTATACATATTTATATATATATATAATTCTTTTTAATTATGCTTGCCACTTGCATTGCCATTCCGGAACCAAAGTCAAAGTCAAGCCCAAAACATTTCCAAACCCCAAAATCTCACGTCGCCTCTTGACTCCGATTTCCTTTTGCCATAATTTTTGGCACTTTATGTCCCAGCAGATAAGACATGCCTTTATTTTCTGTATTTCTCTTGGTTTGTATTATTATTTCTCTCTTCTTTTTTTTTTTGTTTTTGGGCTGACATTTCAAGTGTTTAGCGTTAAACGCTTCCTTCCATTGATATGCGCTAGTGCTCGCCGCTCGTTGTTATTATCCTTTTTGGAAAACGTTTCACGTCGCTTTTGCCACTTCACCGAACGAAGAGCAGCTCGGAGCAGATCGACCCCGACCCCCACCCCAATACCCCGATCCCAATCCCAATCCCGACTCGAATATCAGGTCTCTTGGCAGTATCTGCATCGGTCTCGGTCTCGGTCTCGGTCTCGGTCTCGGTATCTTCCTCTCCTACTCTTTTTTCGGGGCCGTAAAAAAAAAAATAAAAACTAAAAATCGAAGAGACGACGCTCTCATCAGTAGGGGGTCGTGGCTGCTGATTGGAGATTTTCCTTTCCGTAAGTGCATTCAAGTATCACAACTAAGTAATTGTCTGTGTGTCCGTTCCCTGGCTTAGATACTAGCATTGAACCCCTAGGAAATACAGTTGATAATCGTTAAAACGAACTTGTGCGCTCGAAATGTAGATCTTATTAAGCAGGAAATATAACTTTGGAAATGTGTAATAAAATTTTAAATTAGTTACCTGCTTTGTTAGTCACTCATTTGTTCATTTTAGTAGTTTTCTATTCACTTTCGGTAATTTTAAAAAATTGATTTATTTATCAAAGATGATAGTAAAGCTTACAAAACTAAAATATCTTTAAATATCAAAATGAACACTTTTTTGTTATACCAAAAGTAAGAAAATTATTCACTATCTTATTAACTAATTCATAGGAAGTTCACCCTGCCGAATGTCCACTGTACCCCATTGATTATGTTAATACAAAACTAACCCCCGATCGATCGGTCGTTGTCTTAGTTCTGTTCTCCCCGTGCCCGTTACCGTAACCCAATGACCAAAGATTTTCATAATCTCCGAGCGGTTGTCAACGGTTCTCCCTACGCGACACTATCTGTGGACTGTCCCCCGCCACTATTTCCCCACACAAACACTCAAACACTCAGCACACAAACACACACACTCGCCAGAAGATCCAGTTCTCGGTTCACACGTTACCCATGGAAAATTTCGGTGCTGCCTTTGGTAATTATGCATGTTGATCAGTTTTCCCCACCACTCCATTATCGTTTACATATAAATTTGTGGATTTCCCGGTCTCGGGTTATACACAGGGTTATACAGGGTCCAAATAGCCCGATTTACATGTGTAATGGCTATGCCACAACGTACACACATCGTTTTCATTTCATTTTCATTTTCAACTGTCTCATTTTCATGTTCGTCCTTATGGCAATGGGAAGGGCTGTGTGTGTAGGGTCGTTGTGGGGGGCCCCCCCTGGCCGGTTTGGACATTTTAATTTTTTTGTAATGAGTTTCAATGAGTTCTCAGGGACTACACTATTTTATTACATAATTTATATTCATCGAAATTTTGTTCTTTAAAGTTAATTTAAGAGGTAGAACGATTTTTAATGGAAAGGATATAATATTTAGTATAGAAAAGTATACTTTTATATGGTAAATTATATAAAATTATAAAGATTTGTAGCAGTACCCTTAAGCAATGATTTTGCATAGGTTATATGCTGCTTTTTCGATAGAAACTAGATCATAGGACATAGTAAATATATATTAAAATATTATTTTAAATCAAATAGATTTCATTCCAAAGACTTTAGTTAAGATTTAAGTCACCCAAAGAACATATCAAATATATTAAATCATAATGATCAAATCAAATAGATTTAAATGAAGATCCCTTACCATCCCTCCCGCATAGTGTCCATCATCAAAAGTCAACACAAATCTATTTAGGAAAATATAATAAATAATACCTAAACATGAAAACATCGAGGAAACTCCAGCTATCCGCAAATCCCATCTAATCGTTATGTTCTCTGCTGATTTTGTCAGAATTTTCTCCTCCTGGACTCAACACGAAAATTCCCATTTTCCCGTCGTAAAATCTTTACCTACTGCATGCTGCTGCCACCACCACCAACCGTAAACCCAAGATCACAGCCCGCACAAACTATATACCATAAATAAGTGCATATATAGTACTATATAAGTACAGACCGATCGTAAAGATCAAATCGCCTGTGACTTCTCAATGACTTTCGGGCCATATTGTCGGAGGCATAAACAATTGCGACGGCAATTGGATGCCCTGTAAGTGGATACTTGCCGCGCCACTCGAAGATGTCATTTGTTTGCAATAAATAAGGCAGGCCCAGGGGAAAAGGATACGCTCCCACTCCAATTTCCCAGAGTTGGAATATAAAGCAATTAAAAAAAGTGTTTTTCACTGCAAGAAACAAAGAAGAACAAATGTATAAAAAAAGCTACAAAAATATTCTCTACAAATTTGGAATTGAAAATGATTTGGCTTTGAAAATGTTATTCACCTTCTCTAAACAAATTAATTTAATGGTTACAAAAATTATGCAGAACTATTTCACACAGAAAAAGAATATAAAACTTATTAAACTTGGATATTTTTGTACCATCACAAACCCTTTATTTCATTTTTAAAAGCATAAATTTCGTAACGGCCACTCATTATCAAAGTGATTTAAATAATAATCGATTTTTTCTTCACTGTACTCACCACAGGCAGACACTTGTAGGCGTGTCAGCAGGAGCACAAGGAGGTCCAGTTATTGCCAACACATGGAAGAGATTCCAATGCATATGTCCTCCGAAATTCCACCATCTCTCGGAGGGAAGACAACCCGCTGGATGTCTGCCTGTGCCAAAGTTCAATAACACTTCTGCAGTAATTTGCATTCATGCCTTGCGAAATCTTTATCAATTTGTATACAATATTTTTTCTCTTGTGCGGAACAGGCGCGACTTCCTTCCGCAGGAGAGACCAGTCCAGCAGTCGACTTCCTCTTGATGAAAAGGGAAAACCCGGGGCACTCCCTTGACCCCCTCGCCGCCATCGAGGCGAAATAGCTTTCGTACGCAGATCAGAGGCAACCGAAGAAGTGCTCTGTTTTCGCCATCAGATCGCCGCGGATTGAGTCCGAAGCTTTAACAGCCACAAAGCACTGGAAGAAAATGGGAATATAATAATATTAATTGTAGTTAATATGTAATTTAATTTATATAATTTTATTTTTGTAATTAATATGTAATATAGTGCTTTCTATAAAATATATGTTAAAATCATTTGTTTAGTTTAAATAGTCCGAATAATAATATATATTTATAATAATATATAATAATAAGCTATAAAAAAAACAAAAACCCTTCTTCTGGCTGCTCATTTTTTTCTCGGTGCCACATAAACCTCAACTTTGGTTCGGATCGGATCGGATCTGTGGCACATAAAACATGTTAATGTTGCAAGCTGCAATTTTCAGCGACGCGACGTTGCTGCCGATGTTGTTCTTGTTGCTTTTCTCGTTCCTGTTGTCCGTCTTCTTCCTTTTGATCTGCTTTAGCTTGTCTTGCACTCTTCTTCATCATTGGTCCTTGCATTATCCTATCTGGGTTCCAAAAAATTTTAATTTAGAGCTAACGAAAGACCTTCTTGCAAGATTTTTTAGTGAAAATGGCAAAATATCGATGCTGATCGATTTTACTCGAAAAATAAAAAATACATATGTAAAATAATAATTAAAATATATTATTAAAAATATATATTTGAAAGATGATGCTTCTAAGTTGCTATGTATTGTTATTTATCTTAAAGAATAATAGATCAAATATATTTAGTTTAGATTAATTGTATATATAAATGTATAAATCGACACAAAAAATCATATGATTGCTATAAAAGTATTTATAAATTTAAAAAATGTTATATTTTATTTGTTATATAATTTTAATATATTTTTAAGGGTATTCAGGGCTTTCGTATATTTGGTTTCTTGTTTTTGCAGCTTGTTTTGGTTTTGCTTTCTGTTGTGTTTGCATTTCTTTTCTATATTATTCTTTTTCCTTTTCTTTTCTTTTCTTTATTTTTTTTTTGCCAACGAACCGGACTCGCATTCAAAGCCGCGACTCTTGTCTTTTTAAGAGTGTGTGTGTGTGTGTGTGTTGTGTGTGTGCTTACAACATAATTTTAATTTATGGCGTGGCGCGGCGGCCAAGTACAGTTGAGACTCGCGGCAGAAACCGCCGTCGCGTCGCCGATGAGTCAGTGTGCGCCTCAGCCTCACGATGGGCAGAAGGCAGGGGGCGTGGCCGAAGTATAGAAACGAGAACCAAAACAAAAGCGAAAACACAATGTGCGAACTTGAGAGTGAAAACCCGAATTTGAAGGAGCCACGAACGACCACGACTCCCGGAATCCCGAATCCTTTCGAGGCGAATCCTGTTCCTGGACAAAAAGCCAGACAGTCTGGGCTAAGAAACATCTGTGTGCCAGAGGATCAGTTATTATTATTTTAAGGATATTCCTACAGTTTATTCACCCTTGAACACCATATTATATCATTGGGAGCAAGGAAGGAAGGGAGGATATGCAAGTTAGTGGTCACTGGGAAAGCATAGCGAGGGGAAAACTTCTATTTCAAATTTAGATACAAATTTCGTGGATATTATTATACAGAAAATATCATAAACTTTGATTTAATTAATTGTTTGCATTTTTTAAACATCAAAAAACTATGATAATTGAAATAGTCCGTAAACTTTGATTTGTGAAATTTTTTAATATAGGAATATATCACATTTAACTTGATAATCGTAAAATACCCTAAAATTAAAAAAAAAATACAGCTTTTAAAATATTAAAAAAATATTTAATTCAACGTTATAATCATTATATATACAATTTTGGATATATTATAGGTTTACCCATGGTAGAATTATACAAGGTAGTCCACTCGGAAAAATCATAGTCCCTTGCTATAAGTGCGAGTGAGATAGCATTAAATAGTAAGTGTCAGTGAAACGCCTACTAGGGCTTCATTAACCCTTACACGGGGAAGGGGCTAAAAGTTTCCTTAGTTATGACAAGAGTTGTAGAGTTTAGAATTTTATTTTAATTAGTTTTGAATTTGACATAATTCTTTGTTTTTGTTGTCTGACAGCCATTCTCTTGTTCAAGCTCCTAATTCTAAAGTATATACGTGTCTTAAAATAAATTTTTTTATATTTACACTAATATCGACCTGCTCAGCGGCGTTTAACAATGTCTGTTTTAAATTTGTTGTTATTTTAAATGTGTCCTTAACAATATTTACAAATATGCATTCAAGTTGTTTTATTTTGTATTTTAATGTTGATGAAGGTTTCATCAGTCCTCCATACGAAACCTCATCTACGTATGTAAATGTCGACTCTTTTGCAAAAGGACATTTTTTGTTTGCTTGGCCACTTAAGGGTTAAAGTTAAAAAAATTTAAAAACCGTCCGTACACAACCTTTCAGTTCGACAAGCAGGCCTGAACTGAAATAGGGGACCAAAACCGAATGACTTTGACAGGTCGAATGGACTACCTTGTATAATTCTACCATGGGTTTACCTATAACTTCTAGACTTTTAATGTCAAATATATTTAGCAGCTATAGCTAAGGAATTCAATTAATCAGTAAATATACATATATGAAACAAATACATTTTATATAAATATAAAAATTTCTAAAAATAATAATTTTTAAATATAATAATAAAAGGATTTATTAACAGAAAACTAATCGAGGATATAACCATAATTGGAAACTAGAAACTGGAAATAAAATGTAACTTTCCTAAGTGTTTTTCTTTTAATTTTCATTAAATTATGAATTTAGCAAACTAAAATATACATAATATATAAAATGCGGCAAAATCTTAAACTCCTTTGCTGTTTTCTTAGCTCTCAAAAGCATTATAAATATATGATCCGATTGACCCGGTAGCACCCGCCCCAGTTTTTGTACTCCTGTTTTTTTTCTTTTAATATTTTTGCAAAAATTAAGCCAAGTACAGTATGGACTGGCACACACACTGGGCAATTATCAAAGGGCTGGGCAACAACAACATCTGTCGCTGGCAAGAAACAAGTTTTCAGACACACACACATCCTTGCCTCGAGTCCCCGCTAATCATGCCACTCCCCCCACCCATCCCCCTTTGCCACGATTGACGTTTATTGGATGTCGGATCGTTGGATCGTTTCGTGCACCCAAATTATGATGGCGAAATTGGATGATGCGATCCCGTGCGTGTGTCCTGCCCCTGTCCAGCTCCAGATGGCTACTAGTTAACCCTCATCAGGCCGCGCACTTAACCCTTAACATCAAAGGGGCCAGCACACACATCTCCTCCCTTTCCCCCCAATCATAATCAACTTTTATGGAGTACGATTGCCCCAAAAAGTTGACCAATAAATTCAGCATATTGCTAAAAATGTGAACTTTACACGCAATACCCTGCTGGCACCTGATTGGCGAATCATTTCCCCCCTGAAATAGTTGAGAAATATCTTCATTTGGACAAAGAAATTAGTTTAATGGCATTTTAGTTTTGATTGTTCAAAAACATTATTTAAAATTTTGATTACTACACAAGAAATATCGATGTTATGTCCTTGTATTAAAATTCTAGTGAGTATTATTAAGAAAACAAATCAATCAATTTATCTATTAAATATAAAGTCCTTAAAATGCATAACAAGGGATTTATCTGTGAGTCAAATCGGATACCAAGAACCCCCTTTAGATTAAGTAAACCAAAGAAAAGATCCTGATAATGATATAGATACAACTATTTGTGGCAGCTGATCAATTAAGATAAGTTTCCGCTTCTACCCCCTATTTAGTGCCTTATCCTTGTTGTCCTCCTTGACTTTCCACAACCTATTTCCCACAAAAAAAAAATGTGTGCTAATCAGGAGAGAAACAAAAATTGATTTGTTTTTAAGACCATCGAAGAGAAAAGGGAATGATAGGGATTCGTAGGGCAGGAGGTTCCCTGATCCCCGAGGGGCTTAAAAACCGCAAGCTGTGATGTGGTACAAGTACCCAGTACTTGGGGTGTTTTTTTTTTGTGTCATTTGCACCTTTCTCTTTACCCTTAATCCCGATTAGTATTCCTTGGCCAGCTGCTAGGGAGGAGAGGGGAGGTTTGTTTGGAGAGACACGAGTCAAAATCTGGATACCAAATCCCCCGGTGAGTGCTTTCCACTTCGCGGGGACAATCAATCAAAGAACCAACTGGCAACAGAAGAAGATCGATTGTATCAGTGCAGAAAGCTGATTTTAAGTGTTTATTTTTGGTCAACACTCTGGAAACACTGAACAAAATTAAGTGAAACAATTATATTTAAGTAAAAAAATATGAAAGAAAGAAAAGGAGAAAGATCAGGGGAACTATACAAAAAAAATTGTATTTATTTTAAAATGATAAGAAAAATATTAAAAAGTTATAAATAATAAATGCCTAGCATTAAAATTTCCTTAATATCTCTTTTTTATGGTTTTTGTAGTTATTAATGGATTGCTCTATAAATTTTATATATCTTTATAAGCAACAAATATATCAGGACACTCTTCTTAAACCCATTTTACTTGCAGTGCACACGTTCTGCATATATTTGCTGCGACCGCACGCAAGTCTTGGCAAATGTGCAAGGAACGAGGGCTCGCAACCAGTTCCTACCTGGGGTATCGCCTTACTTAAGTTGTCAACAATAAAAGGTGTTGCAACAACCGGCGAAGGACGTGGACGGAGCGAGAGAGGTGCCTCGAGACTACAACAAATATGAACACACAATCCCAGTTCCAGAACTGTGGTCATCTCCAGCCAAGTGTGACCGTAATTAGCCCCGGCAAGCAGAGGGATATTTTTGCGCCTAGCAGAAGATGGCAATGCGCCCTCAGCATCTCAAATAATCTCAAGGAACATATCCTCACCGCAGGACAACGGCAATGACCACGCAGGCCCCACCTCCCTCTTACATGATGGCCGCAGCCTAAGCTGCTGTAATCTGCCCTTCACTCTGTCGAGGCATCTGCATACACTGCGAACAAAAATGGGAGCACTTTGAAATATCAATAAAAAAAAAGCAAAGAAAAATGTTGGAAAAAGAAAAAAAGTTTAATATAATTGATGAAAAATATCATTAACTTTTCTCTATTGAATTTGTGCCGAAAAATAAGTAATAAATAATTTAAATAATTTCCTCATATGCAATATTATTTAAATTTCTTGCAGTGCACTCTTTCACCAAAGCATCTTTGCGTTGGCAGCTGCCACCAAAAAAGAGATGAAAAAATAAAACTACAAAAAAAATAAATAAACCCAAAGGGCAACATCTCTGTTGCAATTGTCGGTCATTAGCACGCTGATCCCCGACCGACATGTAACCCGACCTCCCCATTATATATATATATAATATATATAGTATATATCGCTATATAAACTCCTTCTTCTTTTTTGTCTTTACAAAGCTGACCCTCGAGGGCCGAAGTTCAGACTTTCTTTTGGGCAACGTTTTTCGTTGCGTTGGTAAATCGTCTGCTTTTTTATTAGTTTAGTTTTATTTTTGGTTTAAGGCAAAGGTGTGTGGGGAGAGAGCGAGAGGGGCGGGAAGAGTAAGAAGGGGAAAGGGTGGTGGGGTGATGGCTCAGGGGAGCATAGAATTTATACACAGAAAAGAGAAAATTATAAGAAATTAAATCAAATCTTAACTGAATATTAATTATAAAATATTTAATAAACATAGAAGATATTAAGCCACTAAAGTTTCAATTAATTTGTAAGCCAAATATTTTATAACTCACCTCTATTCCTATTAGACTTTATCTAATCCTGTAAATAAATAAATAAAAGAAATATGTTACAACTCACATTCTATATATTTAGCAGTTAAATTTAAAATATTAAATCAAATGTATTTAATTTTTTAAAATTAAAATATAGAAATTATAATTTTAATGAATTTTAATTTAATTTAATTTAAAATGTTTGAATTCCGAATTAAATAAATATTTGAAAGTTAAAATTTTGTAATATTAGTTTACTAAAAAAAAAACTTTTAAAAATGATTTGAATTGAATTAAATATGTAGTATTTTGTATCTTTATTTTCTTTACAAATTATAATTATTATAATTCTTTCTTCCTCTTTTTTGGCAGTGCATAAATTTGTATCTTTGAGTTACATTTCTCGTGCCTGTCTTTGGTTAATTGAGTGATGTGATGTGTGGCAAACAGCTGACTGGCAATGACAATGGCCCAAACATGTCGACACCCGCCAAGCCCGCCGCCCCCCACCTCTGTCACCCACCCACCTCCACCTCCACCTCCACCTTCAGCCTTTCCCTACCCCTACCCCTACCCCTTTTGCGATAGTGATAATGATGATTAAATTTACCGTACGTTGCCAACGAGAAAATATATATAAAAAAAGAAAAAGTGTCGCAGCCATAAAAAGTCATTGAACCTTCTCAGCGGTAAATTATTGAAATATTGAAAGAAGTACCCAAAAAATGTCTTTTATCACCTCTCTTTTTCCCACTTGCCATGTTGTTCCTCTTTTTTTTTTTTGGTTTTTCTTCTGTTTGATTTTTTCTTTGACACAAATCAACTGATTGCCACGGAAAAAAAAACTAAAAGCCAAAGGAAGCTAAATCGATATTCAATAAGTTAAGTGATCCACAAAGGTGCCAGGAAAAGTAAAGAATAATATATATATTTTAACCGATTCTTAGGAGAATAAGTATATAATCAATTGCAAAAATCTTTTAATTTTAAGAAACCAAATTTAAATATTGGAAAAAGCGTTCCTAAAGACATTTGTAGGTTTAAATTTAAATTAAATACAAAGAAAGCCATGAAAGGATCTTCTAAGTATTTAATTAAAAATCAATTTCTGCATACATTTATTTATATATTTAACTTTAATATTATTTCCTTAAATATTTGTATATATATATATTTAATATTATATTTATGATTCTCATATTTATTCATATTATTATCTTCTCTCTTTTGATTTGGAATATCTCTACATATGTTATCGTTATTATTTTTTTAAGCTGTTATCCCCAGTACTTTTCCATCATTATCTACCTCATAATTTGTATCTCTTTACACACTATATACATATATATTCAGGTAGAAAAGGATACATCGACATCTCATCCAATTTTTTTTTTTTGGTTGTTTAGTTAAGTTTTGCCATATATTTGGCACGACTTTTACTTTCGCTGATTGATAAATTGCTTGCCAGACGGTCGCCAGAAATGGTCGGAAAATGTGGGGGCGTTTAGTACCAAAATGTTTAAAATAATATTTTATATTATATACAATATATATATAATATAGTTTTCATTTTCAGGGGGCTGTCAATCCGCTGGCGTTTTTCCGTATGACATATTTGACTAATTCCCCGCGGAGGTCGAAGACCTCTTGATGAGCCACCAAAACTGGGGAGAAAAATCAACAAAATTGTGGAAAATGTGTTGCCAAAGGGTGGCAACTGTCCACTAGCATAATTAGCCAAAAAAAAAAACTAAAAAAAACTCAACAGAAATAATGTTGCTTTTACAGCTGTGTGTTTCGCCATTTAAGTGGCAATCAAACTACTCCAGAGAGCACTGGCATATGCATATCCGATTATACATATCTCGCTGTATTCCCGTTTGCGTGTTAAAATTAAAAACTCGTAAAATAGTCGGTAGGAAAAACAAACGTAAATTGCAGCATAACAAGCATTTTATGATTCATAAAAACCATCATCCAGGGGACTGCAATAGGTCCCCTTACCATTAAGGGTAATTATGCAATGCAGCGAATACACTGAGAGTCATAAATATCGGGACAACTGATGGGTTGGAATGTGCCTAGGGGGTTGGTGATGATGTGAGAAATGCAAGCGTAGAATTACGGAATTAATGCATTATAATAATTTCAATTAAGCTGGCTATGAATGTAATTATTTGTATTAATAATTTTAAATTAATTAGATTTTGTTATTAATCATTTTATATATTAATTCGATTTTATTATGTATTCTCTTATGTGATTTAATATGATATATTTTGTGTTTAAACTGTATTACTAATATTTCCTTGTTTTATATACTTATGTATATTAAAGCCCTCTATGAATTGTTATTTATACATATATATTAATTCGTTTATTAATAATAAAACACCAAAATAAAAAATATATAAATATTTTATATTTAAATACTGTGTTATATGTTCTTATCCCTGTCCTTTCCTGCTAGAATAATGTCCTTGAAATAGACTGTAGCTACCCCCAGAACCATGTAGGTATGTACATATATTCATTAGCAAAATAACCATCGGAATTGGAATCCAAATCGAAATCGAAATTGAAATCATTATTAAGAACTATTATGCGGGATTGTCCAGCCTCGAGAGGGGGGATTCGCGAAGGATACTTCGGGGGTGAGTTACACAAATAAACCAAACCCAACAACAACTGGCCCTAAGCCCCTATGGCGAATCAACCTAACTGACTGAACGAATGTCTAAATGGCTGAATGACTGAATGACTGAATGACTTACTGACTGCGTGTGCGAATGACTAACTGACTTTCTTTCGCTGTCTGCATGTTTGCCTTTTCATTTTTAGCATTCGGGTTGAAAATTTCGTGACCTGCATTTTGTTGTTCGAAATAAATTGGTCGGTCGATCCCTCGGTCTCCTTTTCGGCATATGGCAAGCATGTGGCTCACGTACAAGCCACTTCACTCCTTTCAATTATGTGCGAAGCAGCAGCAGCAACCAGCAACAGCAACATTGCAGCAGCAACATCCACAGCACAGCAGCAGCCGCAGCAGCATCTGATGCGCAGCAGCAGCAACTTAAAAGAATGGACTCATCCGTGTGTAGATCGAAATATGAAATACTCTTGCAAGGTCGTTTTTGTAAACATTAAATTCAGGATTAAAACAATATATATATCAAATATATTTTGCATTTTAAATAAATATGAAAAAAATAAATATATATATATAAATAAAAACTGCTGCAAACCCAAAATTTTGTGGCTGTGACATATAGTAAGAAAATGTATTATAAACTTAGTATAAAGGTTGAAGTTAATTATATGAAATTAATTAAATATTAACAAGATCTTATAAAAATTATAAATATTTTGTAATTTATCTATTACATTTTGTATATATATATTTTATATAGTTTTTGAAACAATATATTATATATATTATAATTTTTAATATTGATTATCATATAAAATTTCGACTCTCAATACTGTTTAGCAAGGGTATCAGCATATCTTCTTCAGCCCGTAACACATATATTACCCGTGTGTGTGTGTGTGTGTGTACTTATAAACCAAACTGTGGCTCCTTTTTCATTAACTGTCTGAGTCTCCGGGATTCCCCACCACAAAACTTGACTCCTGCCCGCCGCTTTAATTACAAAAGTCAGCAAAATGCATATGACACGATCGGGTGGCAGTCAGTAGCTTCCTTTATTTTGTTTAAGGCTCTTCACGAGAGTCACAAAATCGAAATCGTGAAACAAAAAACCACAACACAAAAACAGCACAACAAACTAAAAAGAGAAGTTATTTAAATTTTAACTCAATTTCCCAGGGCCCTCCAGTTGTGACTGATAAAACCAGCACAAGAAGAATAAGTGCCAAGATTAGAGAGGCTATTTGGTTCACATACAAATAGACCTCTGATCTTCGACTTCTCGGCGAAGTGATTGCAAAATTCCCAGAATGGAGTGAAACCACCACACCCTTAGCCGCAGCCCGGAATTGCGTCCGTGGCAAACCAGAAAAGCACTTGTTCTGATAGTATCTCCACGCCCTACTTTCGATAAAAACCCTTCCCGATAATAAATAATAAATAATATTTCCTTCCCGAGAGTCTGACGTCAGGCTTTCCCAAGATCCGCGTAGAGAGGGAGGGGAGGAGGGGAAGAATTCTTGGCGGGTTCGCAATTAATTCATATGCCGTCCCCTCGTTTTCAACTCTTTTGATTGATGATTAATCCAGACTTTGACTTTTGGCATTGACGACAAGAAGCCTGAGAATACCGGGCCTCTGTGTGGGCTGGTGTTGTGTCTTGTGTCTGGTGTCTTGTGGTGTGTGGAGCCAAAGCACTCGGACTGTGAAGTGCCTTTAATTATACCCTAAACATAGTAGAAGGAGGTATCTTAGCTTCTCTTTCAAAGCATTTTCAGATTTGGGTTCAAGCTAAAGTCTCAAATTTATAATAAAATATTTCCCAGACAAAATATATTATTGCATACAAAATTAATCATAAAATATTTTATTATTTCTATATAAACATAAATAAAATGATACAAAAATAGTGTATTTAAAGTTCTTGGTGACTTTATTAATTGTAATAGCAAATACATATAAGCGGAAACGCCTGCTTTGAATGGATAACAAATTGCGACCGCAGAGCAAGGGAACACTCGGAAGTTGGGGTTACCCATAAGGGCAGAATGGTGGAACCGCAGAATATTTGTTTATTTATTTTTGTTTAATACTTATTGTATAATACAAAAATTATTATCCTCTTTGTTTGCGCACTTCTTTTTTTTTTTGTGGCTTAAATTTTTGATAAGCGAAATTAATAAATTAGAATTTTTGTATTCCCGAAATCGATTTTTTCTCGGGGGAATTGCAGAGATTTCCTGCCAGAAGAGCAAAAGTACCCATTGCCACACATCCGTTGCAAAAGCACTGCGACGGCGGTTCTTTCGAATTCTGCGATAAAAGTCTATTTCCAAAGAAGGTTGATAAAATGTTTTTAAAATGGAAAAATATATGGATAAATGTACTTATGGGTTATATACAAAATGAAGAATAATAATAATAAACAAATCATTCGAAAAATTCAATTCTGGATAAGACACTCGTTTCTCCGAAATAAAACATTTCCCCTAGGAAAAAAGAAGATCTCCCCTTGGCATTCTAATCAAGATCCATTCAAAAATATAAAACAAAAAAAAAATACAAATAAAGTTTAAACTTGCCTTCAAACTCACAGTTTTTTTTTTTTTAGATCGTAAAATCGAAAAATGTTTGAAAGACTCGTAAAATCAAACAAAGGCAACCTTCAACGAAAACTAGAAACTATAAAAATGTGTAAAATCGATGCAAAGTTGTTGTTGGCTTTGCCTTTTTTTGCTTTTTGCATACATTTTCTGTTTATTTTATTTGAGAGCAAACATTGGGTTAATAAACATAAAAAAAAGATAGCTTCAACTGCCATGGAATTGCTTCATAATTAGTTGCTGTTAAACGATGGCAGTTCGAAGATCTCGATGAAAGAGATGACTGGCCAAAAAACCTGACATGAGCCAGAGATCAAAGCACACACACTCACGATCTCATTTTTTAATTATTTTTTTTTTCATATATGTATATATGGCATATAGTACTCTTTTTTTTAGCGGGGTGAGGGGGCAATGACATCGGGCATTTTTCCCCCCATTTATATATGGTACAAGTAGTTTGTCATACGGCAGAATCATCTTGGATATTCGACAGAAATAGATGGCGATTGCCCGCAATTCAATGATCTTTTTGACAGATCAGTGAACAGACCTGAAGTCTTCTTGTATTTTTATTTAGGGTATAAAAAGGGTGTTATGGCTTTACTCAGGCGTCTGCAATGCCTTGAAGGTGGTATTTTTGATTCTAAAAATCATATTTGCTATTAATTAGAAGCAACAACCGAAGGGATGTAACCGTGTCTTCGAGAAGAAAATTCCTTTCAATGTTCAGGTTCATTAATTAATTTCTTATTTATTAACTTAATACAAAAATTAACTTAAAAAAGCTCATTAAGTTAAAATAATTGCCTTTTTTGCTTAGTTTTAATCCGTTTTCAATTCAAAGTACAAACTTTAAGGGTATTCGGATCTCGTCTCTCCCAAAATAGCTTCCATTCTTGCTTCTTTTTTTTTTATTGAAGGTTCAAGTGAAGCAGTTACTTGAGTTAAGCGCTTGGGAATAGGGGTAATAACAGAAAAAGTGCTGGAAAAACCGAAAAAGACTCTTAAAAGCAGCCCCAGGAAAATGCTACAACTTTTGCTTATTTATTTATCTAAAAGCCAAATGTTATTCATTAAATAATTAAATATTAATAAAGAGTTATTCCTGTTATATCTAATTACAAAGAAAATATATTACAAATTCCTAATAATTTGTATATTTAAGATTGCATTTCTGCAATTAAACACTTGGTTTTCATGAAGATAAGCCACATATAAAGGGAATATGAAATATAATAAATAAATTCTTTTTCTTATGAAAAATATATTTAAAATAAATTATTATAAATAAAATATAACTATTAAAAAATATTCTTGATAATAGGATTATGCCAAATAATTAAATAGAAATGGGAAGACTAAGGTTTTAATTTTATAATAATTCCAAACTCTGTTTTAAAAATAGTAAGAAACATATTAAATATTATTAAAAAGCTCTTTTTGTTGTTATTGATTATACAAAAAATATGAAAAATTCGAAACAATTTATATGTTTAAAATGTAATATATAAAGCTTAACAAACTCACTTTTCTTTTCTGAAAATCGCACATTTTTCGAGACTCATACTCAACGGATGCTTCATCTACGCAACCTTGCCCAAGAATCTGTGAAATGCATGTCGGCCTCGTCGTATCAGCTGAGCTGAAAATCAAATAAATATTTACAACAAGTGGAATTACTGGGTGGAAAATTAAGGAGGAAAATTGGGTTAAAGAGGTCGAGGGAATGCGCGCTGCACTGTGAATATTTTGTAAACAATTCGTATGACATAACAGAATCGGCCACTGCGCCATAAAGGTATGTGTGTTTGAATCTCTCCCCAAGAACTCTCTAAATTAATTAAAGTTTTGTGTTTTTTTTTATGTATAGTTTTTTTTTTGTATTTCCTTTTGGCTAAGACAGCAGGTGAAGATGCGAAGACAGCACTCGGTTCAATGCTCTGCGGCTATCTAAATCTGTGTGTAGGTATCTTTGTGGCTACTAAATATTATTATTGGCAGTTCTACGAAATGTGGAATTAACTCATTCATTAAATTTATACATAAGCCACTAAAACACACGAGAGGAGCCGAAACAAGATATTGTAGGTGCACTGGAGGAAAATATGAACAATTTCGTATAAAAAATGTATTTCAAATTTACATTTAAAGTAAAAAAAGACACTATGAATTATGTATATTATGAATATTATATTTAAAGCCATACCTTTAAAATATATATATTTTATATATAGTCTTACATAAAAATACAATAACAAATATAAGGAAATATAAATATAAATTTAAAAATTAATTAAATAAATTCGGTTTCCATTTAGGGTTTTAAAAATAATTTGAAAAAAATTATTCTAATTTACATTCATTTTTGAGCAATTTCTCTTAGTGTCCTGCCCTGCGCTCATAAGCATAACGCTCATAACGAATAACGAAACCTGCAGCCCAACAAAACGAAACAGAACCGAAATAAAATAACCAAAATAACAAAAAAAAAAAAAAATAGAAAAAAGGAGACAAAAAATAAATAAAATAAAACGAACGACGACAACGAACCCCGAGCCTCGTATTAATTGTCGGCTAAATTCTTTTTGAACACCAGATTTCGGATCAGAGAACAGGTACCACAGCAACAACAATGGCAGCGAGATAGAAAAGAAATAGAAACAGAAAAAAAGGGGCCGCTAAAGGTCGCCTAATGAAACATTCTAATAGATGCAAAGACTCCGATCCGGAGAGTCACCGACTTGGACACAATATTCAACCACACTGAGACAACACTAAAACAAAGTTCTCAAGGAAATTCATTAATTATCAATAATAATATTTTATAATTTATATATTATGGTTTAGTATTCAATTTTATAATTATTACACGTAAATTTTTATTATTAAAATTGATATAAATTGTTACTACTTGAATATAGAATATATAAAGAGCTAATACAAAATTAATAACTTGCTAGCTCACCCCGTCTACAATCTTTTCATTATATTTTTCCTAAAAACCCAAACTCTAATTGTTCACAGTGTTCCACCTGTATAGGCCAACTTCTTGCACGCACAGGTAAACAGAGATCCACAGGGCCTCGCATCACCTCCTCCCCCTCCTCCTCCGGCGTGATCTCCAGTTTGGATTCTCGTCGTCGTCCGGCTCATTCGGTTCGTCATTTAAATAAAACTTAGATTAGTGTCGTTTAGCAATTTGGAATTTTCTCGGCATTTCTGGTATGCCTCTCTCTCTTCCCTCTCACGTGAATAATTTCGAGCGCTTTGCGCGTGCTAAACTGGACTGAATGGAACCGAAAATCAAGTCCAAGTCAGTCCAGAAAATCGAATGGAATCAAATCGAAGGGAATTGATATTGGTATTGGTATTGAACTTATTCAAATGCTTTTCCCATGGGCTTTCGGGCATAGGCCTATGCCTTCTTGGCCACTGATTCACAGCCTTATCGCCATTCGAATTTGTTTCGAGGAAATCCATTTCGCATAAATACTCACCACGTCGAGATACTCGAACTGTGGATGCCACGAGGGCACTGAATGATTTATGAAGTATATTTGACTTTAATTTGTCTGGACATTGTATTTTATATTGTCCACAACGAAAAAAAAAAAAAATAAAATAAACAAATGGGAATTAAAATTAAAATCTGATAAAAATATGTCACGTCTGACAGGAAAATTCCTCCTTGGCTTGACTTAAAGTAAAACGTATACGTTTTTTAAGCAAAAGTATCTTGGATATATTTACCTCAGACTTTATTTAACTTTCAATATTTTAAGTTTTTATTTACAAGTTATTTCTGCCTAAAAGAAATATTTTTAAGAATATCTCTGAAGGGGCAACCTCTGAAACTATATTCTTTTAATTGCTTGTCATTTATTTCAGCCCTTAGAAATATTTCCAAGAAGATCTCCTCCATATACATATTTATCACAAATTTTATCAGATCTATTTCTTGCTCTCAATATCGCTGTTCACATTCAAAATCATCATCTTGGGCTATATAGTACGCCTTGACATTTGATGTCAAGAGTCGTAAAATTAATCAAGAACTGCTTGGCTCTGGCTATGGGGCTATGGTTATCTGCAGTTCGCCTGGCAGTTCAATGAATTCAATTCCCCTCCCAAAAGCAAGCACATCGGCATACTCTATGTCCGACTGCCGCCGAGTAGGTACTTTTATTTTTTTATTATTTTTATTACATTCTGAACGATAGTTTAAGCCGAGGCGAGGTCAAGCACGGCGGCTATGGGAGAGATTAGATTAGGGAGGTACACAGGGAAGAAAATGGATCGGATCGAAAAACAATATAAATATATATATATAAAAAAACAAATTAATTTTTAATTTTTATAAAATAATAAAAATAAATAAACTAAAAGAGAATATGGAAAAGAAAAGAATTAAATAACATTATTATAAATATTTTTTAATATTGGTAATGCGATATTTTTTGATGTTAAAAAATTTGATATGTTTCATGTTACTATATATTCCATACAATATTAATCGCAATACCTTTTTCAATTCATTTTGTAATATCTCCTAATTTATCCCCAGCCTTGATTATAATTTCCCTATTAAATACTTTCTTTATAATTTTTTTATGAGCGTACAGCTGAACCCTTTGTCGGATCAATGGGGTCTGGGTCTGTCCAGAGTACCGAGTACTGAGTACACAGAGCACCGGGGGATATATATAGTAAGTAGTCACCACTCACGCACTTGAAGCCCCTAATCACATGGACGTTGGATCGAAAAGTCGGAGAAACAAGTCCAACCATTATACATAAGTCTGCACTAATTACCGCTAAGTGTCGGAAAAACTAATCTCTTCTATTTGTTATTTCCATTCCCCCCCCCCCCCCCTTTTTTTTGGAAATTTTTCAATCGCCCCCGCGAGTCGAGAAAAGTTCAGTGCTAATTGGAAAAACACGGTTCGAAATGGAAATCAGAGCAAGCTAATAATTAGGAACTCAAAAAGTAAACTTAAGTATGCATTAAACTGATATTAATTTGATTTTTTGCCAGAATTTCCCCTTAATTTTATATTATTTTAAATTAATTTAATTTTAATCACACAACTCTTGGAATTTCTATAATTACATTGCATTTCTACAGTACATAATGCTTGTAAAACGTACATTTAAATTAATAACAATTAAAATCAATGATTTCCAAATATATTTATACGTTTTCATATTTATTTATATACAGAAATATTTATTTATAGATTTTTTAATGAACTTAAAGGTGCTAGCAACAGATGCTCCACAATCTGTGTTACAGATTAAAAATCTTTTCAAGATTACAGAAAATTTCAGGAAATTTTCAAAGTAATGAAATAAGAAATTAAAGTCAAGAATTCAAAGGCTGAAATTTATTTATATTTAAAATATTCCAAAAGTTTATGTTCTGAAAAATACATTGATTTATATTAATTAACCCATTTAACTATATCAATACATTTGCTCCAAAGAAAAAGATACAAAATGTAAATTTTACCCTGGCCAACCACAAACTAGCACGTATTCCCCCCCAAAATAAAACAAAACAAAAAAGTTAAGGGCTTAAAACCCAATTTGTCACTAAGGAAAGTGTGAGCGAAGAAACCCGATCGGAATATCGGACGTTCGGTGGGACGGGGCGCAAAAAAGGGGGGCGGCGGTGGCAATGCGTAGCGGCTAAGTAGGCCTAGCAACGCGACACGCACCTGTGCGGCCTGCTCACCTGTCCACCGCTCCACGACGGGCGACTCTCGCATTTATGGCGGTCGTCGGTGGGGTTTCTACGCTTAAGACCCGCGTCGCCATTGATATCGATATGCAATCTTAATAGCGCACACAAATCAATCATAAAAAGAATATTAAACATAAAAGCAATGTTAGGTTGAAGAAGGAAAAGAGTTTTCCAGCCATAAGGTAAGGGAAAACTCTCTAGAATACTAGGTATTTACTATTATTATTAATTCCATTTTGTTCTAGTAACAATTTATTATATAAAATACTATTTAATATAAAAAAAATAGAATAATGCTTGTTTTCAATATTAAATGGACAATTTGAATATAGCTTACTTACATTTCAGTAATATGTTGTTTAATTCTGCAGAATTTGAAGAAATCTGAAAATATAATTGAAAATTATAAAAAAATATTATTTAAAATTAGCAGAATAATTGTTTTAAATTTTAATTCGTTTTTTAATCATATATTTAGTCCGTAACATATTTTAAGTATTTTTAAAAGACTTAAGAATTTTCAGAAGTAAAATACTATTTAAAATATTACAAATTAGCAAAAAGGTTATTTTTTCATTTATATTGATTTTTTAACATACATCTTTTTAGCCAGTTTATATATTTCAAGTTTTATCGTAGAAAATATCTTAATTTTTTTAATGTTTATTTTTGTACGATTCGCTGACGCAGCCGTGGAGTTTATAGAGCTAATATTTAATGAATTTACCTAGAATCATGTCCGCATGTGTTGTGGTGCGTGTGTGTGTGGTGTGTGTTTTGGGTGTTTCTACTCTTGCTCTTTTCTTTTATCAAATTTCTGTTTACACACATTTCAGTGTTTGCATTTTCTTTGATACTCATACGTTCGGTTGTCATCGCACTTGTGTAATCATCATTGCGATTGTCATCACCACCGAAACCGATAGACGGGGCTCTAAACAAAACAATATGAGGAAGGGAGGGGAGGAGGGGGGCTGCATATTGCAGAGAAAAAATTATTTAAAATTCCCAGTAAAAATATGTAAATATTTAAATATTTACAAACAGAAATAATCTGATTTAAAGTATTTTTAAAAGATTCTTATCAAATTGAGTTTTTTTTTAAATAAGAACTAAGGGCATTTAATACCAAATAAAATTAAGAAAATATAATAATATAATGAAAATATTTTAGATTTTAAATATTTATACTTTTCAAACAATTAATAATATATTATTCAAAAACAAAATTAAAACCATGAAATAATTCATAAATTCAAATTATATACAAATTAATTGTCCAACTTGTTAAGGAATTTAATTTCCACAGCAATTTCCACGGATTTATTTTAGTTCCCATTTATATTCTTTGATTTTTTCGTTCTGTGTACCATTGCAGTTTGTTTATTATCCATTTGGAATGCTAATCCCTTGGACAAATGCCGTTTTGGCCCAATGCAGCCTCTGGTCGAGTGTAATCAAGAAATTAGAGCAACATGTGTGTAAGTGTGTGTGTGTGTGTGTGTATGTTTGAGCTACATTTGATATTTGTGAGATACACTTGGCTGTATCTATGAGATAACAGTGCTATATATTTTTTTTCTGCTGTGTTTTAAACTTTTATCAAATTTCTACAAGTTTTTTAACTATTTAAAACTTTCTTCTAAGAGGTAAAAAATGGTTGAATATTTCGAGCTGACTCTCAACCCTTTGGCAATTCGATCATTAAATTTGGGCTTCGCTTTCCCCTTTCCCACAAGCTGTAGTTCAAACTGTGGCCGCTTGATGGCGTTACTGCAGTCAAAAGTTTGTTGCCTAAGTCTTTTGTTTGTTTTTATGGCTGAGATTTTAAGCTTAGTTTAAGCTTATTAAATAAAATTTTTTCGAAATTATCATTTAAATTTAGAATCAATTTTAATTAATGAATAACATTAAAATGTATTAATAAAATCTAAAATAGATACTAACAAATTAAATACTATGAAAAAACGCGATATTTTAAAGTTCAAAAGGGTCTACCTACGCCCACACAGCAACACTGAAAGATTTTCCACTTCACAACTTTACATAGACACTTTTATATATCTGTGTGTTTGTATATATATATATATACATATGTGTGTATACTATCTGATATTAGTTTTGTAGATATGCTCTGTTATCGCTTTCTTTGCTCACAAAATTCTCACGTCTGTCAAATAAAACGAAAAAACGCAACCGAAGACGACATACGATCATCATGATAATGATAATGATAATTATAATGCATATGAAGAAGTGGGAAAAAAGCTCAAGATATATGATACCACCCCAGATTTATCTGTAGGAAAAATGATATTCCGAAATGAAGTCAAGCTAACCAATTACAGATCTAACTTCATTAAAAATTTAAATATAGATTATATATATTATAATATAATATTAAAATATAAAATATATGTAATACAAATATTATTAATTACAGAACATAGCTAACGTAACTCTGAAATCATTTAATTACCAGCTAAAATGACTAGGAAGTACCCCTAGGTAAATGATAATGATATAATGTTCTCGTCCAATCCTCCTACCTAGTTTTTCTCTCTCCCTTTTTTTATATATTCTAGCAAACAATGTTTGCTTGTTACATATTACCATTACCGAAACGAAAGTGATATGCAAATGTTGACAGTGGCACAGTTTTTATGGACCATCATCATCATCATCTCGAAATTGAGATAATGATTATCCGATGCCCGATCCCCGGTCCCCGATCCCCGGTCCCGTGTATGTGTGCACAGGTAATAGCTATGGTAATCATAATGGTAAACGGACAAGATGCTGCTGTTTGCACACCCAACCAACAACCCATCATCATCGTCTTGCAGGGAATCTGTCTTTGCCACGGCACCAAATTAGGCCCTGGTGGTCAGTTCTCCATTATACTAGTTTCCCCCCGATTTGTTGTTAGTGTAAATTTAGAATAGACAAATTAGAGGCATATAGCCAAAAGTAAACCGAGAGCCAGCTGCATGACATTTATCTATTGTCCGGGCCTGATTTTTTAGCCCGTGCTAAGTATTTAACATGGAAAAACGTCGTACGAATGCGTATTTATTCTATCCATTCGGTTTCTTTGTTTAATTTTTGAGTTTTGCTCCAAATCCAAATGGGAGGGAAATATACCTTAAAGTGCAGGGTATGTGTGGGGTTGGTTGGAAATTTTTAAGAATGGAAGATGGTATTTTTGTTTACTATATTTATGTTTTGTAGGGAATAAAAAATATATATTTTAATGGAGTTTAATCGAATGTATTATCATTCATTTTTTCATTATTTTTCCAGGTAACTTTTGCGTTGAAACAGCTACATTCAACACATTGCCTTGGCGCTTCAGCTTTGGTGGCTCCTTGCCTCTGGCCGCTTCCTGGTTACACTTATTTTTGGATGCCGTCGCCGTTGTCTGCGAGTGATTCCATCAAAATCGCATAAATCCAAAACAAAACGTTTTAGTCGCCAGCCGTTGACTTGCCGCTCCCCTGCCCCTGCCCCTCCGTGTGCCATCGTGGCCTGTCGCCTCAAAAATAGTTTATGTACGAATTTTTGATTTGATGCCAAAATGTCGCAGAATAAATATGTTTTAAAACCGAGAAATCTGGCTGTCGCCTGGCTGGGGTCGCAGCTCCCCATCCTACTTCTCCTCAGTCCGCCCACTTGTACTCCATTTATTCCGGAATGTAATATCACTTAATTTATAAATATATAATAATTTTGTTTGACTTTAAGAGCAAGTGTTTTGATTATTATTTGATTTATTTGTGTTTTTTTATTGAGGGTTTTTTATTGTAATATTCAAAAATGAAATATTTCTAATTCATACTATTTATTCTCTAATTTTTTTTAATTAAGAAGGACTCTATCTTATACTTTAATTCTTATCTTCAATTAAATTAAAATTAATTATCTCTTTAATTTCCTCCCTTTTTTTGAGACTTCCTTTGAAGTCCTTAGATTTATCAGCAATTAACATTTGACTGCAAACTTAAAGTAATTTTATTGTCTTCCTTTTTCTTTAAATTGAGTTTTCTTTTCTTTATTTTTTATCGTTGCCTTTGAGACTGCCAAAATACATAATGTTTGCTCGTAAATTAATTTTAAAGACTTTCCAGTCGCAGACATAGGAGCATGTGAAACAATTTTAAAACGTTTTATATTTTTTTTCTTCGAGATTTATTTTCTTTGTTGGATGAGGAAAAAAAGGTGGGCCCAATGATCTAAAAAGTAGTTGTCAAGTGGCAAAAAAAAACCAAAATAAAGTAAAAATAAAAAATCCACGCAATATATATTATTTTCATAAGCTAACAACGAAGGGAAGAGCTCCTACAATTAAATTAAATACATAAAATAAATATAAACAAATAACATAAATGTATATATTTTTAAAAATATTTTTGGTAAGAAATAAAAGTTAAACAATATTTTTTACAGCGAAAAGTTATCACACATTTCCTTACTTGATTGTCTTTGCCCTTATTTACATTATTTTTCAGTTGATAAAGAAAGCAGTAAGCCTGATTACCATATGTGTGAAATTCTTCACTATATCCATAGAATTTTTCCACCTATTTCCGGATAAATGCAAATATATAAAACACAAACTTTCCACTCCCTGAACGACCATAAAAAATGGGCCTCTGCCAGGTAGGGTATAGCCAAAGTACTTAAAACGAAAACGAAACTAAAGACAAAGACAGTCGAAATAGAACCATAAAATAAAGCTTCAAAATAACAACAAATAAAAAATACAACAAAAAATACAAAAACCAAAATATACATATGTACATTTTATGACATTTTCTACGTTGTAATATTTATATTTCAGGTCATCAGAATTGAGCTGAAATGTATTAAATTCTAGTAAATTCTTTATCTTTTACGCTTTTTATTTATTTTAATCTTTGTTCTAATTTTATTCTTGTCTGCTGTTTGTGAAGGGCGTTCAACAGATTCTTTTTTGTTTTAAATAATGGTCTTAAATTATTTGTTTCCCTTTTTTTTGCTTATCTTTCTCCCATTTTGCCAACACGTGCCTTTAATTTTGGTCTCACTTTTTATTTCTATGTTTCATGTATTCATTTTACTTTATTGTATGGAAAATTTTCGGGCTGTGATCTTTTACGGCTATATGTTATGGGTATATATAATCCAGATTTATTAGTCACCAGGCCCCTTTGTGATTTATTTCCAAAGAAAAGGAAAACTCTTAATCGTTCTAGTAGTAAATTAAATGTAATAGTTTTCTAAATAAATTCTAAAATATACATAAATATATTTAAAAATATAATAAAAAATTTCGGGAACTCAGAAATACTTAACACGAATAGTTAAGGCTCTAAACAAATTTAATATTAAATAATTAACATTATAAATAACACTCTTAATGGTTTTAAAAGTTAATAAACCTCCATTAAATCATTTCTAGGAAATATATTAATATAGAAAATATAATTAAAAGAATTCCTAGAACTCAGAAACAAATAATTTAGACTCTTAACAGGTATGAAATAAAATAATTTGAAACAAAAATTAAGCGAAAAGCTAAAATAACTAACTAAAAATCGAAATATAATTCATAATTAAGTTCTCACGTTTCCCTAAACTGTATGACATTTTTATAACAATTTTATCTAATTTTATTGGCCACAAATCAGCTGTGAAAAATTTTCCATAAACTTTGGAAACGAGTTCTCCCTGCCCCAGCGATATCTCTGGATTCTTTGAATTATGTATAAGCCCAGCATACATATTTGTTTATACATTTATATATAAATTCAAGGTATATAGCAAATTGTTCTACTGTTTCGCTTCTTATTTCACTTTATATTGATCCAAACTGCGCAGAAAATCAAAAATTTAACATCCAGTGGCAAGAACAAATATTCAAAATGTTATATACATACATATATTATTTAAATTGTATATATTTGTGCAGTGTCAACAAATATTTCCCAGCACCGTGTCGTCTAAGGTGACATTTCCTGCAGAAATGGCCTTCGAAGCAATTTTATTTTGTATTTTTTAAGGAGACTTTGGTTCACAGTGCTGTTTAGTCTACGACGCAATTAAATCCACTTTTTCCTTGGACTCTTTATTATTATTTCCCTTTTTTTATTGATTCTTTTTTCTTGGCCAATTTTAGCTGACAAAAAATTTTAGCCACCAAAAAAGTGCAGGAACAAAGAAAAAAGAATTTTTCGAATTTTTTTCCAACATAAGCGAAATTACATTATTCACATCGATGAATATATTTATTGAATATCGAATTTGCCGACAACAGCATTGTAATTTAATAACAATAATAATATTGTTTATTATTTATTTATCGAGTGCTTAAACATCACTTTACAAGTTCGACAGACAGTCAGCAAAAATGAGGAAATGAAAATGTAAAAAATTTAAGAAAAGAAAATCCGCACTTTTAAAAAAATTCCTTTAATATCCACTAATTCACTAATTTAGCTATACATGTATGTTTATGCAGAAATTTAATGAATTTTCCCATTTTGTAAATTAAAAATAGTAATATCTCAAATAAGTTGGATAAAAATGCCATTAAAAATACATAAAACAGCTTAAAAATTAGTGAATAAAATTCCTGCTGCCTCGCCTTTTGTTTTTCTTTTTTTGTTTGCAATTATTTCAAGTGCCGCATTACGTTTTCCCTTTTCGATATGTACTATCAGCAGATATTACGATATATACACATACATATATAGCTTTGCACTTGAAACCCATTGCGTATTGAATTACCATTAAAAAACGATTTATACTTTGCCGGACGGTCGGAGGAACTCTGTTCTCAAGAACTAAATTTGAGGAGTCCGGAATGTCTGACAGCAGGAAATTTATTAATTTATATATATAATTTTTTAAGTCTAGCGTAATCATTTCCCTGGCTTTTTGTAATTTTTTGTTTTATATTTTTGTTTTTACTGTCGGGCCAAGCGGAAGGTCTGGGGTGGCATTATGCACGCGCCGATTTCTTTTTTTTTAGTTATTTGGCATTTTATTCAGTAAGTTTAATGCCTGATTACCTAAGAAGTGATGTGTTGTATCATCATTATTTTATTTCATTTATTTATTTTAGTAATATATTGTATTTAATAATATATGTGGAATTTAAAGATTGAAATTGAGATGTCATTTAATGGGAAATTGTTATAAAGAATAAATTAATGTTTATTAATATATTTATATAATATAATAGTCAAAAAATATACATATAACTTTCTTAAAATTAATTAAATTTATAAAAAAAATTCCCACAAACGCTACAAATGTTTCTGTCTTAATTAACTTAATTACCAAATTTCCTTAAGCAGCTTTAAGCCCATCAATATTGAAGTAAATCACAGACCTAACCAACCGATCTCTGGGGTCAAGTGGGTGATAACCTTTCGAATACAACAACAACAAAAAATAAAGAAATAATGTTATATGTTTAAATCGTAAAACTGTTGCTGATTCGTCATGCGTGTCAAGGTTGTGGGGCAAAGTGCGTGAAACTTCTTATAAATTAATCGAGTGTGTTCCCTGGATGTGTGTGCGAGTGTGTGAGTGTGGAAAAGCTGTCAAAACAACAAATGTGATAAAAGTAAGCAAATGCTTAACCCTCCCATTGCCCCCCTCCCTCCAATCTCATATTCCTTCGCCGGCTACAACGCGTGGGAAAATAGAAACCCAACCGCAAAGTTTTTTCTTATTTCGTTTTGTTTTTACTTTGTTTTCATTTTTGCTTGCTGCTCGGTTTCTTAGTTTTTTTTTGTTTTGTTTTGTTTTTATATAACAAGTTAGATAAAATGGTGTAAAACAAAACGTAGTTAAATGCTAAGAAAACTAGGAATTAAAGTTAGGAATTTTAGATGCTCTTCAATATTTATTAAAATTTATTTTAAAGCAAAAACTTTAGCTTTAATTTTATTTAAGCTTTATTTTTATTACAATTTAAAAGCAGATAAACATAAGTATGTTTGTAATCTTCAATTATGCTTCAAGTTTGTTGCAAGATCCTCCTAATTTAATTAGAGGAAATATCTGCAAGAATTACCAGTCACGCGCCAAATACATACACACACAACCAGTACCCGGAAGTGTGGATTATTCGGTGGATTTCAGAGGTAATATTACCGATTTTACCGGGCATAGATATGTACATCGATCTGGACTGATTCGGTTCGCTTTGATTGTTTGGACATTTCCATACACTTGTCATGCGCCAAATGGTCCAAGATACACGGTAAATAATTTTTATAAATATATTTTTATGTATTTTCATAATAAATTTGTAGTATTTTCATTATAATAATTATATTGCTATTATAAAGTTAAATGCAACCTTTTGTTTTTTCTATTAAACAATTTTCATATATTTAATAATAATATAATATATTTCCCAAATAACAAAATTCATATTAAAGCTTAATAATATTTGTAGTATTTTCACGATAAATAGTGAAATAAAATTGTTTAAAAAATTAATATTTTTGATAAACATAAATAAATAAAAAATAAATAATTTAAAATAAATATTTCTATTAAACATAACTTCATTCAAATTTCTCTGTGTGCATAATTTGTGAAGGGCTGCGAACCGGATTGGACCACCGAATAACCTGGACCACACTCCGCCTGCCGAGTGGCCAAAACAATGCCTGGTGCCAATTGATCAACTGCCGATCGCTTTGAATGGATAGCTTCAGGGAGGGGGGTAGGGGGAAAGTGTGAACTGTCGAAGGGCACTGTGGTTATCAATCTAAAACTCTATATATTAAATATTCATATTAAAAAATAAACCATTACTTGAAATTTATATTATAAAATTGAGTAAATATCATAAAATACTGAGATTCTTGATATAAAATTAATCCAAATATAATTATAATTGCTATAATTTACTTAGTAAGAATACCATGTAATATGTAATACTATATAATTATATATATTTATTTTATTACTTTAAATATTAAATAAAGTTCTTAAACAAATTACTCTTGGCCCACCGTGCTTGATTCATGCTATTGGTGCGACAACAACAATGACAATATAAACAATAACAATAGTTTGAGGTTCATGGTCAAGCGATGTAATATTTTAATTTATTTGGCGTTTTTCCTTTGTTCTTCACATTCGCCTTATGTGGATATATATACATACATATATTTATACATATATATATATATATATATATATAGATATTATTTAAGGTGTATTTTCTTATATTAATTATTTTATTTAATTTTTTTTTCCCCCTACAGTAACTTGGATTTTATTTGTGTTTCATTGTTTTGTAATTTCTATTTAATTTTAAATACATATTAAATACATATATACCAAATATATATTGTTTTATTATATTTTCCATTTTAATAAAGCAATAATATTATTCTCTCCGTGTTAATTTCTTATTGGTCTGACTTTTCGCAATTTCCCATGGCCCCGCCGTGTCTATAGTTTGTGGAAACTTTATTTCGGATCTCTCCGGTTCTCGGTTCGATCCGATCATTAATCTTTCGCCTCATATTGAGTGGTCATCCCCCTTTCTGGCCCCTTTTTTGGTGGGCCTTTGTTCTTCCAATTTGCTTAATTAACTTCTAAACGTCGCCTTTGGCTTGTTGCTTTTTCTTTAATTTTTGTTTTTGGTATTTCTTTTTGCGATATTTCGCACGCAAAATTCCTTTTTTTTTGTCTCGACTAATTAGCAGTTTCGTTTTGGTCATTTAACTGCTTGAAAATGTTACTAAAAATTTTAAATGAAATAAAAGAAATGGAAGTGATCATGTGATTTGAGAGAGTTAATAAAAGAAGGTTTAAGGGGGGTTATCAAGGGGAATTTATTATATATTTATTTATTTATTTTTTTATTTTTCTTTAACATTTTTTGAATAGTTTTCTTTACCTGATTTACATTTTGTAAACCAATTTTAAATATTGAACAAATTTCTCCTAAATGTTTATCCATTAAAATCATTTCAATTTCTTAGAAAACCCCACCTATTCTGCCCGTCATCATCTGGTAAATCTAGAAACTCTCCCTGCATATCTTTATTAACTGGCCAAGATCGGTTAAGTTGGCACTTACTTAACCGCTGATAACGCCGACAACGCGTCGCTTGATTGCGACTAAGGTAAGTCGGCGTTATTATAGTTAGAATTACCCAACCTGACAACCCCCCACCACCACCCCCTCCAAAAAAAAAGAGGAAAAAACTTGTCCCTCGGTTGGTGTGTGTGCCTGTTTCTGACCTTGGCGGGCGTTGGGCAAAATTTATTGTTATTTCTGTTTGAGGTTTTTTATGGTATGGCATTATTAATATAATCAAAAGCTCTGCGTGAAAAAGTGCGAAATAAAATGCGTGAGGGGCAAAAAAAAAATTAATAAAAAACCAAGAAGTCAACGAAAAAAAAACAACAACAAAATGTTTTAAAATATGAAGAAGAAAAAAAAAGAAAATTAAAAAAGAAGCGTATGCTAAAAGATTAACGCTCGGCGTTTATTTCTTTTGCAGAATCGCGCGATACAGACCTTGATTGATAACTAAACTATATATAATAAGTATATAGACATATATAACTAAGCAAGTATATGGGTATACATATTAACTATATATATATATTGTAGTGCTTTAGCAACCAAAAGACCTTCAAATAAATTAGAAATATTTCACTGCGGGAGAACGTTTCTAAAAAGTGATAGTAAATTAGTTTAGTTTAGTTTGAATTATACTACGGCACTTAAGTGTCTGACAATTGATAAGATTCCATTCGCACCGATATAGATAATGCTCTGCCGAATATATATATATATATACATATATATATACGCACAATTCTAGCTGCGGGAAGGAACTTAATTAGCAAAGTGCGGGGGAATCACAGCCAAGACCCTTCAGATAGAGATTGGTTTTTGATCTCTGGAATGCCGATAGAAGGCACACGTGCTGAGATCGGGGGACTATAATGCCGGAAGCTTATATATATAAAACATTAACTAAATTTTGTATCAATAAAAAGTAAATACTAAAATAATTAATTATAAAATAATAACTTTAAGTAAATTCTCAACATTTATATACCTTACAAATAATAAAACTTTGATTGTTTGCTATACAATTCGTTCGATTGACTTAAATATCTGCCACATCTTCCTATTTAAACTCCCAGGAATTTCGAGGAGGGATTTGTTTGTATATATACTTAGATATATGTAGATATAGGAACATATAGAGATAGAAAAAAAAGAGGAAGAGCGACCCCAGGTGGGCTAAAATTAACATAGCCCCAAAGTTTTGTCAAGAAACTGCAGCTTCTAATTTTGTTAAGACAAAATAAAAGCATAAAAAAAAGCATCTAAACTGACCAAAAATATCCATCAAATACGAAATATACACACTATGCAAAATAAATTATAAATATAAATGTATATAAATATTATTCTCTTAATTTATTAATCATGTATTTTACCAGGAATTATTATAACAAAAAATTTATTTTAAAAAAGGTTTCATATTTAAAGTAAATACTGTAATTTTCACTGAAAACACCACCTTCACTCCCAAAACTAAAAATATAAAATAAAAATCTTAATTTATATCGGAAAATGTATATAAAAAGTTTACAATTTATCAAAGTAAAACATTTAATTAAATTCATATTTTAGTGACAAGGCAAAGCCTTTCTTAAAATAAATATAATAAAAACAAGTTCATAATAAACATGTTTAAAATTGTCAAAAAATTGCCAAAAAAGCCAAAGACTTGGTTTTAAATTAATTGTTTTAAAATTACTTGCTCTGGCAAAGCTCTAAATAGTTATTATTATTTTGTATATACTTTTTTCTCGCAGTGCATCCTGTATCCGTTCCTGGTGTTGTGCAGTTTAAGGGACTTTGCTGATATTTCTGTAAAAGGTCACGCTCTTGGCGGCCAGACGTGAGTGACAGAGAGCAAACAGAGAAACACAGAAATGGAAAGCGAAATAAAATAAAACACACACAAAAAAAATAAGGAAAATATATAGTATATGTGTATATGTGTGCTGTTATCCAAAAATAAACAAGAAAATTATCTCGACACAGACGGAGAGCGGAAAATATTAGTTTTTGAACTGAAGAGCTCTGGATTTTCCCGCTTATCGTGCGTGTGTTTAATGATTTTCCCTCGACGATAACCTCAAGTGCAACTTTGACGAGACGTCGGGGGTCTTGAGAGCACAGAAGTGCCGGGAGGAGCAACGAAGTAGCAGGTATATAGCCGCCTTCCCCTGCCCCTGCCCCTGCCCCCATCCACCAAGAAAATTTTCCACCCTGGGGTCCCTTTTTCTATTTATTTTTTAAGAGTTACCCCTTAGGAGGGGAAGAAGAGTTTAAGTGAGTTTAGGTCACTTGAAATTTGAATTAAAATGCTTACTATTAAAGAATTTAATTTAATATGTAATTTATATATAAAATAATAATATTATAAATTATATATTATATATTATTTTAATAGTATTTACTTGTTTCTTGTGTATCTATAGATTTTCCTAGGTATCTTCAAGTCGATTTTCCCATTTCTAATTTCTCAATTAATTATTTTCCTGGCCCTCATTTTTGGTGTTGATTGTTTTCTCCCGCGGTGGCTTTTCTTCGCTCTAGAACTCTTCTGGATCTCTTTTTCGAGTGGGTCCTTTTCTTTCTGTGCCCTGTGCCACTTGTATATCTGCACGTTGTCCCCCCTTCACCCCCTCCCAAAAAATAATCATCAAGTGCATCATGATTTTTGAGGGGAAAACAAGGAAAATTGTGGGGACATAAACAGTCGGCGGGGGCCCTGGTGATAAAGGGAAACTCCAAAGAAAATCGGTAGCCCCGATAATCAGGGATATAATGGGGATACCAAGGGGTAATCTTTAGGAGTTAATTAATGCATTTATTTAATATTAATTAATTAATTTTAAAGCAAGTAAGGCCTGTTTTTTTTAGGACTATGAAAATATGGTTGTTGTAATTCTTTAAATAAAAAACTACTATGAATGTTGATAAAATGCTTCAAAGTTTTAGATTTGATTGAAAATATAGAAAATATATATTGATAGTATATTTTTATGTATTCTTTATTATAATCATTATAAGTTATACCCGCATTTTTTATAAAGTAAATATTACCCTAATAAATATTTCAAAAAGATATAAAGAAAAACTTTAACAAATTGTTTCCCAAATTCTCAGGCTTATTCTGCTCCTGGCTTTTCCGTAATTGTCTTCGCTTGATTACCATTTTGTACATATATCTTTATTACCAATTCCGATTTCAATTCTGATGCCAATTCCGAATTCCCGACACAGACGCATCGCATTAGCCTGCCTGCCCGCCCATCACATGACCTTGAAGGTGGCGTGACCTTGAGCCGTGATGCCCTTATACATAAAAAAAATACCAAAAATAAATATAATACAAAAATACATATAGTACAGAGACAAAAAATTGTTTATATAAAAAATAAAGCCAAAACCGTACAAAATATAAACATTTAATTTTAAATTTGTTTAATATAATTTTAAAAAAAATGTGTAAAAACAGAAACATAATGCATTTATTATTTAATTTGTTTAATATTTTTTAAATAATATTTTATTCTTAAAAATCTAAACAAAAAAAGTTCCCCCCAAAAAAATCAAGGAAAGTAAATATGGAAAAAATAATGGCGGAAAATGCTGAGAAAAAATGGGGAAAAACAAATAAGGAAAGTGGAAGGATGCAGCCACACCCTCCCCCTGCCTACCACACCCTCTCCCCCACCGCCCACAAGGGCGTGACCTTCACTGGCGGAAAAGTGGGTGGCAAGATGGCGTCGTCTGGAATTGCTAAAATCCTTTGGAGACTTTCTTGATTGCGCAGGACACGCAGCAGCAGCCGTAGCAGCAGCAGAGGATGTGGAAGTGTCTGTCTGGCCCCCTCTTCGTCTCCACCTAATATTTTTCACACATACACACACACATCCAGCTCCTCTTCTTGCCGCGCTTTTCCTGCCTGCCTGATTGCGGTTGAATGTCCTTTCGCTGCCCCTCCCGTCTGGCAAGTTTGTTTTTTGCTGCTCCTGCTCCCTGGGCCCGGGTTTGATTACCGTTTTGAAGGTCGCAGACAGCCAGGCCACGCCCCATTTATACGACCCCCCCTTCCGACGAAGCCCCTTGATTTTTCCGTGATGGGAAATTTGTGCCAAATTCGCAGACAGCCGCAAAATGGCAAAAAAAAGGAGGAATAACGAGAAAAGTATAACCAGACATTAAGGATACTTAAACAAAGGCATTCAATACTTGTTAATATATATTTAAATATAAATATATAAAATATAAAGAAATATATAAAGTAAGTATAATAATAAATACATTAAATAGTAAATAAATTTAGACTCTAAGAAAATTTAAGCTAAACAGGAAACAGGAAGAACTATAAATCCTTTAATGTTTCAACTGGCAAAATAAACTTTTATATATATAATTATATATATATATATATATATAATTGTATAAGCTCGCCAATAATTGTTTTGCTTTATATAAATATAAATATTTAAAAATATATTAATTAATATAAAATGCCAAAGCATGAATTTCTTTTTTACAATATGAAAAAAAACTTTTTGAAGTATGTACATATGTACATATGTATATAACATTTATTTTATATTATAAATATATTCCTAAATATGATTACAAACTTTTCCCAAAATTTAAACACTTTAAACAATTGTTTCTTTTTGACATTTCAATGAACCAAGTTTAATTAATTTAATTGAATTTAATTGAGGGGCAGCGGGGGGTAAACAACATTAAGTACAAATTTATATTCCGCTCCCAAAAAAAAAAAATTTAATGTGTGTTTTGGGGATGAATTTAAAGGGAAAGTTAGGGTGAGAGTAAAAGGTGGGCATTTTGGGAACCATAAAAGAACAGGTAAAACGCGATGGGTGTCGGGGGAGGCATTACAAACATTAATTTAAATAAATACAAAAAACAACACCCAAACAATAAAGAATCAACTTTTGTTAATAAAAACTAAAATAGTAAATACTACTCTTATGAAATCAATAAGCAAATAAACTGAATATTGTTTCAAAAATTCCCTTTTAAAATATTTGAAAATATTTAATTTTTTAATGTTGCATTTTTGGAAATGTTGCGAAGGCAGAGCAGCTTTGTTTATATGAACAATGTTTCGGCAACATATATTGGAAAACTGATATTTTATTTATGCACAAATTCATTTGATAGCCATATTACAAGTAATATTTAATTTTTTAACAACAAAAAATCATATTTGTTGTACTTTTTATTTATTTCTTTTATTATATCTTCAATATTTGAAACACAAAAACCGTCAGCAATATGTTGCTGCAACATTTGTGTGCCTAAGCTGGGACGGACATAAACATTCAGAAAAAGATACAACAACAAACTCACTCAATTTGCACTCTCGCCATGCTTCGCACTCTCACTCTTCCCGTCTCCATCACTCAACGTTTTACGCTCGCACGCTCGGATGCCGCAGATTTCATGCTCCTCTCCTGACTTCTCCTGGCCATCCTGCTTCTGCTGCCTGTGTTTCCCCTCAAAATATCGCCCCACCCCGTTTTGGCCGCCTTTCTGCCCACCTTTTGTTTTGGGCCGCATTTGCAAAATGTTCTATAATTAGTCAGTTTATATCGTTTCAAGCGTTGATGAAATACCGGCAAAAAAAAAATAATAATAGCCGGCAGAACGCGATGGCAGGCGAGAGTTGGTGAGCTACTGCGAGCTTTTACGGTGAGCTTAGCTCGCTATGCTCTTTCTCTCTTTTTGTTTTGTTTGTCTGTCTGGACACCGCCTCTCTCCCTCTCTCTCTCTCTCGCGTCAGCGTTCTTCGTTTTGTTTTGAGTGCAGTTAGGCGAAAGCAAAAGCAAAAGGGCCATACAAGGTGGCGTAAAAATAAATAAGTCGCGACTTTTGCTTTTCGCTAAATTAATAAATAATAAAAGCGCCCCGCTGCAGTTTCTCCACAATATGCACAAATTTGTACATGTGTGTGAGCGCAACTGTACCAGCGTCTTTGTACTTTTTTTGTGTTGTCTCCTTCCTCTCATTCAACGCTTGTCAGCCCCTTCTCCTTCTCCTCTGCACCAGTGCTTTTTCTTTGCTTTTGCAGCTGCCGCTCTGCTCCTCTTCTTTCTCACACCATCTTCGTTGCCGGCTGTCTTGACACCTTGGTGTAATCCTTGCATTCTCTTTGAAAATTTGCAAAATGTGTCAACGTATGGAAAATGCGAAAAACAAACGAAGGCAAGAGAAGAATAAATAAATGGGGAACGACAGAGAAAGCATAGGAGGCGCCAGAAATAAACGCAATGAAAGAGGATTAGAAGTTAACAAGACGCAAAATGATTCCTTTCAGCAACATTTAGTAATAAAATAATCGTTATAATCGTGCTGCTCAATAAAATAAAGCTTATTAAAAAAGACCTAAGGACTTGCTATGCGAAATTACCACTAATTCTACGTGAAATACTTACGTACATACATATGTAATTATTTAACACCTTTTGCTAGTTAGAATTTTCCACTGCCCTATTTTAACATATTACAAACAAGAGTGGGAATGAGTCCTGACCCCATAATCGCCACATATGGGCAGTATTTGTGCTTGGTAAATAGGTTCCCCAAGGCATAGTCCCCCAAAGGCACATTAAAAACAAGATGGACATACAGTCGGGTGTCCCGACAGTAGAATACCATGTACCATTACAAGACGCGTCCCAAAATTATATAAAAGAGAATAAGAATAAAAAACTGAGACAAATTTACATATAATGCAAATGTCTTCCCATTCAATAGCAAAGTCGATAGCTCAGTGGGTAAAGCTACACATACATTTTTGTAAGCAATTGGCCTGGGTTCGAATCAACCGCAGGCATAAGGAATTTTTCATTTTCAAAACATTAAGTATAGTTCTTTGCTTGCTTTTTTTTATTTTTTAGTATTAAATACTGTAATTATTTTAATGTACTGGAAAAAAAAAAAAAATTGCTAAAAATAAAAAAGATTTCGCTCGTCGCCGACGGGATTCGAACCCGTGACAACTAACATTTGAAAAAGACTTCAGCTTAGCCAGCTGCGCCACCAACCAATTCAAAATGAGTAATCCTATTTTCATAGTAATATGAACATAAGTAAAATGTTTAATGAACGTTTTGATTTATTTGGAGCCCTCTGCCTGGGCTGCCTCTTGTACACGTAATGTGTATAAAGTAAAAAGCCTAAACCTCCGCTATTTATGGCACGATCGCAATAAAATTTGGACAGTCTGTGTATTTTGATAAAATGCATTAAGCTTTTTAATATGGTTTACATAACTTTATAAATTTCGGAGATATACGTTTTTTTTCAAATAGCTCCTCCAAAAAGGGGAGCAGCAAAAATTTAAAACAAACTTGATCTGCGTGCAGATATAAGAAGTCTAAATCCCAAGTTTGGTGTCTCTAGCTCTTATAGTCTCTGAGATCTGGGCGTTCATACAGACAGACGGACAGACGGACAGACGGACAGACGGACGGACGGACGGACAGACGGGCATGGCTATATCGACTCCTTTAGTGGTCCTGACCAATATTTAGGTAACTTTTGGGGGTCTGTCACGCCTCCTTCTGCCTGTTACAGAAAATCGCACTCGCACAAAACTATAATACCTTTGTACCTTTGGTACATGGTATAAAAACCCACAAACACACAACCCATTTAAAGGTAATCCTCGCCTTACAATCACGACCTTCGGCGGGGTTTTGCGTCTATAATTGCGCCTATGATTCAGTTTATGCCGAAATACTTGAGTATTGAGCTCCTCAAATAATTTATTATTGAAGGTTTGCACAGGCGTTATCTTCTCTGATACGAAAGGCGCCTAAAAAGTAGTAAATTATATTACCCAATCGAAAATGTGCAAAATAAAAATAACAAACATTCAAAAAGAAATCGGAAAATAAATCAATAAAGTCAATTGACTAAAAAGTTAAGGGTTTTCTTTATCTTTGGAGTGCATCTAAACATAATAATAAATTTTTTTTTTCATTTTGTAAAACAAAATATAATTTTAAAGGAACAGTTATAAAAATTACAGAGAGCTACAATGTTGCTAAAAAATCGAGTGCGCAAAAAGTGCAATTTACGATTATTCCCCTTATCAATGTGCGACTGTTTCGGGCCTCCAAGAGCATAACGGTATTCATATAGTATAAAACCAGACTATCGCATTTCAATTGCCATTACAATTACGAAAAGCACACCTGTCCTTGGCTCCAGTCCACCTTATCAGCTAATATACATACATAGATACTACCTAATACAATTTACTATATACTACAAGCATATATTAACGTTGTCGTTTAAGGCTACTTTGTTGATGCACGTGTAAAGCGTTAAATATCAGGTAAAACTATGACTAGAGATGCTCTTAAATACTTATTTTCGACATATGTATTTCGATATTCTATGAAAAATATTTATGCTTTTATTTTTTTATTTCTTTATTTAGATATATAAATAAAACAAAAAAGAAAATAATAAAATGAAGTAAAAATTATAAAATCTGGTCATGCTAAAGATTGTTCTTAAAATTGTAAAAATCGAATAATAATTCAAATTATATTGAAAAACAAATAAATAAACAAAAAAAAAAGAGGGAAAATTCAGTTGTATATAGTTTCAATGAAAATATTTTTTCAATACTATAATTTAGCTATATTATCGACGATTTTGATTGAAGTGAAGTGATACAGGCTATGTTATGTCGATTTTTGAAAGCTCGTCGTATTCTTGACAAACTGGAAGTGGAAATTTAATGACGTTGTGCCACTACTAGTTGTCTTTATTTACGCAGTTGGTTTTTCTACTCTTGCACAATTTTTCTTACTAGCAAAATGTACACATATAAAAAGAGAAAGAAAGAAAAAGCCCTAAAAAAGTGGTAACACAGGCAAAAATTAATTGCGCAAAAGTCGCAACTAACAAAAAATTTCAAAACTTATTGAAATCGAGCTAGGCGGGAAAAAGCTCGCAAAATGCGCGCCAACTTGTTGTTTTCTTTCACCGCTGCACTTTTACCTCTCATTAGCAAAATGGCACGGGGTATAGCGTTTTATATACATTTTGGCATTTCTCAAAAAAATAATTGTTTACCATATAAAATATAATTTATGTTAAACAAACAAAAAATTTTAATAATAAATTTCATTGCTGCATAAATCGTAATTTTCCAAGATGTTGTAAGCATTATTGCACTGTTAACACATACATATGTATAGTGCAGAGTATCAGCCAGTCGCTATACGCGTTGCAGGCTTTTCTGCTGTGTTGTGCTGTTGCGAAATCAAAACAAAATGCGAACGAGCGAAAGAGAGAAAGAGAAATGAAGCGTGTGAGAGAGGGCGGAAAGGGCGCAGGGCGGATGCACGCGCCAAAAAGTGCAATGGAAATTGTTCGGGGTCGACGGAGAGGTGATAAAGGGGGGCGGGTAAACGTGGAAATGGAAATCAAAGCGAAACGTAACGGAATCAGCAAATCAGCAGGCGGTGAAAATTGTGAAAACAGCAAAAGAACTTTGCGCCATTTTTGTTTTTTTTTTTTATATTTCTTGACCACCTGATGATTTTTCTCAATTTACCGATTACCAATGAATGAATGAAGTCCTAGCAAAATCATATATAAAAGGCTTTTGATCTGTTAAATTTGTTGCCACTTCTTAAGTTATTAATAAACTGTTAATAACATTAATTAAATATTTCCCTTAAAATAATTATATATTGTTTAAATATAAACATTGGTTGTATACAATTTAATTTGGAATATTTATGAAACGTATAAACAAATGAATTTTTTTTTATTATTTTTCAGGTTATTTTTTATATAAATCTACAATATTTTGTATTTATTTTAAAGACATTTGCAGATAAGGTTTTTATCAAAACAAATTTATAAAACTTACCAAGTCCTGTAGATATATGTATGTATATATTTTTAACAATACAAATTGTAAAATAAATATTTAACTTCTCAGTGCATCTGAAAAATAGATTAAAAAATTTTTAGAATAATAACTATTTAATTTAATAAATCAAAAATTCTTTCTAAATAAAACTTACCAAGTCCTGTAGATATTTTTTCAATTTTATATATTATGTAAAATAAAGTTTTATTCATAAAATCAACTCCTGTTGCTATTTTCGTATATTTTTTAACAATAAACATGTTTAATTTCATATTTAACCTCTCAGGGCATTTTTAGAATAATTTTTATTTTCATTTTAAAGGTTTTAGTTTAGGAAAAACTTGATATTCTTCAAGTTTGTGTTTTTATTATCATGCTGATCTTTTTACCATTTTCTGGGTATAAGTTAATTAGACTTGAGGTAGGTTTCGCACACACTCATACTTGTTATATTTATTTTGTTATTTTATTTCTTTTTGCATTGTCTTTTTCCTTGCCGCAAAGTTCAGGGGTTCAATCAACTTGACAAACTGAAATTGGAGTTGCGAATAGCGGTGATGAGGGGGAAACGTGAAAGGTGCAGCTTAAATTACAAACAAAACACAGACGGGAGACTTAATAAAACAAAGAGAGAAAAAAATAGATAAAGGAACAATGGTAACCAGCGAGAGGAAAACCAAGAAAACAGACAGAAACAGAAGGTAAAAGAATGAACTTCTTTGTTCAAAATAGAACTTATCCTTAGTTTATACCTCATAAAACTTCTTTTAAATTCCTCGATTATTGCTAAGTAAATATTAATATTGAGGTACCAGTTCATAACCAAATTTCACAAGTTAAGTTAAATATTTCAACAATTTCCAATTTGTATTTAGTGATTCCTCTTTCGATACACTTCTTGCAAAAAAATGATGCAAAATAAATTTGTTTATTTTTCTCGCTTGCACGTTCAGTGTGTTTGTAAACAAATTTCCACTCAAAAGGCGCGAAGCAAAACAAAAAGCGAGTGAGTGACAAAGTGTGAGAGACTCGGAGCGATAGAGAGTGGGACCGGCATTTGTGCATGAAGAGCGAGAGGAAACAGAGAACGACTCTACTCTCTCGGCTGTAGATGCCAACCGCTCGGCAGCCTTCGGCTCGATTTGAAGCCTATATATACTGGTGCAAGCTAGTCATTCGGGAAAACAAATTTTTTAAAACAAAATTTGTCGTGGAAACTGGCTCTCTCGCTTTGTGGATTTTTGGCTGTTTTCCCGCCCAACAAAAAAAGCAAAGTTCTGTTTCTGGAAATAATAAATTATTGAATACCAACTAGGCTAACGTCCAAAACATAAAAAATAATTAAATACAAGCAACAAATCACAAACAGTTCGCTAAACCACAAAACCACTGTTACAAATCTGTTAAAAATGTCACACAGAAATAACCATAGTGCTGCTAAAACCAGAGAAGGAGAATCGCAAAGAAAGTCCTAACAAACCGATACAACAATCAGTGAAACAAAGAAAAAAAAAAACAATTAACTTAACGAATAAATCAAAGAAAAAATAAAAAAAACCAGAGAAATTTACTTTAAACAATAAACGAAATAAAAATAACACAAGGAAATCTGAATATATTTTCCTAAGCGACGAAGAAAAATAAAAGAATTGCAACGTTAAAAGCGCGCGAAGAAGAGAAGGAAAACGAATTTTTTTTTGTGTCCCTTTTTTTGGTGTTCTTGACTAATTTTATTTGTTTAACGCAAAAAGTGCGCAACAACACTTGTGAGACTTCCGAATAAGGAGAGATAGAGCGCGAAAGAGGAGCAGCAGCAAACGTCGCGGGACAGCAGAAGAAACTTAACCAAATTGGATTACATTTACATTTAATTGAATATAACCCACACATCCGGCAAAACACTTTGACAACTGGATACCAGAGCAAACCCAAACACAGGAAAGGAAAAGCTGTTGAAAAAAGGTAAGTGCGAAGGCGACCGACCAAACCCAAATAAAATCAAAAGTGCGCGCCTATATTCACAAAACTGAAATTGAAAATATTAGTGCAAAAGCGAAACTCGAAGGAATATGGCGAGAATTTCATATAAATGCGGGAAGAAGGAATTGGAAAATGAAGTGTAACGATTCTAACTGTAAATGCGCGCATACCAGTGAAAAAATATCGGTTGTTCCTTTTTGTGATCACATGCACACACACACACAATAATAAAAAAATAAAATAGCTTCAAAAGGAAAGAAAGAACTTGGCAATTTCAGTCTTATTATTTTCTTGTTCAGTGACACCGTTTTACACAAAACGTCTACAATTAATTTTAGTAAAATGTACCTTAAAATTGATTTGCAAATGATTTAAATTGTAAAAATAACCTAATAAAATTGTGGTAAAGGTTCTTAAATTCTTGTGAATAAATTCTTTTCAATATAAACAAACCGAATAAGAAATTATTAATAAATGCAAAAAAAAAACTCTTGGGTATTTAATAAAATATATTAACTTGTGTGATAAGGAAATGTATTTATTAAAGAAATTTAAATATTTTGACTTCTGAGACCAAGTAAACAAAATGTAAACTTTACTTTATGACTTAACATTTTTTGTGTTTTTCATTCCCTGTATAGGTGTGTTTTTTTTTTTTTTTTTTTTTTTTTAGCTGTACCCTGCTTACCGTTAGTTTTTTGCCAATGCAGTGGAATGAAAGGATGAAAAACAAATGAGAGAGTGAGAGAGATGTATCAGTTGAAGGTCAGGCCAAATATGAGTGGAAAGAGAATTGGAATGGGAATGTGAAATGAAATATAATTTGGCGGCGCTTCTCGCGGCCGTCTATCTTTCATTCCCTTTTAATGTTGTCAAGCTGGACGAATCGCGAGTTCGAGTGCTGAGGAACCGTTAAATTGTGTAGAAATTAAATCGCGTAAATAGTTTTTTTTTATTAATATTTAGTTTGTGATAACATTTCCTGAACCCTCGCCACTGACGTCAGGCAACGAATTGAAAACTGAGACAAGTTTAAAAATAATATTATATTTGTGGATCTGTGGATTTGAAATAAATGTAATTGTATTTTTATTTTATTGAAAATTTATCAAATTAAACAAGAAAAGTATTAAAAAATAATAAAAATGAGAAATTAATAATAACTGTTTCTTATTTTGTTCAAAATTAAATAAAATCTACTTTTCCAATTCCAAAATATTTGTAATAATTAAAATAAATTTTTAAAAATATTTACGAATATATTGAAATCGTTCTACAACAATTTTCTCCATTTTCTTTTTGCAGACAGCGCCAACATCTCAGGAATTAAAAGTTATAGACTTACAGAATTATAAAAATGGCCTTATCACCCCTCACGTACACGGTGGAGTACTTAGATTTTGAAAACTTCGAACTTGAGTTCGACTGTGACGGGACAATGCCCAGCATCCAAAGCGATTGTTTGAAGGACAGTTTTGATTTTTTCGTCGATGGCTTTCCTTCCGACAGGTTGGAGGACCTGAAGCCGGAGATCCGCAATGGAGACCTCATGTGGTCGGCACCGGCGGGCTGCAACAATGCTACAAATAACAGCTCGAATGGCAACAACAGTGCTGCCTCCTCGTACAGTGAAACAAGCGCCATGGCCTTTGCCGAGGTCTCCGGCTCGACGAATCCCTACTCTACCTACCAGCGTCAACAGAGCCAGATGCAGCAGGGACAGACACAACAGCAGGATAGCACAGACGATCAGTTCCCGGTGATCATTAAGCAAGAACAGGTGGATATGGGGTATGCCTATGGCGAAAAGCGTCGTCGCCTTAGCGCTGGCAGTGACAAAAAGTCAGAGGCCCAGAACGAAGACCAATTGATACCGCCGGGCGGCAGTTTATTGCGCAAGCGGAATCCCCCAGTACAGTCCAGTCTCTCCACCTCCTCCTCCTCCAACCGCAAGGTGAGCGAGTTGAAGAACAGAAAAATCCAGAGGCCAGACACACCGCACAGCCTCAACGATGAGGTGACTGCCCCAGAGTTCCGACACAATGTCGATCTGCGAGCCTGCGTGATGGGTAGCAACAACATTTCGCTGACCAGCGATGTGGATGTGAATTGCATTAGCCAGATTAATGGATATTTGCAAAATGCTGCCAAGGGTCTGTTCCAAGCCCGTTTCCCCATGAACAATATACATGATGTCCTGGATGTTATCAATCAGGAGGTTCAATCCCAAACCAAGCAGAACCAACAACAACAACAGCAACAGCAACAGTCTGTGGTCGGCAGCAGTACAGCAGTGGCCTCTCCGCCAACGACCAGCTCCGATTGCGATTCGGATGACGGTGATTCAAATCCCTATGCCCGGTTGCGGCGCAACCAAAGCAACAAAATCATTGGCAACAGCTACAGCATGATGCTGCATAGTGATCACAGCTACACGCGCTGCAACGAAATGGTAGATGATGGACCCAATATCGAGACGCCCTCCGATTCCGGTAAGTTTTGTATTATTATTTTTATTATCATTTTTATATAAAACTTGTGAGATACAACTTGTGTTGCTTTTAAAATTTTGAAAGTTTATAAAAATAGAGCTCTAAATTGTAGTATGTGAGTTTTTCTTTAAACTGAAATTAGTTACAATTAGTAAGAATAAATATTTTATGTATTCTCAGGCAATAGATTTAGGAAATACCTATATTATGTATATTCTTGGCTCTAAACATAATCAATGACTTGTTATTACGTTGTATTTGTAATTGTTTTTAGTGGTTAATCGTTAAAAGCAATCAACTAATTATAGAACAGGATATCTAGCGGGGTCGGCTGATTAATTTCCACCGCTTTTCTTTCCCACACACACTCATTCTCTTTTTACTTTAGTGTTTTTGTTGCACATTCAACTAGTGTTCGCACTTCCGTTTCGTGTGGGCGTGTTGCAGAGAGATACACTGAAACCAACAACAAGTCACACCACCACCGGAAAATCGATCCGTCGTCAAGGGGGGGGGGGTGACGGGAAAAAAAACGCCTACGTCAACAGCAAACGTAGTAAACTTGTTACGTTGCTGCTACCGCACACGCCCACGTTTGTCTGAGGCGATTCTCATTGATTTTTGTGTGTGTGTGAGTGTATGCGTGTGTGTGTGTGTTTTTCGCCGTTTTGCCGTTTGGGCTTTCCTTTACGCTTTTCCTCCACCTACCCACCCACCCACACACAACTCGGAAAATGTTGGCGCGTGGCTTTCATGGCTCATTGTGTATACTATGTATGTGTATGTATTTTTTTTTAATGTTTTTAATGTTTTTCCATGGCGTCATCCTCTCTCATAAGAAGAATAAAAAAAGTTATCAGCAGGCAAAAGGAAAAGGGGATGATGTTCTTGCGCAGTACTACGCCCAAAAATGAAATAAAAGAGGAGCTAAAATACATATTTACTATATACTATATATGTACATACATATATATAGCGGAATCTCGCGCTCTCTTTTGGGCCAACACCCCAACATTTTCTCTAGGCTTTTTCCTGTGACGCCGCCTGTTTTTGTTGTTGCTGCTGCTGCTGTTGTGCTTTTCAAGGATGTCTGCCCGGCATGGCCACGTGGCAGACAGCCCCAAAAATTTTCCTTCCTCCTTTACCGGCATTTATATGCCACATTTTTGGGGGTAGTTGCGACTGTTGGCATTTTTATTACCTTAATTTTTTTCACAGGAATAATAGAGAGTAAATTTTTGTAAACAAAAAATTCATAAACATAAAACCTTATATCCTTTAATAAATAATTTATCTTAAAACTAGGATATCCGTCAATCCCAACCATTTTCCCCCCATTTTTTCGACCGCGTTCAACGTCTCCTCTCTCTTTTTGGCGCGCAAATCTTTTACTATCCATTGAGCAACCCTCGCACTCGACATGCGCTCCCCTCTCACGCTTACGTCACGTCACGTCAATCATCTTTTACTACGCTTTACGCTACAACTACAACTACGATTACGGCTACGACAACGACACCGACTCCAAAGGCAAATACAAACTGCAACTATGCAAAATACTAGCTTACTATTCATTAGTTTCTTGATTGCCATTAAAAAAAACGAAACAAAACCACAGCAAAAATAAAATACTCAATAATAAAATCAATAAATCTTAGTAATAATAGCAAACAAATGCATTAAACGAGCAAGAAAAAAGAAGAAAACAGAAGCAACAGCAATAAAAGGCAACCAGACACACACTTGTTTTGTGGCTATGCTCGCGCTCGCTCTCTCTTTCGCGTGCCCAGATGCCGGCTGGCTGGCCGGCCGGTCTTTTCCCCCTCTCTCTCTCTCTCTTGCAATTCGCCGAGTGCAGTTAAACCGAAGTGCAGTCAACAACAAGAATACAGCGAGATACATACACACATACACAGACTTGGCGTCGCGCCGCGCCACTTTTGCACGTTTCGCACGTTTGTTTTGATTGTGTTGTTGGCGGCTTTTGACTTTGCTTTTTGCCTTTTGCTTTTTTGGGTGTTGTCTCTGCTTTTGCATTCGCATTCACCGTTGCCGCGCATTTGTGTTGTTACCAAGCGCTCCACATATTCATTTATTTATTTTCTTCCGCCGCTAGCGATTAGCAGAGAATAGAATAAAATTAGAAACAAGAATCGGCGGGTGGTGGAGGCAAAGTGTAGCATAAATTGAGTAGAAACGCCCACGACCCATTTATTTATTTTAATTATGCGTCGCCGTCAAAAATTAGAAGGAACAAGAAATGAATCATTTGTAAAGAAAGGAATTTCACTAGGAATTTAAAGTTTTTTCTCTGCAAAGTAAAATTTTGCAACTATTTGGAAATAAAAACTGCAGACTAAAAGAATAGGAAACTATAAATCTTCAGATGTACCAAATCTAATCAAATGTAGCTTCTACTTCCTCCGCGACGAAAGAATTCTATGTCATCATCATCACATTCACATTCTAAACATCATAACTTTTCCACTGCTAATTTAGCAACTAAAAAACTTGACACAAGTGGTCTAAGATTAATTCTTTTCTTTTTTTGACGCCCAGCAACGCATGCTCTAGAGAATTAGAAATAGATATCGAAATAGAAATAGCAGAAGAATAGAAACAAAAAAAAAATGAAATCAGGTGCGTGCCGCAGATTAGCAAATATGTATGTATCTACCCATCTCGCTTCCGCGAGCGGTTGATTACAGCCAGTGCGAGGGAGATAGAAAAACGCAGAGACACGCACTTGTATCAATATCAGTGCCTCTGCTGTTGCCTTTTTTTTCCTTCTTTCTTCTTCTTCTGCTGCACAGTTCAGTCTTCTTCTTCTTCTAATTAGTATAAAAGCTTCCCTTTTCGCGAGTGAAAGGGAGAGGGCGTGTCACGTGCGAGCGGGAAAGGCGGCGACGGTTGGCAACAGGGAAACAAGAACTACGCACAATAGATTTGCTTATGAGGGGGTGCGAGAGGGAGAGGGCATACATGCGTAAGTTGGCGCCTCTGTGTAGTTTTTGGCATTTCGCACCTTGCTCTTGGTGTGTGCGTGTTTGGAAAAATGTTAATGAACTGAACCAAGGTCAGAGTCGGCTGGAAAAAGTGCGTAGAAAACGAAATGCGCGAAAAAAAAATTAAGAACACAAAAAAAAAAAACTACGGGGTTACTCACGGAAACGGAACAGAATACAACACGAAAAAATATAAATAAAATAATAAAAAAAAATAATTGCGCAAAAGGTTTAATTTCCTTTTCGGGCTTTATTTTGCGGTTTTCACTTTCATTGTCTTGATTTTTGCTCTTTCTCTCTCTTTCGTTAGCCTTAATTTATGTCACAGAAAGTAAACAAAATATATGTAACAATTGAAAGGTAAAAGATACCAATATAAAAAATATAACTTTTTTAAATTAACTAAGTAAATAATAATGCTTATAAACTGTAAAAATATGTTGGTAACACTGTCTTGTTTTTTTTTTCCATCAGCACTTTGCCTTTTTTCTTTTTTTGGCAGTTTCTTGAGTTTCTTTGGACTTTATGTTGCTAGGCGCGTCTTTTCGTCTTTATCTCTCTCGCACAAACGCTTGCTTGCTGCCCCCCAGCCCACCGTCGTCTCTTTTTCTGAGTTGTACGAATTGCGTCGTAGTTGGTCTTGTTGTTGCTTTATTCGCACACGTGTAGCAATAAATTGTTATGCTCAAGGTCGCAATAGCGGCGACGGCGGCGGCGATAAAAATGCCAAAAGCCCGTACAGAGCCACAAAGATAGAGAGAGGGAGAGAGAGACAGTAAGAGAGAGGCAGGCACATCTGGAGATAGAGAGGAGAGGTGATGAGGAAAGGCAGGAGAGCAAAGCTTTTCCTGCTCTCTCTTTCTCTCACGCACTTGGCACAGCTTTATTTATTTATCTTTTTTTTTTTTTTTTTGCAACGAGCCTCCCTTTATGAGAGATTTCCTGCCCATATATGTATGTATATTTCTTTATAAATCCCATACACTATGCTTCAGGGCACACCCGATATTGTATAAATTACCTAAGAACTCAAAAACCATAAACCATGTTGCAGATACTTTTCTCTCAACGCCCAAGAATGTTGCTGAAAACATGTACATAGATAAAGAAGCAGAAAACTTGAAAGGGGCCAAAATGTTGCCAGACGCATTTTCATAATTTATGTGCAAGTTACATTATTATTACATTATTGATGCGATGGATGCTGTGCGATATGTCGCATTGCGACGCCGGCCAACATTAGTCATTATATATGGCACTTGAAAGGGACGTAGGGGGATATAGGAAAAGGCTTAACTTGATGACTCACATCCTGCTTTTTCCTCCGATGATGAAATTCCCATTTCCCAAACTACGTCACTAGAGGCGCGAGAAAAGGAAAAGCCGAGAAAATGAAATGAAAAGGAAGCAAAAGTGCAACAAATGCGCGTGGGAAAATCTGCCAAAGCAAAACCAGCAGCAGGAGCGGAAGCATTTTTTCTCCACAATGCTACAGTTAAGTTTATTTATTTAAGGAAAGTGTTTAAATTTAAAATAATGAAATTATATGGCGTTTAGTATAAAGAATATTAGTTACACTGCTTGGGTTAAAAATTGTTAACTTGATTATTTTTTCTTTATTTAATTATTGTATTGTTATTGTATATAAACATTCAGATCTATTTTTCTGGCCACAATTGTGCGGGTGAAGCTCGAGTCTGATCTGCTTAATGTTGCTGCAGCCTGGATTTGCGGTTGAGCGACATGTTGCCAGCAGATGTTGCTGCCGTACTTGCAATTTTGTTGTTGCTGTTAACAGAGATGCAACTATTGTTGCTGTTGTTTTTGTTGCTTCGCATGAGGAGGCGTCTGTTAACCTTTGGCTTAAGTGCACCATGTGTTGCAATTTATTTGATTTTCATGCGAAATGCCAACGCAAAAACTACAAGAAAAATCAGTGGGTGAGGCGTGGGAAAATACAAAATGTGCATTTTCGTTCTCGTTTTACTATATTTCCAAGAATATTGCGTGTATTTCGATGCCGTAATTCTGGTGTTCACCCGAAATCGTTACATTAATTATAAACAAAATAAAGAAGGAATATATGAAATGAAATCATTCCCCATGATGAGAATGATGATCTAAAGCCAACACAATTCCCCCTCAATGAACTTTCTTCTAAATATTATTAGTAAGGCTTTTTTGTTCTCTTTCCCTTTTTTTATTTTATTATTTTATCTGTGGGGGAGGGAGAGATATATAGATAGATGTGTCATAAAAGTCGACGCAGAGCACAGAGTAAACAAACTGAAGCCGAGGCGAGTGAACACAACACCGCGTTTGTTATTAAACAAATTTGCCAATGAAGAGAATGGGGGAGGGAGGTGGGCAATGGGAGGGAAAACGTCTCCAGACTGATGTTTTTGCTGCTGCTGGTGCTGTTATATGAGCGCATTTGTTTAATTTTACGACTTACGGTACAGTGAGGGAACACTTTGGAGTATTGGGGGATGAAAAAAAAAAATTTTTTTTTTAATATTCTTTCATTTTATTCATTATTATTAATTTTTTATAAATTATTATTCAGTATTATTATTATTATTGATTATTAGTATTATTTATTGTTCATTTGTTTTATTATTATTATTATTATTATGCAAGGTTTATTTTATTTATTATTATTTTATTATTCATTAACATAAGCAAGTTACTGGCTTAAAGTATTGCCTTCTCATAGTTTTGAAAAAAAATATTTTATAGTATATAAGGCTATGTGTCATTGATGACTCAATATTCGTTGATCTATAATTCCATGGTAGCGCCAAGTGGGCTTAATTTGTCCCACTGTGCCTTATTTGTCGTTGACTTTTTTTTCGTGTGTCGCGCTGTTGCTTGTTTGCTTCTTTTATTTTTATAGGCTTTTTAAAAAAATTCTTGTCTGTATTACATCATTTTCTCTGTCTTTGCCATTTCCATTTCAATTTCATTTGTCTGACCCAGCCCAAAAGCCTCGGATTTAACCCTTTTTGATATCTGAAGTATCTCATCTGCTGCATTTCTGCTGCTGCTGCCTTGCCTCTTTTTTTTATATTGATGAAGATGCACTTGTCCCTTTTGTTTTTTGTTTTATTTTTTTTTGTATCTCTTCCCTGTTCTTTGTTTTGAATCTCCCTTTGCACTGTCTGTCCGCATCTTCCTCTGGTCCCTCTCTCCCTCCTTGCTGTCCCTTTTGCTATGCTAATTTTATAGGGCAAAAGGCGTCTGTGCTTATCACACACAAGTACATATATGAAGCTATACCCCCCCTGTATATATATACAAACGTGCATATATATATATTCCTGTATAGGAAAACCCCAGCCCACCACCACCCCCTTTTCCTGCCTGCACTAAAGTTGCGCAACATGTGGTGGCGTGTGTGCATTTTATTTGCAATTGTAATCCATAGCAGCAGCCGCCGTAGCTTCCTCTTCAGCATTGTTAATACCCTACTAAAAGCGGTATGGGTAATTTATTATTAAATGTATTAATATTTTATTAAATTCAAAGTTTCATCTGAATTGGCTGCTCCAATCCCTAGTTCTTTGGGTTTGGGGTTCGATATGATCTCCAAGAAAATAGTTTAATTCAATATTACGACTTGTTTTGCTGAGTAACTTGAACCAAATTTGATATAGGTTTTATGCCAGGCTATAATGCAATGCACCAAGCACTTTTAGATTAATTCGAAAATATATTTTAATATAAAACCTAAAGAGTATTTGCTAGTCTTTTGTGTGCAGCTTCCATTCTCCTCTGCTGCCGGCTCGCTTGCTTCATTATTACGATTTGATCTTGGCTTCGTTCGCTTAGCAACAAAAGTATCTGCCGCCTCGTATGTATATATATATATATAAAAAAAATAAAAGTTGCTTTGTTTGGTTTTCTGCTTCTTCGACGCGGTTTCTTGTATTTTAATGCAGCAAACGAGTTTGTCTGGTTTTTTCTCCTTTTTTTTTTTGGAATCCGAGAGATATATGAAAAAGGCCGCGATTTGCGTGGAATAACCGTTAGTAAACTAAGGCACAACCCTAGTTTCCATTATTATTATTATTATTATTTAGTATTTAGCGAATTGAATGCACTTTTGCGGAGCGACAAAAAAGTGGTTGCTGCATTGCTTATGTATATAGTTTTATCACTGACCATTATCATCATCATCATCAACATCCTCCATTCATTGTTTATCTCAGAGTCTGAGTCTGTCTGGAAATTCCCCTTTCGATAAATAATAAAGCTGTTCGCTGGAAATCTCGCTTTGACAGTTGTTTTTCATTTTGTTACTTTTATTTATTGATTTTTAGATTTTTTGCCGCTTGTGTTTGTTTTTCGATTAATTACTGTTTGAGCTTTAGCAAGTTGCTGAAATTTCGAGGAATTTGCCTAAGTGTGTTTCTAGATTTCTAGATTCCACTGTGTGTGTGTCATGTAAATTTTATTTGAAACATTTTTTCTAAGGCTTAAAAATGTCTTAGGTTTGCTTTTCTTGACCATTTTTGGTGGCATTCCTTGGAGTCAGTCGTCCACTCGGCAACTTTTTCCCCAACGTATGCATCTTTTATTTTTTCTTTTTTTTATTTTCCTTTTTTTTTTTTTTGTTTTTATCTTGTTGCGTTCCTTGGCGCTGCTAATGAAAAATGGCCGACGAAGCAGCATTCCAAGATTTTTTTCCAAGAGGGTCAAAAGAGGGGGAAATCTTGGTGGTCTGTTGGTTGTCTAGCCAAAGTGGAATGATGACGTTAGCAAATAAAAAGAGGAGTAAAAAAATCGGAAAAAAATACCAAAGAACTTGTCTTGACTCCTTTTTTTTATTATTGTATCTCCTCTCCTGGAAGAATCATCTGACTCATGCCGGGCCTCTCTTTCGCACCCATCACACGGCAGGTTTCGATTTCGTTGCGGTTTCCAGTTTTATTTATTTATTTTTTTTTTTGCACTTGATCTTGCAACTTGTTGCACTTGTCAGCAGTCCCCTGCCCCTTTTATCGCCCATTCCTTATTTATTTTGTTGTCAAGCGCCAAGTTTTAGCTCCTTTTTTGTTGTTGTCTTGCTTGCTGCTTGCTTGCACAGTTGTTTATTTTTTATTTTTTCGCATACAAAGTATTTAATGTTTAATGTTAAAAAAAGTCATGTTTAAACAGTTGATTTGCTTAGGCGAGGTGTTTTATTTATAATAACAATGCTAGAAGTAAGCAAAGGCCAAAATTTTAAATGGTGTTTTTGTTTAAAAAACAACAAAAAGCATAGAAAAAAATATTATAAATATTTGGATACAAATAAAAACATTTCGAAATTTATGGGGAGTTTAAAGCAAATATTAAATAGTTTGTGGGTTATTTAAAATAAACAGAAATTGGCTTGCTTCGATACTGTATCGATTTTGAATAGTCGATATATATCTTTTAATTTTAATGTGGCTATATTTGTGTGATAGATCTATATTTGAACGTGAATTTCGATATTTTTCGATAACATAGATATTTAAATCATAAAATATCATATTTATCCATATTTCTTCCTATATTTTCCCCATATTTTTGATTATATCCATATTTTGACGATAAATTCGATATAATTTCTCAATATTATTCCTAAATTTTTCGATAACATCAATATGTTATGATGTAGTTATAATTTCTATATATCTAAGATTATCACATTTTAGATATAATAATTCGAGTTCGTTACTATTTTCGATGTATTTTCCCGCGATATACATCACCCCTCCCCCTGCTGCAGCCTGCAGCTTCTTGTGCTTATTCTTGGTTCAATGGTCGCAACGGAAACGTTAAATTAGCGAAACGGAAGAAGAGAGAGCCAAGCCAGCCGCCACGCAAAGCTTTCTCCAATAGCTCCAGTTCTCTTTCTCTCTGTTGCCAGGCGGAATCTCGTAGGATGGAGAACAAAATGGCAACACAAGAAAAAAATACATACATATAATAATAATAAAAGAAGGGAAAACAACGACCAATGACGTCAACAACACACAAAAAGGGCGTCGTCGTCGGCGACAGACAGACGACGTCGCCGCCGCCGCCACTTGAAATTGAAATCCGTGCAAATCTATTGCTTCCTGAAGTCTGATACACTATACTAAATGCCACATACTATATATATACTATATACCGGATACGGAATACACCATATGCACGGTGGAGGAGGAGGAGGAGGAGGAGGTGCAGGAGGAGTGCCTTGCCCCAAACGTTGACACACTAATCCGCTTTAGCGCGGAGTCCTCAGCTCAGTCCTCCTTTTAGTTTAGTTTTCGTTTTTCCACCTACCAAGTCATAGTCATAATTCTTAGCCAAGGGTCATTAAACTGAAGCAAAAAGAAAAGAAAAACATTTGCGGGGCTTTAGCGGAAAACCGGGAAAGTAAATAGAATAAATAGGAAAGAGCCAAAGAATTGCATGGAGATAATAGTTAGTGGAAGTGAAGAGCTCGTTGTGATAATTATTTAGTTGGAAATTAAAGCGCACAATGAGGTAATGTTGTATCTGATAAATATTTGATTAATTACCATAAACAACCCTTACTTAACATTTGCTTTATAATATTCCCTTTTAGATGAGGAAATCGATGTGGTCTCCTACACGGACAAGAAGCTGCCCAACAATCCTTCGTGCCACATAATGGGCGCTTTGCAGACCAAAATGGCCCATAAGATATCCGTGGATCAGAAGAAGCCTCGCTATGGTAACTACAATCTGCCGTATACGCCGGCAAGCAGTAGTCCAGTGAAATCGGTGGCCAATTCACGTTACCCATCGCCATCAAGCACACCATACCAAAACTCGCAATCGTACTCGCCGCTGAGCGTTGACTCCTCGAGCTCCAGCAGTTCTAGCTCCAGCACAAGCTCGATATCATCGGGTTTGGTGGCCACCACCAATCAGAAGGGGCGTAAGCATTATTACCTGAATGTTGCCACCGATGGAATTGGTTCGCGGCGAATCCTTCACTCATCGTCATCATCATCCATGCTGAGCAAAAAGTGTCGCGGCAAGAAGGCAGCAGCAGCGGCAGCATCGGCGGCCAATATTAGCAGCAGCAGCAGTAGCAGTTCCTCATCATCCTCCGGTTCGATATCGCCGGTGGCCCAGACCCACAACTGGCAGCGCCAGAGTAGCTCAACCTCAAGCTCAGGTCTGGCCAACAGCGGGCGTAATGGTGGTGCTGCTGCTGGTAACCAGTTCAGCCTGGACGAGGCCGATACGATCGAGAAGCGTAATCAGCACAACGATATGGAGCGCCAGCGTCGCATCGGTTTAAAGAACCTGTTCGAGGCGCTCAAGAAGCAGATACCTACCATTCGGGACAAGGAGCGGGCGCCCAAGGTGAATATATTGCGTGAAGCGGCCAAGCTCTGTGAGCAGCTGACGCGCGAGGAGCAGGAGCTTAGCCTGCAGCGGCAGATGCTTAAGGAGAAGCTTAAGCAGCAGCAGGAGCGTCTGGCCAGATTCCGTTTGGCCAAGAGCGAGCCGCTACAGGCTAGCAGCGGATAGTAGTGTGATGATGATGTCGGCCAGGCTATGTGAGCAGCTGAGCTCTAGAGGATAATAGTGATGATAATGATGATGACCCCCTAGAGCGGCGGCGTTAGGTCGTAACTTTTGATTTATATTTCCTTATAATTTTTTATTTTTTTTTAATTATTCTTCACTTTGATCTAGACAGATCGCTTCTATATATTTGACCTTGACCTTAAATATTTTTTTTTTGTTGTGGAACTTCAATATCAGTTATAGCTAGGCTTTATATATATATATATATATAAATTATGTTAAATACCATTTTTCGGGCTTGCTTCTTTTTAATGTTGGTGATTTAACAACAAATTTGATTTCTTCAATGTGATATATATATGATTTTCTTCTTAACCTGCGATTCGATTTCGAAGAAGTATGAAAGGAACAGAAAAAAAGAGGAGGAAACTATACGTTTTCTTTTAATTATTATTTTTTTTTATGGAATCACGTTGAAGTGTGTTTTTTTTTCGTCGCTGCTATAATTATTAGGCTTTAGTATTTAGCTATTAGCTTAGGTTTCTGTATATAACATATATAAATATATTAATAACATATAGGATTTACATTACATAGCTATTATTTTTTATATATTAAATTAGCTACTTAACCATGAAGTAAACAAAATGGAAAACAAAACAAATCGAAGGAAAAAACTACAAAAAACAAAACCATACAATCAAGGACAAAGAACCAAAATAATGAAAAAGATAGAAACACAAAATGAAAGGGAAAGCAGAGATGAAAGTTGAGGAGAAAATATATATAAAGAAAAAGAAAAACAAAGAAAAACGGATACGGAAAACAGACAAAAGTTACAACGAAAGAGCCACAAAGAGGAGTTTAGAGAGCGAGAAACATAGAAAGCTAGTGAGAGAGAGAGAGAGAGAGATAGAGAGAGCGGAGTAGAGCACACAAGATCGTAATGAGATCTATATCTTATAGGATTTAGTATAGCTAAAAGTAGAACTTTTGGTTGCTAAAAACCCAAAACAACCCCCTCCCCCCAAAACCAACTACAAAAATGTTGAGCCGGCTCCAAAAAATTCTAAAAAATGGTACCCCCCAAAAACTTCTTGACGAAGCGATTCGGAACGGGACTATTATATATATATATGCTGCTATTCACGCTATATATATATATATATATATATCCTTATACTTTGACTATAGTTCGATAGTTACTACTAAAATATATACACACATATATATCTTTTTATATGTGCGCTTGATCCTATGTATATATCTTTACATATGTACAAAAGACGCATCCTTGCAGCAGAAGCAAAGAACCCCGAAAACAACAACCTCAATATGCTTTTGCTTAGACCCTCAGATACAGATACAAAAATATCTGGTAAAACGATGATTGAAAGGAAAAACGCTTTTTATATATATACAACCTCCCCCCTCACCCCTACAAAAACAAAAAAAAACCTCTTGAACGAACTCTACTGCCTATATTAAAAATACATTTTTTTATTTGCTATGAAGATTCAAATATATGAATATTTATGTATATACATATATTGAGAACCTGTTTACACTTATACATATATTATTACTATATTCAGTTTTTTCTTATTTTTTTTTTTGCTACTTATATTAATATAATATATATATATATTTTTTAAACTGATAACTATGCATATGAAATGCGCAAAAACTTAACGAAAAAAAAGAAACACGGAATTAAGAAAACTTTAAACTATTTAATAGTGCTAAAAACTAAAACTAAAAACTAAACGAAAACCTCTCGGGATCGATATAGTAGGAAGAAGTGAAATACATAGATAACGAAAAGAAAAAAGGAACGAAAGAAAGAGCGAGTAGTGGAGAAATTGGCTGCAAAGAGTTTGTTGTTGTTGTTGGAGTAGCGAGTAGCAAGTAACGCATTGAGTTACGAGAAACGAGCGAACCCAGAGATCGATAGAGAGAGATATCCATCAAGAGATATACCCCTGACCCGACCCCAAGAGAACTCAAACTTTTGTGAGCTGTTTAACTGTCGATTTTTTGCTAATAAGTTAATATTGCCGCTAGGCTTTATATATATATATATATATATATATATATGTTATATAGATATACGTATATATATGATGATGAACGATTATTATACCAATATCTAAAATATCAACTAAATAACTTACTACTACCACTACTTATACATATATAAATATATATCTAGATATATATACTAAAAGGACATGAAGTGAAGTTGAAACCGCATTCAGAGAATAGGGATAACGAAATGCGAAAGGTAACGAGTGTCAGCTGTTATTTAGGTTTAAAAAAAACACACACATGATATGCATATATTTTAGGCATGGAAATTGAATTAATTATGTGCGAGAATATAAATATAAAATCAAAGGGCGTCGCAAAGTTGCAACGAAATTTTTATACATGAGTTTTAGGCTTATATACTATACCCATTTATACAATATATATATTATAATATATTTCGTATACCTTTTTATATATATTTATAAAGATATATATATATATAAACAGGATCAGTCCCTTGAAATATCCCCTTTATTTTTTCAATACGCCGCCGCTTAAAAACAATCTTAAATGCTACTTTTTTTTTCTTTGGATTTAATAATAAACACGAAACTTGTTAAAAGGAACTATTGAGGAATATATATATACATATATACATTTTTTGTATTGTTTCAACCATTAAATGTACACACACTGTAAATAGCAATCTCGTTAAATAATAGTTACACACAGACACACACACTACACACATGAACCCAAAAGATGGAATTATTTTTATATAAACAAAAAACCCCGGAGAGAAAACACAAAGCAATAGACTTAAGCGAGTTGTACAACGCGAAAAACAAAAACAAAACTTCAATAAACCAACACACACACAAAACACCACACACCTATATATATACAAGACACATAAACAAAGAAAATACACACACAAATGCACCTATTTTCTTATAGTACATACAAGAAATAGCTTAAACACCAATAATATCCTAGTTTTCTTTCAACAACAACAATATTTTCACCAACAAACAAAACAAAACAAAAACAAGAACCGTACAAATTTACGATACAATAAAACAAAAACAAAATCTAGAAAACAAATGACAAGAAACAAAACAAAAAGAAAACAAAACGAAAGAAAATGAAAATAAAACGAAAGGCACACACCTTTACTTTGTTTTTTAGTCCTTTATTTAATTTAAAACGAATCAACTTTCAAGTGAAACAAGCATTTTTATACATAATTCTTTATTTCGATTTCAATTCGAAACATTATATAAAAAATACAAAAAAAAAAAAAACAATGACCAAACCAAAATCCTCGCAACACAAAACGAAAAAAAAAACATTAAAACACTTTTTTTTGCTTATAAACAACATTTATATAACTAAAAAAGAAAACAGTTTTTTATGTTTAAATATATATTATATAAATTTTTATGATTATGAAATTTTTTTATATTATACACACACACAAACTACTATTTGAATTAGTTGTTAAAATTTATTATTATTAAAACGAAAAACATTATTTGAAACAACAAATGAAAGAAACAAGAAAAATAAATGTAAAAAAAACACAAAAAAATGAAAAACTCATTAAAATGAATTAAAAAAAAAAAAAAACAAACAAACACTGTTAACACACTGGAAGAAAATGTATGATCCTTTATAGACGAGCATAATTGAAATATTATATGTATATTTAAACAGTTTTTTATCTTTGATTATGCTTAGCTATTTTTTGGATGAATATTTTTGAAATGCAAACAATTATATGATTTTGATGATAGAAATTCTGTTCATTTTGGTTATTATTGCTTATTAAATATATAAATATACATGTAAAAATCGCAAAATTAATATTGATTTACAAACAATCAAGATAAACAACAACTCCTATATAAATATATATATATTTATATATATATAATCTAATCGTTATGTAGTTACCTATTAATGAAAAACAAAACAAAAACAAATTGAAAACGAAAAAAAATGAGAAAAGTAAACACAATAATTACATTTTATGTACCTCTTACATATATAAAGTATATATTACACACAATACACACACACTTATATATATATACACACACACAACACTACTTTATATAAAGAAAAAAAAACCAACCGTTTAAACATATATAATATTTTTTTTTTCAAAATTTATGATTATGGAATTATACAATAAAAATATTTCAACATACCAAGAAAGAAATCAATTTTTTATTTTGTATTTATTTCATAACCCCCCATCTGCTTTATATTGAAGCCTTCCAGCTCCTCTTCCTTCGCCGATATGTGGAACAAGGCTTCTGTTTTCTATTTCATTTTTCAGATTATATTTTTGGTTATATTTTTCATTTTTAGATTTCTTTGTTGCAGTTTTTTTCTTTAGTTTTATGTTTGTTTTTTTTTCAGTTCGACCGACGGATATGGATAGTATCCGATGAAATTTGAAGAATCTGTGTAAAATATACCCTATTTCTTGCTGCATTGATTTTTATACTAATTAATTATTTATTTTAGATTAATTTTTTACTTAAATCACGAATTCTTATTTATATATATTATATACATTATATATTATGTACATTATATTATATACATTTATATTTTTTAAATATTTAATTTCCTCCTTCAGGACTTATTTTATATTAATTATAACTACTATATTAAGGTTTAAACGATATTTTTAATTGCGATATATCAAATATTGTATGGTTTATCAGACAATTAAATTAAATTAAATTCTTAGGATTTTAGAAAAATATAAAATGGATATTTTAAAATATTTTAAAATTCAGTATATTAAAGTTTAAGATATTATCGATATTTTTATTTTTAAAATTTTGATTTTTTATATATGTGTGTACATTTCTAGGAAAAACAATAATGCATTGGGAATGTTTTATTTAGAATGATTAAATATTTAATTTCTATTAAAAGAAAGGATAGGGACATGTCAAAATCGACTCGGCTGTTGAAGTAATTTTCAAAAATGAATTCCCTTCCCTCTGGTGCAAACTTCTAATGAAAATTATAATACCCTTACTTGCGAAATGTTTTTAAGTGAACTCACTTTCTCGTCTAGTATTATCTTCCCATTTCGCGAATTTTCACTTTCATTTTGTTTGAGGGTCAGACATACCGCAGTGAGGGTGTAGTAGTTGGTGTATGTGTGTGATTCATTCGCAAATGATTCATGGAAAAAAAGGGGTGATTTTGGGTGGGAAAATTGCTTTTGTCGCCGTTTCTAATCAAGAGCTTTGGGTGTCGGGGCGGCGCATTCTCCGCACTTTGTTCGTTTGTTCGAACAAATTAAGTTAATTCAATCAGAGTTGTTGTTATTGTTGTTGTTTTACCGGCAAAACAAAGAAAAAAAACCACAACAATTTAATGAAATCAAAGCGACAACAAAGGCAGGAAAGAAGCAGAGAGAAGCCGGCCGGAATAAAACAATAACCATAACAGTAAGAAGCAAAATGATTATAAAAAAATAAAATTGTATTTAAGCAAGATGTCTTACTTTTCATGTTTTTTATTCTAGTTACAATCATTTAGTGTTTGTTTCCTTTTACTTTTTCTTGGCAAGTGAATTAAGGGAAAACTAATAAATATGAATTTATAACCTCTGCAACATACCTTAAAAAATATATTTTTTTATTGATACAAATTTTTACAATTTTGTATTATTTTCTTTGCCAATTTAATGTTTTGTTAAATATTCAGACAGACAAGCCCCCCTTATAGTAGCTATATCTTACAATCGAAAGGGTGAAGAGATAAGTAGCCGGTAAAACTCGCACACAGATGCAGAGGCACAAAGCAAAACAGAGACAACAAAATTGGCGTGCACAATTGTTAAAAAAAAAAACTAAAAAAAGCAAGAACAGCAATTTTTTCACTTATTTTTTTTTGGTTTGTTTTTTTTTTTTGTACACTCTGAACTCGGTCGGTCGCTTTATTGGGTGAAGGTCACGCCGGCTGCGCTGCGACTGCGTCTGCTTTTCGTTTTCGTTTTTAAATGTTTGGTATTGTTATTGTTTTTATGATTGTATTTGTTGCTGCCGTTTATATTTTTCTGTTTATCTTTTTTATATATATATTATAGTTGTTCTTTGTGATATTTATTGTATTTTTTTTTGGGGTCTTTTGGGGCTCTCCAGAGAAAGTCATTAGCAATTTTCCTTAAATTGAAGCCTCTTAATTTTGATTTATTAAGGAAAAGGTTTTATTAAAGTGTAGGGTCATTATATTTTATTTTCAAATTTGGAGTCATTGTACTTAAGCTCTACAAAAACTCAAAAATTACTTAGTACCTATGAATCACCGGGAAAACGATCACCAAAAGCGATCACAAAATGATCTGTGACCTAAGCCCACAGTCACCACAAAAGCAGCTTTAATGTCACTGTTTTTTTAAACACAAAAAATTATAATTAAAATTATGGTATACATTTTATTTTTATATTTTATAATATTTTTATATAATAAATATATGGACATTTTTATTTGAATTAAGATTTTAATGAGTTATGCTGTATATATTTATTTAAACTATATTACATTTTTTATTTTTAATAAATGTTGGGGAAATAAAAAAATATACAAAAAAGACTCTTTTTAAAATACATTCAAGTATTAATAATTTATTTAGTAAAGAAGTACCATTTTTTATACTGCACTTAATTGCGTTTTTTTTTTAATTTTGTGACGAAATTCATAAATCTAACGCCTTTGCTAAAATCGCATTTTATATCACTTAAAAGTTATTTTTGTCATCGTTTGCGTATATTTTTTTTTGTTAATTTATAGCCTAAATTTGATTCGGAAACTGGTCAACGAGCAGCTGGAATTTTCAAGGTCATTTAAATAACACACACACACAGAACACAGTCATACACATAAGTAAGGCAATGCAAAATCAAAAGTACAAAATAGTCATAGAAAACAAAAAGTTGTAAATAAACAGAGATTAAAACCAGAAATAAATTCAAGACGCAAGAAAATCTGCTTATATATATGTACGGCTTTAAAACAAAAACCGAAAAATACATTTAACAGGCTTCAATAGTTCAACTAAAAAATAAAATTAAAACAAATAATAGAAACAGAGAGAACTTTTTGTAAATTTTGTATTTTTTCGAAAATATTTAATAAATATACAAAATAATAAAAAAAAACAAGAATATTATAATAAACCAAAAACTATTTGAAGTAAATTATATATAATATACACCATATATACATATACATTATTCAATTATATATATATATATATATATATATATATTATATATATATTTAGAAGCAAAAAATAAATACTAACATAATAGAAACTTAACAAATTTGTAAGAAGCCGAGGCGTATACGTAATAAATGAAAAACAAACCAGAGAGGATGAGCTTAAAAAAGACAATTTTTGTAAAAAAAAAAAGAAAACAACACAGCAAAAAAGTAAAGAAATGAAAATGAAGATGGAAAATTGAAAATGTGGGAAATTAAATAAAGAAAACGCGAAGCGCAGAGCCACACACAAAACAAAAAAATAGACCGAGTTTTATTTTTTGGTATTAAAGTCTTGTGACTTTATTATTTAACTAAAAAGTTAAAGATTCTTTTCACTAAAGGCATATAGGCTTTGTTCCTCAGCAGATTTCCTGCCGACAGATGCATTCGAAGGCGTGTCGTCACCCAAAAGGACCAGCTGTAACTTCTTCCTTTTGTTAACCGGGTGTTCGGATGTCACATAACTGGTCTGAGTCTGGCTCTGGCCACAACCCTCTTGTTAAACTTTCCACGCACTCTGCGTGCTTTTTTTTTCCTTTTCTTCATTTTTTCCCTTTTTAATTATGTATAGATTTCGTTGGCTTGCAGCTTGCAGCGGTTGGGTTCGAGGATCGACAAATCGGTTCAGGGGAAAGGGGTTGCTCCTGGGGCGCTGGGGTTGCAACAGGTGCAACTTGCCCGATCGCCTGAGTTAACAGTGTCGAAATGAAGGCGAATTACCATGATGCCCTTACTCCTGAAATGGGTTATATTCGTTCTTTAGATTAATGAAAAACCATTTTACTGAAAAGGTTTAAGCCCGATAGAATTTTTATAGAATTTAAATAAATATAAAAACAACCTGCAGCATTTGGCTATTCATGAAACCCTCTAACTATCTATCTAACTATCTTTAATTATTAAATTAATTAATTACTTAATGAATTGTTTTACCTTTACGATTTAAACAAACAACTTTATCGTGTATAGAGTATTTTCTTCGAGGGGTTTGAGAAAAGGGAAAGGGGAGATTTTTGCAAGGTGTTCGTTGTTGGCTAGGCACGGGCCCTACTCCGATGCCCCGAAGATTGAAAGACCCACAGTGAAACTGTGGAGAACCCCAAGGGGCTACGAAATAAAAAAAATAATAACAAAAACAAAAAACAGATCGGAGAATTGGGAACTGAAAACTGATTACCGACCAACGTCGTGCGTGCCGCCGCCGACTTAATTGAGCTTAATGCTGGCCGGAGTTGCAATTATGCAGGCTGGCCCCTGCACCTTTATTTAATGATGACATTCGGGCTGGCCGGGCCGATTCAACCGATCGAAATAAATGATTCTATATAATATGATATGAACCCTGATCGGCCGAAGGAGCCATCACCAGATTGATGGACAGGAACGGTACTATCGACAGGTGGGATGCTAAGGTGTTTGAAGAAATATTTGGAAATAGATAATTATAAACTAAATTATTTTAAAATGGTAATTTATTATTATTAATTTTTATTTTTTATTATTTATTATTATTTATTATTATTTATTATTATTTATTATTATTTATTATTATTTATTATTATTTATTATTATTTATTATATATTATTATTTATTATTTTGTACTATTATTTATTATCATTTATTATTATTTATTATCGTTTATTATTATTTATTACAATTTATTGTTTTTTTTTTCTTACCTCGGCAGCATTATTATTACAAACTGGTAAATAAGGAGCGATCGGAAAATGAATTACCTTCCGGTGGGAAGTGTTTATTGGAAGTCCGGAAATTTTTGCTGGCATCGTTGACATTTTCAAATGGAAAAATTGTCTTGATCTCCGTCGCTCGCCCGCTAAAAAGTGCGTTTAAAAAGCCGGAAAAATCGACGTCGACGGTGATTTTCGCGGATTCTGCGCTTCCACCGTGGAAAACCAGGCCTCCGGAGGTTTTGGTAAACCGGAAGTGGAAAATCTACGCCCGGGTTGCGTACGCATAGGACTTTGTGTTTGTGTATTTAGTTGCGGCCTACAGAGAAAGAAATGTGTGCAAATGAAACAAATTTGTGTGTGTATATCTTTTGGGGCCTAAAGGGAAAAAATTATGCAAGTGAAATAGAAAAGGAGAAAAAAATGTGGAAGTTAAAAAGAAAATTCCAAAAAGTGAAAATGTTGTATTTTTTTTATTTATTTTTTTTTGTAATTCTATATGCATATTTCCCTGGCCTGTATTTTTTTTTAGTGTATATAAAGTGAAATACGAAAATCCGAAAAGTGCAAGTGCCTTAAAAAAGCTAGTTTCGTGTGTTTTTTTTGTGTTCGCACGCATATTTTCTCTGGCCCGACTTTTTTCTTAGTGTACACCTTAGGAACTTTATAAAAAAAAACTTTGACTTTGGACTTTCCGCAACAACAAAGAATAGTGTAAGTAAAGATCAACCAAAAAACGTTATTTTCACTTGTTCCCCTTTCTTTGTTATTGCTTTTCAAAAGGCTGCACTGAATTCGTATGTATTTATTATTGTTTGCCTAGATTATATATCGAAATCTATATAAAAATTCATAAATTAAATTCTTTAAAATAGAAAACATAGAGAAATTATATACATATTTTGTTCCATTAAATCAATTTAGAAAACTGTAACAATTTTGGATATTCCAGAAGCGTTTCTCAACCTATAGTTTCTCCTACCTGACGCGATCGTTACGCCCGATAATATTAATGCCTGGAGGTGTAGGTATTATCTCAAGCACTCTTCTCGGAACTATTTAATGGCGCCTCCTACTTTTCCCTTGACAACTATATACAATAGTACTTCTCGTGCTCTTCTTGCTGAGAATCTGCTGATGAGGTTAAAGGTTGAAGGTGAAAGTGCAGTAAAAGATGCGACATCCTGCGTTTTGCCATAAAAGTGCTTGTTGTCGATCGTAAAAACTCTTTTTAGGTATGCCAAAGAATACGATAATATATCCGGGCCCGGGCCCTTCCTCTATATGTTTGCTGCCCCTTAACCCTGCCGCCGCCCTACCTGTCCTCACACACACATAAATTGTACACTACAGATATTTCTTTATCTTGGTATTGCAGGTGTTTTCCCTTGCGGAGATGAATCAGCTAACTGGGTGAGTACAGAATAATTATTATTATATTGAAATGCCCTGGTCAGCGTACATACCACTTCCCTTGAGCATTTATATTGTCGAGTTAATTGCGCTTCTAGTGCACTGAGGAAAATTCGGGGGATTGAAAGTAAATTGAGAATATATTGGAAAAATTGTGGGATTAATGATATTTTTAAAATTATTTATACGACTGAAATAGCACATGAATTGTGGTGGACAATATTATTTTTTAAACAAACCGACGGCTCAGCTAATTTAACTTAGCGCCAGGGAACTTAGCACCTTTGATTTGAATTTATATTTATATGTTTTTTCTATATATTATTTTTTTTTAATTTTACTTTTAATTTATTTATCTGAAATGCCAATTAAAATGCTAAGATATATACATTTTTTTTGTTTTTTTTTTTTTTTAAGAAAAAGTGATCAGAGAAATGCTGTACATTCTAAACAAATTTTTAATGGTTTTAATTTGTATTTATCTAATTCTAATTTTTACGTATTAATTATTTAATTAATTATTTTATATATAATTTATTTTATATGTATTTATTTTAGATTTATTTATTATATATTTATTTATTTTATATATAAGTATTTACTTTATACATCTAAAAATATTGTTGGCAGTGTATAAATAGATTTTTTGTATTGCCGGTGGGGTGGAAATGATCGGGGTAAGTCTGACTAATTGAAGATCCCCTTCCCCTTTTGCTACCCAATCCCCACTCAAAAATCCGCCCCTGTTGCTTGTTGTTTTTTTATTTGTTTAATAAATTTTTCTATTTGCCTGCTTAACATGGCGTGGGCCATCGCATCGCTTACGGTTTTAATGACACTTTAGTTTGGTTTTTGGTCGCTTTTCTTTTATTTATTTTTATAATTTTTTTTCGCCGGCCTTAATTGCCACTGTTCCAGCAAGCTGATTCATGCGGGCTGGAAAACTCATTATTATTATCAAAATGCTGAAAATGGATGAAAATGAATGAAAATCGAATGGTTGGGAAGCAGTAATAGGGTAGTAGGTCTTATTCCTGATGTGTAGTTATCTGGGAAATAGAAAAATAGCTAAAAATACTAGAAAATTGTCAAATTAATAAACTAGAAAACTGAAAAACTGGATAACTACAAAACTCGAAAACTCAATCTCCCATTGTTGACTCAAACGAGACATTTGGTTTTTTTTGGGCCCCCGTTCTCAGGTTGCTTCTGGCTTTTCGATTTGTCACGACTCAGTGTCTCCGTCTCCTGTTCAATTGAATATTTCTGTGATATTTGTTGGACATTTCTTGGCAGCATGACAAGTGCAATTTGGCCAAGAAAGCGCTTCCTGTCGGTTGAGGCATTAATAAAAGTCGATGGGGCACAATGGCCGGGGAATCCCCGGGTGCAGTCAAGGCACTCGGGCACAATCAGCACTCAGTGCACAGTTGATTCCTGGAAACCAGTTCAAAAGGCCACTGGCTAGGATTCACCTTGCATTTGCCTTGTTGTCCCTGGGATTTTGTTTCTAAATTCGAAACGGCAATTTGTATTGCATTTTCAATGAAATTTCCATTGGCTTTGTAGTCAGGTTGAGGATACTTTATTGCTCGTAATCAATTTCAACTGGGCTGCTCTTGTTTTACTTCTTGTGAGCTGTCAGCATATATATATTTTTTTTTCCATGCTATATTTAGCCAGGGAAATGGCTATCTATGATATATAAAACCATAAATCCAATTTCTAGTAATTAAGAATATTTTAATGACCACTAATAACTAAGATTTGACCTAAAAAGCAACCCCCATTTAAAGAGATTTATTTATTTAGGACTGAAAGCCATTTCCTGTGACTGGATTACTGTTTAATAAAAAAGGAGCCAACTTATACGAATTTATTAAATATATTTCAGTCCATAGATTGGTCCCTTTAAGCCTCGCATCTGTCAGATACTTCGATGAACTTCTGTGTTCCACAAAAAAAAAAAAAAAACTTTTCCAACTCACGTGTGCTTGGGGGTAAGGGCGAAGTCATGACCATTAATCATAATAAGATGCCAGCTGAGAAATAATAAAAGATTCGCAATACTTTTGGGCAGCAAATGGCTACACTGAACCAAACACTATACAGATATAATATATTAATATCATATTAAGATTGGGATTCTAATATATATTATTTATAAGGTATTTTGTTTGTGGTAATTATAAAATTCTAATGAGTTTAAAAAAGGGGGTCCTGCCCCTTGCAAAATTTCCCAATTTTACCGGCAGCTAAATCATCTTCATTTCCAGCGCCTAGCAACGCATATTTTTGGGCGATCTTTAGCCGCCAAAAAATTTCCGCCACGTAAAAAAAAAAAATAAATAGAATAGAAAAGCGAGCCTGCAAAAAAAGAAATATTATTAAAATATCTATGAAAAGGTGTTGGCGGCAGGAGGAAAGCGCTTTGCGCGCTGCTTCCCATTATTTTTATCGGTTTTTTTCGCTCGCCCCGAAATAGATTTGACCTATTTTCTGCACGTTCCTAAAGCTTCCCGATCGTTCTTGCCTTTCTCTTATTTATCCTATTTTATGTTTCCTTTTTTTTTATATTATTTTTTTTTTTTTGCACACCGTTTTTGCCTCGTTTTGATGGTTCATATTAAATTAAAATTAAAATTGTGGCGCGTCTTATAAATAAACGAAATTCTTCTTCTTGGCCTATCAAATCGGGGGAAACCGATTGGTTATAAAGGTATACAGGTTTGGTAATTAGGGGATATATATTTTTAAAGGTAAGGTAAATTAACAAATATTTGTTATTAATTTATAATTAGTTTAGTAGTTACATTTTCTACATTTTAAATATTCAAAAATTAATATAAGATTTTTAGTTTACATTTTTAAATATTACAAATTCTTAACTATTGAAAATATATATAAGATTTGGAGTTTAATTTGTTTTTAATTATTAAAAAATGAATATAAAATTTCTAGTTTTATTTTTAATTATTAAACAAATGTAATTCTGAAGCGAAACGAGGTATCAAGCACCCTTACAATTCTCCCCATTACAATTATCATTTTCAAAATTATTTTCTTAAACCAATCTTTAATTGTACTCTAAAAACAGGGTATCCCTTCTGGGGAGTGTATTATAATGTATCTGAATAAAATGCGTTGTTTCTTCGGTGGCTATTCTATTTGGCTTTTTGGCGCGAGATACAAAAATAGCGCCTAAGAGCGTTCGAAATGCGAAATTAAATAGATATATATCTCAATGTATATATATCAGAGTAGGAGAGAGAAAGAGATGAGGCAGACTGCCTAGATCGTACAATATGCAAACATTAAAACATACGTATAAAAAATAAATAGAATGTATAAACACACGGATGCCCGACCGACCGACCGAACCAACGGTATTTTTAGTTTGAAACCCCAAAAAAAGCGACGCTACAGATACGCGCGATACATAGATAGATAGATCGTATGTGTATCTGCAAGATACAGATGCGGATATGGATATGGTTATGGATATAGGCATAGGATATATGGCTATGGCTGGGTCGGGGCCGGGGTCTCAGGGTCGGTGGACTGGGGCCCCCTCATGCAAGGTGCAGGGCCAGTCCAGGGAATAGCATCCAACATATGTGTGTGCGTAATTGCCCAGCTGGCCATCTTGCAGATACATTTACAGCTACATAGATACAGGGATACATCTGATGGATACAGGCCAGGCGCTGGCACACGTCGTGTAAATGGCAAACAAATTTGTCTTTGAACTTCGTTTATTGCATTATTTGCCACAAGACACAAATAGTGTGGATTACAGCGGGCCCTCTGGAAAATGAACTTATTTTGGAGTCTAAAAATATATATAGAATTTAAGGGAAATTCGATTTAAAATTAAATGGTTTTTAAATATTTATTTTAATTATTTTCTGGATATAAAATATATAAAATAGTCAACAATTATGAATTATTGCGCTCATTTACGTGTTATTAATATTATTTGTTAAGTTAAAACATAAATATATAGGAAATAGGTAACAATTCCTTTATTTTGGGCATTTAAAGTTTATTATTTATATTTTTATTAATACACAAATTAACGGATATTTATTTTGTTTGTTTTTACTTGTTTTCTGGGTGTTAATATTATTTTATAAATTAATATTAATTCTTATAGGCTTTACTGTATCATTACGACAACCCCTGCGTACATCGATAGCTGCTGCGACAGTTGGCTGAACCATTGCCGGGGTTGTTGTCGAACGGGGGGCGCACATCAATCAATCCATCAATCAATCAAACCGCACACACACACACACACACACACACGCCGGGCAGGACATTTACGGCTTTAGTCATAAATATTACTAGAAATAATCCAGGGATAACATATGTTGGCTATCAGGTTTAAGTTGGTATTTCACGGCCTTACCAGGGTTTTCCCCTCAAAAAAAAAAAAAGAGTTTGCCATGAAGTTCGTTTATTCGAAATGTATTCAATCAGAATGAAAAGTGGAGCAATGCAAAGGTTATTCAAATTACTTAGCACCATTTTTGATTCTGATGTTGATTTCGATTTTGGATTTCGATTCTGTTTCTTGTTTTTTTTTCTTTTTTCTTTTGATACTTTTGTTTTTGTTTGTCTTTTTATTTCTGTTGGAATTGTGTATTATTTTTCCTATTTGTTTGTTAATTGGTTCAGTGAAAAAGGGTCAAGTTAATCTGAACACATTTGAGGCTATATGCAAGGTTTTCCTATATCTATAAGGTTGAAATTTAATATAAGTTCCAAGTATCTTAAGCCTAGGGTATTTATTCTATTTAAATAAATTATACTCTGAATGTCTTTAAATTTTCAATTTATGTCAACATAAATCCCTAACTTCTCTCAACCACAATAGCACCCACAACAAAAATAGATATTGAAAAGAATACACCACCCGCTTCACTTTCCCTCAATTCACACGAAATCGAGCCAAACTAATCGACATTGATCGGCGTATCAGTGGCACTATTGATATCGATATTGTTATCCTGATATCCTAGCTAGTTAACCCCTGAAACGACTTCCGTATGTTCTGTGTATCTTATTACCTCGTGGAATCCCTAGCCTGTGACCTGCTACCTGATCGCTAATTGGCAAACGGATCGGTTTCCTCCCTGGCTTTTATTATTATTATTTATTTTATTTTGTTGGCCATATTACAAGCAGCGCTTGGCAACAGAGGAGGTTTGGAGATTTCAGAGATTTGAAACGTATCTCTGAGATACGCAATTCGAAAAGATTGCGCGTCACGTCGAGTGGAAAAGGTTGCCGGTGGATTTATGGCTAGTTTGAAGTTGGTATATATGCCCTTGAACGGAGATATTTCTTCTTTTTTTCCAGTACGGTTCGGCTTGGTTTTTGGTTTTTGTTTGAAGAGTATTTTTGTGGCAAAGGTAAGCCGACAGTGTGTGTGTGTGTGTGTGTGTATGCGTTTGTTTGAAGTATCTGCTTGCTCGAAACTGAAGTATCTCGGGATTCTCCGGATTAAAGCCATACTGCGTGGTGGATTACCAGGGTTCGCAATTTGCTTAAAAATAAATTCAAAAGGGATTTACTTAGGTAACCAGTTTTATATTTATATTTTAAAACTATATTTCAGTTATCTGCATGAGACTTGAACTTCCTTGCATATTCACTTCTAATATTCAACTTATACGTTATTCGCTGAAATTAAATTCCATTCGTGAACTGAATATCGACTAATCGGGTTCAGGAAGAACCTTTCAAATCGAATTCAATCGAATTCAGAGGTTGATTGGCCGCACAAAGGTGAAGCCTCTTTGTTCCACTTTCCGTTCGATTGTGTTTCCCGATTTTTTATGCGCTCCCTTTTGTTGATGTATGGCCTTTTTTTGTTTTGTAGTTTTGTAGTTTTTTTTTTTTTATATATGTGTTGTGTTTTTCTTGGAGGCTCTACCAAGTTTCTCTCCATAAAAGCGACAGTTGCTAAATGCAAAGAAGTCCGCACAGGAAACTATTTTCAGGGCTTTTCTATGTAATTTTTGATAGGAAAAAATTAAGTAGAAATATATGTAATTTCAGCAGTAAATAAAATATATAAATAATACATGGACTATATAAATTATATATAAAATGTATAACTTATATATAAAATGTATATATTATATTTAAAATGTGTAAATATATATAAAGCTCGCATCATGGTTTTAATACTTTTTAATAAATAAACTCATATATAGAAAACATACAGAAAATTTTTATTTCTCAAAGTTTGTCTAAAACATTTAATTTCTAAAAAAAATATATATATGCATTTATTTTTAATTATCGGAAAATCTTGAATTATCTTTGATTAATATGTATATTTTATTAATGTTTATATTTGAACACTATTTTCTATATTGAATAAAGAAATTAAATATGATTTTTTAGTTTATTTTAAAGAATTTATTCACCTCATTAATTAAACATTTGATATTCTAATTTGTTAGCTAACAAAAACTAAAATTAAACAGTTTTTGAATAAAAATGGTGAACAATTATGGACAAATAATAATATATAGAAATATGTGTATCATTATATTTTCTCGCACTGTAGGCTAGAAATAAATGTTCAATTTACATATGAGCTAAAAAGAGGGGAGGGAGGCCTGTAAAGGGGGGCTGATGGGTGCTGTAAAGGGGGTTTTACGTTTGCCTACGTTTGCTAGTTGGCGCAAAAAAAAATAATAAAAAAATAAAACTTCCGCATTTGATAAGCGGACGACAGCGCTGCCAGCGGTTTGGCTTCGCTTTTTTGTTTTTTCTTTCCTTTTTTCTGGCTTGGCAACTACTTCCCGCCTCCTCCCGCCGCCACCCTGGCAAACAGGCATCACCCCACCAGCCCCCTTTGAGTCACCTTTCCATTCTGCATAATTTGGAAATTTAGTATTTGCTTTTCTAATTTGATTTCGGGGCTGTGCGCATAAAAAATCCAAGCGAGCAAAATCAGAAAAAAAGACGCAAAAAGACGTATAAAAAAAAAAGAAAAAAAAGAACACTTTTGGCAAGGTCAGTGATAGCGATACCTATACAGTACTCGGGGTACTGCCTATGAGGGAAATGCATGTGTTTAGTAAAGTTTAAATTGTAGTTGTATTATTTTATATGCTTATATTTCTATTATATTTTATTAAAATTATTTATTTTATTTCATTTGTATTATTTGATGGATTATTTATTTAATTTTTTAGCCATTTAATATATTATGTTAAATTAAATTAAATTCATTAAATATTAAATTAAATTTAGCGTGTTTTCACTGTAGCTGCCAGCAAAATTTTGACGACTGCCAAGAAATCGGTGCTGTCTTTATAAATTTAATTTAATTGATTTCTTTTTTATGAACTCTTCTCTCTCCACATACACGGTTGAGATAGTTTCTGCCTTTTCTTCTTTTATAATACAAAAGTATATCGTTCTTGTCTTTTTTTTATTTTTAATTTGCGTGATTTGTTTTAGAATTTCCCTTCCTTTTTTATTTTTTTTGCTTTTTAATATATGTATATTTAATTTCTTTTTCATGGTCGCATGTTGCGCACGCTCCTCCAGGGGCGGTTCTCGCACACGCCCACTGATAATAGATGGCGCCATTCAAGAGGGGGAGGTAGCTGAGGTAGACGCCATGGGCGGTGTGTGTGTGTGTGTGTGTGTTAAAGGGGGGCGGTCTGCTGCTGCTGCTGATAGTGGCGGGGAAAGTTTCAGTGTAGTTTGCCATTTCGAGAATCACGGCCGCAGATAACGGACAACTTGACGTGATGACAATGCCAGTGGGCTGTGGCAGGTGTCAGGAAAGTGACAGTGGCGTGGTTAAAGGGGGGGAAGGGGGGCTGAATTTATTTTAACTATTACAAAAAAAATTTAATATATTCTTTAATTAGTTATATTTTTTAAATATTATGATTACTTTGGGAAATATAAAAGAATATATTGTTTAATATTACCATATTTTATTTGTTATCGATTTAATCAAATAATAAATGGGTTTATCAATTATAAGGTTATAATTAAACATTTTTATTTATGTTTCACAAATATATTTACGAAATATATTAAGAAATAACCAAAATATTGAACAATTTTAGATTTAAAATTTTGATTTTTGATATGAACATCTTCGATATTACCTATTATAATATAACATTTATTTATCAATCATAATGTCAAATATAAATTAATTTATTTCGAGTATCTTCATGCATGTTATTAATTATCAATTTATTTCAAATTATCTACAAGAAATAATAAGCATATCATTGATTTAAGAATCTATATAGTGCCCCTATGATATTTACAACAATTAAGATGTTACTATTTAAGATTTATAGTTTAACGACATTCACAACGTTGTCCCTTTCCTACAAATAGCTACTTAGCCACCGAAAATTCTTTGGAAAAATATATATATATATCTCAAAGATCGGACAACAATTACCGGGCATGACACTGACAGAATGTCGCATTACAATACAGAGACGTCAACGATCTAAGATATTTATACCCAGGCCACGATTGATGTGCGCCAAATAAATCAATAAAATCAATGGTGGTGGCAAAACCGATCGGGCCAAGTAAATGTAAAAACAATAGTGAATGAGGAAAAGGAAAATACTTAAAAACACATAAATACTTATGACAAAGAAATGAGCATGAAGTTCTACGAAAGGATATATTTTGAAATATTATAAAACAATCTTTGGAGTAATACAAAAAGTATTATTTAATGTTCTAAATATAATAGGTATTTATATATAATTGTATGTAATTTTTTTTTAACAATTCCATTTGGTTATATATATTTATTGTATAGTAAAATTACCCCTTTTATAGGGTATCGCAAATCGAGCGTACAAATCGAATCAATATGCCCAATTAGATGAGGAGCTGACAGCAATGATGAAACAATGTACACAATCTATAAATCTATTTGGGCCTGTAAATATATGTATATAATTTTTTGTATTTATACATATAGGAGAGGAGGGCAGCTGTGATAAATGGACCGATGTATCGAGATCGACTTGCTATCAACAAATTGTGCTCTCGCTTTATTGTAGATCATATTAAGTAATTGTTATTTCATTCAAATTGAATCTTTTATACACAATCGATTAAGAGAAATTTTTTACGGGGGAAGTTTAGCTTAATAAGATATATTTTATATGGGAGATATTTCATTTAATTTGATATTTGTATAATCCTTAAAATAATATAATCCTTATTTATGTCTAAGGAAATATTTTATAAATTTAAGCTAGGTACAAGCTGAAATTAATTAATTTATATGGTTTATTATTAAATAGTAACATTATCATTATTATAAAAAATTAGTTCTGGAATGTTATGAGTTTTTAATATTTATTAAAAAAAGTATATAAATATCTACTAACCTTTCCTTTATCATTTTAATATTTATTTATTATTTTTTTTTTTTGTCACAACCCACAATTGTTCGCTGATAAATCAACCTGTTGGCTTTAGGCCAAGAGCCGAGTTTCGGCCACGCAGGCAATTAGGCAGAGTGTCATATGCAGCGGGTTAACTTGGCAATTAACCGGACATCGGACATCGGATCGGAACAGAAAGCAGTTAGCAAACGGAAGTCGTTGAATATGCGTGGGCCGTGGTTCTGTAATATACAAACATATATATATATGTACATATATTTCTATATATATAGCTATAGGTTCTTTTTTTTTGGCCCGTTCAACGGCGCGTGTCCATTGCGTAGGTATTAACGCATGAAATTGGCCACCATCAAAGGTGTCTCTAACCATCCGAGCCGAGCCCGAGCCCAAAGATTAAAAACTCTTTAGGATAATTTGTCCAGTCACACAGGTGTCTTTCCTACTGTTTGTTTTTCGTTTCCTAATTGATTGAGTTGTTGTTGGGCTAATGCCAAGATAATTACAGGATATATGTTCATGAAAAGGTAGAAAAGATCTCGTTAAGATATATCTTTAAGAATGGCATCCAACTCTTGCTTAAATAGTAAATAAATGCCAAATTATAGTAGGAAGATTAAAGATTGGTTAAACATTTTTAAATGTTAAAGGAAGGGAATTTTGTAGAAGAGCTTTAAATGTATAAGTATTTTTTTTTTAATTAAATTGAATGCAAAAAATGTATTAAAATTCTAAAAAAAAACATTTTATATATTTTATGTCGAGTTTTCCATATATTTATATTATAAATGCATCAAATGCTAGCCACTGCCAAAGATAAGCACTGTGTTAGCCCAGTTTAGAACGTAGTTCTAACTGCGCTGTTTTTGAGTTGCAAATTTTCCACTATAAATACTTTGGATCCGATGCGAATTTCGCATTATATATTCTATAGTTCCACCTGTTGTGTGTTTGTGGTAAACAAAATGCGACGCACTTTCCGTCCAACAAAAACACATATAATAATACTTAATACAAAATAAAAGAAAAAAAAAAAACTATAGCCATATAGCCTTGAGTTGGCCCGACTATAAGTTGGCGATAAGTCCGTATATATATTCATCAACTGATACGCAATCAATGGCGCAGCAGTTCTTTCACACTCGATTTTTTTTTGGGGTGAGAGTGGTCCAACCAGATCAGATCAGATCAGATCAGATCAGATTCAGCATAAAACCCACTAAACCAACTAATTTGCTAAATTCAATCAGTGAGTTATCAGGAACTGTGATTTGGATTGATCGATGAAGGTCTTCGAGTGGGTAAAACAACTTTCTCTGGGTGCTAAGCCGAGTGATTACAAGATGTAAATGGTCAAGGGGAAGAAAAAAATCCAGTATATAGTAGTTACTGTTAAGAAAATTAATACTCAATACATAGTTACTAATAAATATGCAACTATTTATAATTTCATTAAAAATATGCCTATTTTATTTGTATTTAAAGTAATTTTTTGTTTTTTTTGTATTATTCAACCCACTTTCCTGGTGATAAATATTTTATTTATTCAAATTCAACTCAATTTCCTTATTATATATCTTTGTTCCTCTGACCCCTCTGATAGTTTTGGTCTCCAATTTCGCACCTGTTTTCAGGTGAGTGAGGAGAGGTCAACCACTTGTTGGCATGTTAACAGCATTCCCCAACTCAAATCAACAACGCCCCTTGGCTACGCTAGGAAAAATATAATAAAATATAAAAATATATAATAAATATAAAAATAATAAAGACAAACAAACAAATTTGTATAGTTTAAGCCTCTAGAATAAATTTTATTATTTAAATGTTGTCAATAAATAATTAACAATAATTTGTTTCCAGTGCACTTGCAATTTGCTCGTAACTGTCCCGTCCATTCATAGAAGTTTCGCTGCCTGTGTGTTTATACTATATGTTCGGGCATTTCCTATATCCGATCCAGTTGGCAACAACTTAAGCCCCAGATCGATCTTATGCAATCTCTCGGGTATTTCAGGCATCCATCTCCTCGTGTTTTTTTTTCAGTTAGTTTTCCGCCTACAAAAATGTGTGTGTGCGGTTTTTTTTTCTCGCTGCTGGAATTTTGAGCCGAGAAATTTGCATTTGGCAAACGTGTTAAAAATAAGAATCAGTCAGCTGTCGCTGGCATTATGCAAATCGCTCTCAAATGCTGAATTAGTTGAGGTAGTACAGGTGTCCAGATAGCGACAGGGGAAACCCCTCCGAAAGTCAAAAAACCCCTTTGAAGATACTTGGCCTATGGAAATTTACATCTTGTAGGTTGATTAATTAATTAATTATATTACTGCCTTGAATTTGAGGCTGATTTGGTATCTAGTTAATTTAAGTATGTATACCTGTTTTCCATTATTAACAATCCTTACTTCCATTATTAACAATCAAAAATAAACAACAAGATTAAATAAAATAGAGTGAAAAATGTTGATAATTATGTAGTAAATACATTCATAATTAAATATCGAAAGCTAGTATATACATATATCTTTATAAATATATACACTTTATTAACTTCCTTTAATAATAAATAATAAATAAATAAAACATTAAGTAAATTGCCTAAAAATATGATTTTCCTGCTTCACTAAAACTTCATTTAAGCGCAGATTTCCAGTTAGAATTTTATTTGAATTTTTTTTTTTTTTTTTTGGGACTCGCCCACATTCACTGTCGGGGATAGACTGTCTGTGAGCCCAGATACACTACTTCTCATAGAGATATATATGTATATATTTACCATACTGTATCTGCTGTGGGTGCTGTCATCCGCATACGGATACTCAGACTCACTGCGGTTTGTGTAACATTTGTGGGGGCAAACAATTTGGCACCAACTGCCACATGGGCGATAAAAAGACGCGGAACGGAGCGGAAAGGCCAAAAAGCCGCGGCGGAATCGTGGCCAAAAGCGGCCTCAAGTTGTTGGCCATTTTCAGGTGGGCTCACACTTCGACTCCAGGCCGGAGGGGGGGATGTAGTGGGGGCAATGTACATACGATTTGACCACGCATTTAGCATTTAGCTTTTAGCCATGTCTGCGACTACGTCACGTGCGCAGCATTTCAATATTCGCCATCCATCGGATCGGCGGCAGAAGTACACCCATAAAACCACTCAGAGCAGCAGTAAAAAAATCAAGTAGATATCTCAAGTAGTCGAGGGTACAGAATATACACATACCGGTTGCCTTATGCTGAGCAATATATGCATATATGTATGTTTTTAAAGCAATTTTAGAGTCCAAAATTATGCTTAAAACCTTGGTTATTAAAAGGGTCAGAAAAAAATATCTAAATCTAAATATCTAATATATGTACATACATAACTATTAATTTGTATATAAAGGCATATAAAATAATTCAATATTTAAAAGAAATTACTATTTTTTATACAAATATATAATTAAATTAATCAATTTTGGTAAATAAAAAAGGGAAATAAATAGCAAATAGATTCTGCATCTCCTTTTTAATTTACAAATTAACCACTGCATTAATTCGTATATTTAAATTATTAATTTTCCATTTTTGTTTTAATGCTTCACACAATATAATAATAGACACAACAAACAAATATAAAAGGCAGTGTTAAACAAATCTTAAATATTGAAAGAGAATAGCGTTAAATCAAATTAAATTGACAAATTGACCGTTGCTCCGGCTTCCTATACAGTGAGGCCTGCCCACAAATAAACCGATTTGCATTAGCTTTCACTGTGGGAAAGTCTATTTTAAAAGGGGCGTGAAATATGGATGATGAGCCCACTCGCTAGATGAGCACACCAGGGGTCAAGAAAGTAGAGAAATAACTGAGAAAAAGGAAGCAATATTAATCAGTTTTTAACTAGAAATGGGAATGCTTTGTATATTTATATAACATTAAATACAATATTCACATATATATATATAAATATTTATTTATTTAATGTGTTTTTTTTTGTATTAATTGTAATATTTATTCAATATTTGATTCTTATATTAATTTCGATTTTTATTTAATATTTTTCCCATATTTGTCTGAGCTCTAATATAATCAAAAGCCAGACAAAACTCGGGAAGCCAAAACCCATAAAAGGAGCGGCGCGGCAACTTAATGATCCGCATAGGCAGAGAGGTCGAAAAGCGACACGCGGGGCAGCGTAGGTGTTAAATTTGGGCCTCCTCTACGGTTTAAATTTATATATATATACACATATATATATATAGTATAGTATAGTATATATATTTTAATTTTTGGCTGCTGCCGCTGTAAGCCAGAAGTTGCTGCACTATGGCAAAAGTTATAGTAAATATTAATATATTTCTAGGCTTAAGAATTTTATATAAATAAATGTTATATAAAAAAGTATCAAAAATAATATATATTTAAACAAATTAAATACAATTTTAAAACAGTTAGTTACTAATTGTGAATAAAACACCAAAAGTAAACACAAATCTGAGCCTAAAAAGATCTCATTACATAAAGATTTTACATTTGAAATTTTTTTGATTTGCTCACATTAAATTGTAGAATTTTTGTTATATTTTTCTGGGTCTGCACCTTTTTCCTAGTATACAGATAAAACATTGTACATATATCTCTTAATAGTGCCACACAGATGGAGAGCGAGTGCAAAGGGTTGAGGTTGAGTGATTTGAGTTCGAGATCCGAGTTCCCAGTTCCAAGTTCGAGCTCGTGTGCATGTGGCACGAAACTTGTTGAAGCGTATTTATGAACATGAATGAATCAAGCTGAATGAATGAATGAATGGCTGAGCGGGTGAGCGAGTGAGTGAGTGAATGAATGAAGCCCACATGCAATGGGAGGCCAGTTGGTAACCAAGACGAAAATCCAAAAATCAAAGCCAAGACCAACTCCATTCATTGTTTTGTGTAATTATGTACATTTAATTTGATGTGTTCTTTGTTTCTTCGCTTCTTGTTTTTATTCCAAGTTCTTATTTTTGTTTTTATTTATATTTGTATTTTGATTTTCTTTTATTGTCCCATTGACCTAACCACCCAAGACAAAAGAACATCAAAATCAAAATAAAGACAAGAACAGGAAGAAGGCTCAAAAAATAATAATAAAAAAAAACAAACGCCCAAAAATAATAGGTACAGGTGTCCAGCTCTATGTAAAGTCGCAGTCAAAATAGAAAATAAATGTTTAGAAAATGTGCAAAAAAAAGAGAAGTCAAGACAAAAATAATGAAATAATACACGATCCACACACGCATCTGTGTGCGTGCGGAAAAAGAAATCAAAACACAAAAGCCTCAAAACAACAAATCAAAATAAGCAGCATATAAATTATAAGCCAAAAAAAAAGGAAGGAAAAAATTCAATCCAGAAGATAGATTTTTCCAAAAAACTAACAAAGCTTTGGATACTCTTTTAACTTTAATTAATAGTCTATTACGTATACGTAATATACATACATACAATAAATGGTACGTATCTTTTATGTATTACGTAGACGTAATTACATCCTATATAATTTATATTCACTTAACAAATAATAAAATAATACGTATTTTATATTTATTACGTATACGTAAATAAATTACAACCAATGTGTATTTATTACGTATACGTAATATGCTTTTAAGAAGAAAACTGAAAAGACGGTATGAAAAGTGAGGATATATATTTCAAAAAGAGAGCTAATAATTAATTAATTTTCATGTTAGATTGTAAAAAAATGTTAATACCCTCCAAAAGAAAGGGTATACCTTACAAAGAAACAAGTTGCCGCCGTTTGTCTTCGGTTGCCAAGAGGCCTCAAAATGGAAATCAAAATAAACGAATCTCGAGAGGGGCCTAGGGGGTAGGGGCAAGGGTAAGGGGAGATTTGTGGAGCCTATTCTCCAGCTCCAGCTCTAGCTCTCTCTGTCTCTTTTTCTCTTCTCAGTTTTGCCTGAGATCAATTTACGTAATTTAAAAGCTTCGCTTAGACTTGGGCCTTTGTGGGTTAAGGGGGTTAAAAGTGATGAAAAACGAGAGGTGTATGGAGAGGGGAATGGTGTTAAGGGACCGGAGCTGTGCGTACTACTATAAGCGATGATTATGATGATGATGATGATGATGATGGGATCATGTGGCATATATAACTTGGTAAATGTGTGTGTGCCTAGGCATTGTCACAAGTTGATTTCTCATATTTATGAATGAAATTTGCCTCAGGCAAAGAAATGGCATCTGATGAAATTCACAAATGGGCGAGGCTAAGATACAGATACAGATATAAAATTAAGGTTCTCAAATAAAAGCAAGGAAATAGGCAAATAAATAAAATTATTAATAATGATCTAAACAAAAATATATAAATATAAAATATATTATATAATTTTTTATAAAATAAACCTTAAGATATTTGGTCTAGCTAAAGATACAATATATCTTTCATAGCCGCCTTTCTCAGTTATTGTTGGCTCGATTATTCAATTTTGATGGAATGCCAAGAGCACATATGTACATACTTGGCCAATTATTCATTTCGCCCACTAGAACAGAAATCGATTTTAAATTAGTTCACCGATCAAAACTATTCTTCCTAAAATATATATGATACACATATAAGTCTATATGTATGTATATATATCGAACAGTGCCAATGAAGTGTTGAATGAAATCGAGAAATTCTGCTATTTGGAGGTTGATTTACCTTTGGCAAAAGCGTGAAATTTTGTGGAAATTGTTTTTATAATTTTATTAGCGATGCATTTAACTGAAAAATTTATGTATTTATTTTAACTTTGGGTCTAGTTTATATATTTCAATATTTGGCAATAATAATAGTTTGTTGTTTAAATATAAACACTTTGCTGCGAATAAGTTAAAAATTTCAAACTTAAACCATTAACTTGTGGGTTTTTTTTATATATATGTATTTTTATGTATATCACATAGTTAAGAACTTTTCTTAACAATTTTATGTAATTACAATTAACTTTGATCGACTCACAGCTGTATGTTGACCCATAAATATAAATTTCCTAACTCTCCTCCCCAAGTGATCTCTTTTAATTTATGTAAAAAATAAATAAGAAATATGAGAGAAGAGAAAACAGCAGACTGTGATGAGATCAGAGATGATGATTGATCATTATTAATAGCAAAGACAAAGAGATCGTAATAATACAAGAAAATATGAGTGAAAAGACCTAATTTAAGTTAGGCAAATATTAATACAAAAATAATTCTAATTTATAAGAAAATATTAATAATAAATAAAAATCATAATTAACAAAAATGCATATTTTAATTTAAACTCTGTGCTAAATTCTTTAAACAAGAATTAAGATTCGTTGCTTGAATGACAAAAGTATTGTTTAGAGAAAATAAAGCACAATAAATAATATTAAATAATCAAAATACTAAAAAAAGAAAGCAGATTATATTAAAAGAAATATTATAGGACAGCCAAAGTTCATAAATAATTTATAAACATTTTTGATTCTCTGCTTATATATAGTAAATATTATAATGACACAACAGGATCGTCTCCTAGTTAGAAATATCTTCTACAAAGTTATATCCTATATATCATAAGTATTTCTATCCCAAGTATATATATAGTATAACCAAAGACGATCCATGAAGTTGAGAAGAATTTACGTGTAGAATCAAACAGAAGAAAACTAAACGATTCCGATGCCGATGGCGTAATAGATCGACGGGTGGTTAACTATATATTGGGTCGGTTTGGGTCGGATCGGTGATCGGTGGTAGGTGGTAGGTGGTCTAAGGGGTTAGTGGGGGCGTACCGCCCGAGTCTCGGTTGCGTAAGCGTTTCTCCGTACTGAATGTGTGTGTGTGTGTGTAATAAGAGTAATTTATATGTACATTCGTACGCCTGTATTACCATATAATTAGATACTCGAGAGTTTCTTGACACCGGGCAACTTTTGTGGGGAGCGTGTGTTACCTCGCTGGCGAATTCCGATTTTGATTCGAGCCCCGAAATTGTATCGAACAGTTTATCAGCTCTATTAACAGATCTCTCAAGTGCTCAAGCTTGTTTCGGCCTGACAACGACAAAAAAAAAGAATCATAAAAAAAAAACGAAAAAATGCGTAGAAAACGAGATACTCGTACGAGTACTCACACTCGCACTCAGAGCTTTGTTCAAGTGGTGCCCAAAAAGTAGTCTCAGCGAACTTCTACCCGCGTTCCGGAATTCCTCAACCACTGCGATGCGATTCTTGGAAACCCCCAAAAAACGAAAGAAAAAATTAACAAAAAGTCCGTTGAGAAGCTTAGCAAATAAAGGTATATTCATGGGAATATATGTACCATGGATACCGTGAGCAGACTAGAGAAATTTAAAATTAAAACTTTAATTATTTCTTAATAGGCAATTCATTTTAAAAGGGTTTTTGACAATATTGAAATTAAAATTAAAATTATTTCAATTAATTCAATTTAATTATTTCTTAAAGAAATGAAATACATTTCGAAAGGGGTTTTGAAAGTATTGAAATTAAATTCAAAGTTCTCAATTAAGAATTTAATTTTAATTCAATTTATAAAATCACTAGATATTCAGAAATTCCATAAAAAATAATGTTAACAACTGTCATACTTTCTTTTGTTAAATTTTTTAAATCTGTTTACAAAGTAAATAAATAAAAAAAAAAGTAATTGTGTGAACATGTTGATCATTTTTATGATTCAAAAGATTTTGAAAAAAAAAAATAATAATAAGCAACGCTAACATTGCTAAATCGAAAAAAAAACTAAATGAAATAAGTATTACAAATTATTTTATTATTTTAAAATCATTTAAAATATGGCCATGCAGAATTAAGTTATTATTTACTTTATTCTGATTTGGAATTATTAGGAAAAATCAACTTCTAATCAGAAGAAAGTAAATAATAAATTTAGGAGTTAATTTTTCTTATTATATGTATGTATGCATGTATGTATATAAATCTAAAAACAAAGGAAGCATAATTAATTGAATTAGCGAAATCCCTGGGAGTCCTTAACACATAAGAAACAAATTTAAAAATTCTTTATAAGCCCTCCGGAATCCCATCGAACGTAATCTAATAAGCGAAATCGCCTTAATCAATCGAAGCTTAAAGTTTAATTGATTGGAAAATTTGTTTGCTTTTTTAATTCCTCAGAAAAAAATATACATATACGTATATACATATTTTATTTTATTTTTAAGAAATTGTAAAGGAGGGAAAGAAATAGAATTAGTTCTTTGTTTATATATAATATATATAAATCTTTTTTTTTTTTTTTAATTTTTTTTATTTTTTATTTTTTTTTTTTTACTTTTTTAGGCTTTTTTTTGTTTTCTTGGTTTGGCTGGCGGGTGGGGGGCACAATGGGAATGGGGCAAAATTTTGCCAGAAAGGGAAAACCTGAAATGACTACGGCAGAAAATAAAAACAAAACAAAAATACAAATACACAAAGTAAGGGAAAAGAAGCAGCAGCAGCCGTAAGCAAAGAAACACGAACAAAATGCGAGGCAAAAACACAACAAAAAATCTCATATTGTTTTGGCCTTCAAAAATTTTTGGCGGGCAATGAACCAACAACAACCGACAGAGACAGAGACAGACGCAGAGAAAGAGAGAGCTCACACAGACGCTGGGAGAAGGGGACGGGTCGATCTTTGGGGGCAGCAGCTTACACACATGCACGCTGGAGAAGGGGGAGGTGAGGTGAGGTGTCTGTGTGTGTGCACTTAAAACTAAAATTAAACTATAAATTAATTGATATTCTTACTTTTCATATCATAAAATTCATCAATTAACCAGTAGCTTTCTTTTTTGTTTATATAAAATATTGAAAAAATTACCTTTTTTTTAACTCATAATAAGCAATTAACTTGGCTTTCAGTGTCTTTGATATTTCTGTGGCTCCACCAAAATCGTTCCTCCAACCCACCTTTAAGCCCCTCACCACATTTTCCCGGGCCTTCTTTTGGGTACAGGCTCCCCTTAGCCCCCCTTTAAGCACTACGCCTCTGAGCAACGCATTGCGTGCAGACTTTCAAGTAGACAACAACACACAATGGGAGTAAGAAGTGGAGAAAATGCGAGAGAAAGAAAGACACAGAGAGGGGGGTGGGGGGAGATGCCGGCCGGCGCCCACCCCCTCCTCTCATCAAAAAACCCAGCAAACCCCACCACACACGCATACACACAATTTGGGCAAACAGTGTCACCACAAAAAAGGGGAACCACAAATGTTGACACAGCGAATTCTGAAAAAGATAGAAGAAACGCTGCCATATTCCATATTGCGCAAAAAAAAAGGGAACAAGTATTAGCGAAAATCAATAAAAGAATAACAAGAGTTAAGTCAAATATGTATGTAGGAGAAGCGATTACTTAGTCACAGTAGCTAAGAGATTGAAGATAATATATGTATATATCGAAATATCTATCTTAATATTTAACTCGATATCTATTCAAATATCTATTTTAATATCTATCGAAATATTAATTTAAATATCTATAAATCGATCTTAATATCTATCTAAAAAACGAACTTAATAACTATCTAAAAATCGATCTTAATATCTATCTAAATATCTAAAAAAAAATTCTATCGTAATATCATAATTTATCTAAATATCTACATATCCACCTATTCATCAATCTAACTACTATCAAAATATTTATCTATCTAACTATTTACAATCCACTTATTTATCTATCTTTTTATCCATCAATTGATCTATCTTTGCATGTCTTTTTATCCATCTATCAATCTGTGTAACTATTTCTCTTATTGATCTATGAATCTGTCTTTCTCAATCTATCTGACAGATAGAGCTCCCAACCTAGTAATTTCATATCCTTAATCTATAATATATCCCATTTTGCAGCATCCTCAAACCACTGTGCCTCATTGGGTGGGGCAGACAGAGACAAGGACAAAACAGAGACAGAGTCAGAGTCAGAGTCAGAGTCAGAGTCAGACTCAGACACAGAGACAGAGACAGAGATGAAGTGGCTGAGGGAGTGGGGTCTTGAGGTGCATGAAGGAACTTATGCCATATCCATAAAAGTACAATGTGTGGTAATGAATTGGTGGGGCAAGGGATAGGGGGATTGGGGCATGGGGGGCAATGGTAGTGGTGGCCAGGATCTCGCGGCAGACAGCAGACAGGGGAGGGAAGAGGAGGAACTGGACAGGGACTGGGACAGACGATGGCGGCATCGTTTCACACGGTCATGCTTTACATGGTAAGTAAATTTTGAGTGATGTTCTGAAGTGAAAAGAGACGCAATAAGTACACTGAAACAAATTGTTTAATTACATTTTTACAAAAAAAAAAAAAAAAAAAGTTTATTTTTAGAAAGTTATTATATCATTACATTTTCCGCTTAAAAAAAGTATATATTTAATCAAAAGTTTTATCAAAAAGTGTTTTATAAAAATAAATGCAATTAAATAAATAAAATAGAAGCAAAATTTAGAAACATAAAAATGTTAGATAACAAATTGTTTACAATCTGTATTCATTTTTTTTTTATGAAAAAACTCACCCTTATTATTTAAAATCCATATCGATCTTAATTTTTGTCAACTGTTCGTTGTGGGTAGACTGGCAAAAACAACATCATCATCATCATCGACGGCGTTGTCTACGAGTCCATCGCTCATCGGCGGCTCCACTTCAGAAAACCGTAAAAATGTTTAACTTGTGTCTAATTTGTGAATACAAAGTGAAGGAACTCTCTTCCTGCCGTGCATTTAAAACGGCCATTCCAGAATTCCGGATCCGCGACTGCGAATTTGCGAGTCTGCGGATCCAAGAAGGCGCTCAAGGGGTGGGGGCGTGGTCCCAAGCAGCAACCTGTTGCCTCCAGTTAGAGAAGATGAGAGGACTTGATGGATTCCAGAAAAGAAGATGAACAAAAAACAGCCTTTAATGGAGTCATTGAAGCTGCAGCCTTTTGGCACTTTGTTTTAAATTTGGCAGCAGTTTCCTTAGGTTTATTTTTCAAGGCATTTCTTCGGTGCTAAAATATATATAAAATTTCTTAAAAAATATAAACTTTTGTTTTTAAAATGAAAGAAATATTTATTTTTTACTTTAAAATTCCTACTTGTTAAATGCGTGCCAAAAAACTTGGGCGATTGATTCCTGGAAGCCAGGGCATTTCCTTCAATTAAGAAACCTTCATTGGTGATCAGAGGTGGCAAAGTGTTACCCATGAAATAGCAGGCAAAAAACACAAAATAAAAATAAAAACCTAAACGCAGAAATAAAAGAAAAAGAGAACGAGCACAGGAATCATATGAAAGTCGAGGCACGCTCTGCTGGGCAAATGAACTTAAAATTCCGTTAACGTTTTGCTTGCTTAATAGGATTCCCTTTTTATTTCTCATTCTCCTTGTTTTTTTTTTGTTATATTTTTTTATTTATTTATTTTTTTTTTCCTTTAACCCGAAGAAGAACTCCAAGGGGGAGCTGTGATCATTCCAAGCTCGAATTTTGAACCCATCTCAAAAGTTATCTCCTTTGAGGTTTTGCCTAAAAATTATAAGGAATTTTCTAGCAAAAGCCTTTGTAAGCATTTTTGGAAATTATTTTGGAAATATTTCATTCCCTTTTTATACCTGGAAGCAGACATACATATATATATATACATGTATATATATATATATATATATTCGATCAGATAATAATAATTAATGAAGTACAGTTACTGTGCTGCCGGCTGCGTCCTGGTAACATCAAAAGTTGTGGCTCAAAACTTTTAAACAGATTTTCTAGCAATATTTCTGGTGCCAAAGTGCCATTAGTAGTTTAATTTATTAGTTAAATATTTTAAATTGTTTTTAATGTTATTTATTGTTTAAAATACAAACTAGGTTTAAGAGCTATATATTAAATATCAATTAAAAAAAAAGAACATCACCTTAAATCGAAAAAAAATCACACAGAAACTCAGATTTATTTAAATGACAATCACGTAAATGACTGATCAACGAGTCATTGAATGTCAATGTATAATTTTCCCATGTCCCCGAATCGAATAAAGCGAATTAATTGCCGATCTTTGTTATATATACATATATATATAGTTATATATATTTCTTTTACCCAGCGCCTATCTTCTTTTATGTTTGCCTTTTTTCACTCTTTGGCAATCTTGTGAGTCGCCAAAAGACTTTATCAGAAACGCGGAGAATTCAAAGAGAAATAGAGGAAAAATCAAATCAAATGGGCAATTAATCAATCAAAAAAAAAAAATGAGAAACTACACGCACAACTGTCGAACTTTGGAACAATTGTCACTTGATTCAATAATGGCCAAAGATATGGCCAACAAAATCGCAACGATTCGCAACGGTTCGATCGAACTTTTAGGCCCAACAATTAGTTGGCAATTGTGAGAGGCATTATTTTCTTTGATTGCCAACTGTGGCGAATGCGATATGTTTGGTGGCATCTATATATACATACATATATAAAAAGATATATATATATATATATTTTAGATAGCTGCTCTCGATCCGAATCGCGATTTTATAGCATCTCTCAGCTGTTGCCAGGCCAACTTAACGGGCCGATTATTAGGCAAATTAAGGAATGTCATCGCATACGATTTGCATATTCACCGCAACAGGTTCAGGTTCATCCGTGGCTCTTCTGTCGGCACAACTCCATTGAACTCGATTTCTTGGTCTGTTCGACTATCTACATACATATGTATATGATTTATAAAAAATTAAAATTAACCAGAATAAAAGAAACATCAAGCATTCGTGGATCGTGACTTTGAGGGGGGATCCCTCCCTTATCGGGCACGACTCCAAATGAAGCGATTACATTGGGACCACAAGTTTAACAAATAATGGATAAAATAAATAATATAAAATATGTATATATAATATAATTTATGAGCTGTCTCGATGGGTTTTTTTTTTAAATGTATTTACCATTTATTGGGCTAAATCATCATTTTTTTCTTCTCTTTTCTTTCGTTTTTCTTTAAAATTAAATATGCTGAATGAAGAGAAATATTTATAAATGCTATTTAGAAGTCTTATATACTGGCTAACATTTTTAAACTATTTTAATTTATAGATTAAAGAATTTTTTAGTTGATTGTTGAATTTAATAACAATATTTTGCATATTTTACATTCTTATATCAAAGAATTAGCTACTTGTATTAAATATCAGAAAGTAATATTTAGGTAAATGGAATAAAAATGTATATAAGTGTCTTAAAAACATTTAAAGATTTCAATTAATATATTACAAATTCTTGTTAGTTTCCAAATATATTTAAAGGCATTGCTTTATTTATATTCCATGTACAAATTTATTAGCAAAAGGTTAAGTAGCACAAGTATAAATTCATAAATAGAAAAACATTTATAGCCTGCCTAAGAGTTCATATCTAAATAACAAATAATTATAAATTATTCTGAATTAATTTTTAATAAATTAAGCAACTAATGAATAATTATTTTTAAATATTTAATTAACAAACATTTGCAATTTCCAGATCGTGTCACGCTGACATCGCTTCAGTCTTCTTTTTGTTCCTTTAACTTTTTTTGGTTCATTGTATTTTCTGCAGATTTGTTTGAGACAGAAAAATAGAAGAAGCAAAGACCCAAACTTAAGTCGGAATCGGCCGGATTAGATTGAGATTTCATTAATTAGTCGATGTGTTTGAATGGCTGTCTCTGCGATGTCGCCTGATATGCTCACTCAGCGGTTGCCAGGGGGCTGGCTTTCGGCTTTCGGCTGGGGAAGCTCGATCCACCTGACTATATCTCTATATCTATATCTGTATCCGTATCTGTATCTGTATCTGTATCTATACCGGCCCGTGGCGCGCGTTGTCAAATCAATGCCATTTCAAACATTTCGTATGCAAATGAATCGTTTGAGGCGTCGCATAAATTATGAGCATAAAAATGCCAACTACGAGAGGAGCGGAAAAAGATTTCAAATAATATTAACTTGGCCGCAAAGCAGCAGCACGTGCGGCTCGAAAACGGGTTTATATTTTATTTATTTATTTTATTTTTATTTTTTGGTGGCGTCGGGGAAATGTTCATTTTGCGTAGGCCAAAAAGAAGTTACCACAAGAGAGATATATGTGCGAACTGTTGCCACAATTCCCATAGAACCAAACCCAGAATCCGGCCAGAACCAAAAGGACGGAACATTGTGATAAAAAGAGTCCAAGAATTTCAAAAATTTTGTAAGAATATGGCCCTTTATATACTCTTTAGAGATGTATTTTATTTTATTGTAATTTGAAGTTCAATTGACGTTAGAGAGAAGATTTTTGCAAGTTTATTTTGCATTTTTTAAAACAAAAGCTACATTGAAATTAATTTCTGTACAATATTTATAATATTTTGACTCAAAAGTGTGGCTCCCTTTGAAGGGTATCGAAAAAGGGTCGCCGACAGACATCGAAAATTGGACTTAAAAGCCTTTCGGTTGCCGCTTTCAGTTCAAAAGGAAACGCCAGAAAGATATGCAAGGAGTTTGGCGTTTTGTCTTCTTTTTTTTTTGTTCTTTTATTTTTTTTTGGGCTTTTGCTTTTTAGGGCAACAAGATTTCATTTCATTTTAACTGGAATCAAATTACGAAACCGACGACAATCAGGCAGACGATGATGATGAGGGCCAGCAGAAGAGAGTCCAGGAAAAAATTGTGAATGGAGGAGTAACTGACTTTAGATTTCTTTTATATAAGCGGGAAACTTTAAAAATAAATACATATACATATTATTTTATATTTTAATTTAATTCAATTTTATATTAAAGACTTAAAAAACGTGTTAAATTTGTAACGAATTTATTAGGTTTAATAAAAAGCTACTTGGAATATTTTAAAGCTTTGAAAAGTAATGAAAATTTACCAAAAAACAGAAAAATGCCTTAATTCTTAATCTAAAAATACTTAAATAATTTTTTCTGCATTTTTTGCACGAGTTAATATCACATTTTGTACCATAATTTGGAAAAACCTATTAGTTTTCTATTTTATATATATTTTAATAATACAAAAATCCTATAGTTGAAATAACTAGAATTAATATTTGGTTAACATTTAATTTTGAACATCAGTATTCCGAACATAAATATATAAGCTTAAAAATCCGTAAGACATATTCAACGATACGTTTTTTTTTTATTCTCGCTCTTCTTCAATGCAAAGTGCTCTTCATTCACAGAACTCCAAACTCCAACTCCAAGTTGGTTTTGTTTTCATTTTATTTTTTGTTTTTTTTTTTTTTTGCCTTCATTTCATGTATGTATTTTGCGTTGCTTTTTTCGGGGACCTTTATGGCTGTCCACTTCAGTTTTTAGCCTGCTTTTCTGAGCCCGAAACGATCGTTCCCCCCCTCCCCTCGTTTCCCACCTTAACGTCTTCGTATTACTTAGCAAATTAATAACCATAAAAATCTTAATGCCCAGCGCTAAAGAAACGAAGTCTTTAGCTTGCCTGTTGAATTTCTTATGAAAAACGTTTCGCTAAACTCACAAAAAACAAAAACAAAAATAAAAAGAAAAAAAAAATCAAGAAAAAGAAATACTGAACCTACAACTGAGTAGGTTGAAAAAAATTTAACAGAAGTACAGGAACAAAATCAAATTACAGACAATACTCTATGTTGAGTATATTTTATACATAATAAAAATAAAATAAATATAAATAAAGTTTGTAATATATAATAAATATATAGATGAGGAATATTAAGAAATAATTTTAATTAAGGTAATTATCGTTATCGATATAAATGTTTTAAGTTTTAATAAGTAAAGTTATATTTCGCAAGCAAAATTCGATAAGCAGAAAATAACTCTTTTCTCTGTTGTCCTTTTTTTCTTAAATAATTGACTATTACATTTTTTCTTGGTTTCGTTTTTTTTTTTTTAAATTTTTATTTAATTTAATCATTTTAATCGATGCAAAGAAAGAATTGTAAATGTTTTGAAAACAGAATATAGTTTAAAATAACAATTAAAAAGCTTAATGTTAACGTTCTTATGTGGTTTATTAAATATTTATCTATAGTTCTTTTATATTCCTCCTAAATTCCCATCATCGAGTGTCTACTGTACCGAAAAAAGGCAGAAGACACAAAGCCAGGCAGAAGAAGAAGATTAACAGAAGTGCCGCCATTTAAATTTATTTACTTACGAGTGTGAACTTTATGCCCGTGGCGTTCGCCTTCCCCTTAACCCCCAGGGACCCCTTAACCCCTCGCAGTTGGCCATTCTTAACCCTTTTTTGTTGTTGTTGGTGTAGAGTAAAGATCGGACGCCACCGTTGTCAATGCCAAAATGTGTGACGGTCGCCAGAGATCCCAAAACTCGATCTTAGTTCGCTTCCTGCCCCGAAAAAAAAGGGGGGGAAAATAAAAAAGTTATGCGGAGCTGTGCAACCTTTTTTGTTTCTCACATAATCGAGCGAAATAATGCGGCCTAGGTAGATCTCATTATGGGGTTACCAAGAAATACTCGTCTTTTTTTTAGTTTCTTTGTTTTCCTTTTTTACTTATTTATTTCTTTATTTAATTTTATTTTTTTTTTGCAAAAGGTAATAGAAACTTTCACTTTGTGAAAATTTACAGAGCAAGAAACCCATAAAAAGGGTAGGTTGAGTAGGAAACCTTTTGCGATTATCTAAGGGGAAATTATTTAACAGGGTTTCCTAGGGGTTTTAGGTTTGAGATTTATTTAGAATATTTTTTATATTTTTATTTCAAATATTTGCTTGCTTGAAATTTTCAAGCTGTGAGTTTCTAAATTCATGCTTCAGTGTTGGTTATGTGCTTAAATATATAAATATGTTTAGGGTTCATAAAGATAATAAATTAAAATGAATCTTTTATTTATAGAAATAAAAATTTTTAAAATTTAATTTAGCCCTCAACGATTTCCATTCCCCCTTACAGACCCTTGCCTCTGGCCATCTCCGAAGCCTATTTGAAGTCATTAAGATCAATCTAATGGCAGACCAAAGTGGGTTAATCCCCACAGAGAGACACAAATCACAAGCCTTAAGTGGCTTTCAGCACGAAGTCTGTCTAATTAAATTCTGAACGCAAATAACTTTCAATTTCCTTCGGGCCAAAAAAAGCTAAAATGGGCGGGGGAGAGGGGTTATAGGAACAGTTTGATAATGTGTAGAAACATGAGCAAACATCGAACCACCATCCATCCATATATAATTATATATTATAGGGCTATGAAATACATAAATAATTAAGCCAAGCGTAGAGAACTGGAGGCAAACTCAGGTCTTAGCCCTTCATTGTCAACCCGCTGCTGTCGCCTGATTAGCCCCTTCCCCCTCTGGATCCCCCATATATATACATATATATGATAAAAAAAAAAAAAAAACTGACAAATCAAGTTGGCTCACATTCCTCCAGTCGCAGCAAATTCATCGCATAAAACAAAATTAAATTCAAAAGCCATAAAAAAGTCTTTTATACGCACTGTGTGCTTCGCCTGGCCTGACTTGGCTTGACTTGGCGATTGTGACTTCCCCTTTCGATTTTGGCCATGTTCGTTACCAAACCAACGATCCCGGCACCGACTCCCCGGGTTGTGTCTATGTCTGTCTGTGTGTTCGAGTCGGGTATGTAAATCGATGTTTTAAATATTTATAAAATTTAATTGCGTTTGTTATGCGTATTTGCTGCCGACTGCCGATAGCCGATTTGCTGACTCTTTGGGCTACCTCAAACACGCACATTCTTTCCATATTCACACTTTGTCTTAGGCCAGACAGGTGACAAAAGTGTCAAGAGGAAACTCTTGATGGGAATTAAATTGTATTAAAATAAATAAAAAATATGATATATAACAAAATATAGATAATCTGATAAGATAAGCTGAACTAAAGATTTTTAGATCTTAAAAAGGATTTTCTGTTATATGTGATAGTCTTGTTTGTATACTTTACTTAGAATTTTTTACACCAAAACTTTACAGCAAACTTTGTTTTTTTTTTCTTACAAAATTCCTAATTGGCAGTTTATATTGTTTAAATATTGCATATTTCTATGCTTCTTGAATTTCGAAATAAATTATAAACACATATTTCAAACAGTTTTATTTCAAGTTAGAAAAATGGTATAGATATTTTCTCTATAATTAGCTTTTATAAAATTTAAATATTTATATATTATTTCAAAATTCTTGTAATTTATTATCCCCTATCACTTTGGTCGCCTCTCTGAACTGAACCCAAATTCGGCTACATCCCCTCTCTGTTCCCGAAACGATCCGCTGGAACCATTCATAGAACAAGCCAATCTACTCAGCAAGAAATTTATGTAACTGCGCAGATAAATTGTATTTCTTTGGCTTTTCGCCTGAGTCTGTTTTTTTTTTATTTATTTATTTTTTATTTTTTTTTTTTGGCTATAAGTTCTAAGCGATCCGAAACAGCTGAGCCAGCTGGGCAGGGGGACGGGTTCAGAACCAGTAACCAGTACGCAGTTCCATAAGTACCAACCAGTATATATACCCTTTATCCCTATTATTCCCTTTGTTAATTGTAAGTGGCACTTTTAATAGGTTTTTTTGTAGTTCTTTTCCTATTCTTATTTTGGCTGTTCTTTTTTAACTTAATTATAATTTCGATACACTCGCTGGGGGCATTGTAGTGTAGGGGTTATAAAATCTTATTTAAAAGTCCTCAAGTTTTGAAGTCTTTAATTAAAATATTTTCTTATTGCTAATTTTTTTTTAGTAATTTATGCAACCCCTTCAGGCCTAGGATGGATGGACACCTTCACTGGCGGATTTATGGCAAAAACCTTTCTAATGATGAATAATCGTGGTTGGGGCTTTGACAAATCGAACTTTTTGGGGAAACGTGTGTGTGTGTGTGTGTCTCTGTATCTTTCAGAGATACTATATAGGTGTTGCCCGGGCTATTTGAAATTCAAATGATTGGGGCGAAATTTCAATGGCTTTTCCCCACCAACGGCCATGATTGTGGCTTGTCCAGTGCCGCTGGCTGTTTTGGCCCGCAGTTTGAATTGGCCATGGATCTGGGATTGGGCATTGGAACAGGGACTGTAACTGGGACTGGATGACGCCACCAGGTTTTGCTCTTTATATATATTTATATATATATATTATATATAGGTAGACTTATACTATTTATTATTTTGGGCCTCGGAGTCTCTCTCTGGGGGCGTGAACGGCAGACACTCCGGTTAACGTCTCGATATTCACACGCCGCTTAATTGACTTCCATAACTGCGCCGAAGAAATCGTTTTCCAATCATTAGTTTTTTGTGTTCCTTAACCCATTGTTGCCGCCCAGAGTTAGGGCTACTCCTCTGGCCTTTACACGAGAAATAAAAAGAAGGTGAAGTTTAAGAAAGAAATTGTTTTTGGAAATTTATGTTGTTTGAAATGGTTTTAGAATTTATTATATATTATTAGAGTTATATATTTTCTATATAAAAAATATAGCAATCATTTTTAACAGTTACTTACTTTCAAAATATTTATTTTCTATATAGAAAAATAATTAAATAAAATATCTAAGTAGATGTACATTTCGTCTCCCAGTAACTTTTCAATCTATATACAAAAATATATAACATTTATTTCTGTATATATTTATACATACATATTTATATGCGTAGCTAGACATTTACATTTAATTTCTTAAAGTGCACCTGCAATATCTACTTGGAACTATCGAGACGATGGCAAAAGTGCCAGGTCGCTAATTGTAGCCGGGAAATTAGAGCGGTCCGGTCCGTCGTCTCTAGGATTTTGTGTTAATTTCTGCTCGCCTTTGCTCGCTTTTATTTTAATTTTATTTTACTTTACTTTATTTTTATTGCAGGTCCCTCTGCCCTCTGCTACCTGAAGGTTTTCACTTTGGTTTTTAGGGTTTTAGCTTGGCTCGATCTGTGTAGCTCTTGGTCATTAGGCCGAGTTCACAGATTTTGCCGCTGTTTGGTCTTGTATCTGTGGCTGTATTTGTATCTGGCGAATGTATCGGAGCGCTCGCACAATGTTTGCTCAAGCAATTCATTAATCATTGATAATTACATTAAATGTAGGCCTACCTGCGCATGCGTCGCCTAATGAACGTGGCTAGCTTGTATTTTTTTTTTCCTTACAGACAGATAGATAGTTCGCCGGCGTTTAGTTTCTAATTTTTCAACTTGTTGCCAAGCCGGCTTTTAATTGTCCGTGAATTATAGAAACACGGGACATTGGACAGACCCGGTTTTTCGCCTCAACACGGAGCGTGTTTTATTTTTGTTTATATATGTATATATTTTTTTTTTTGCTACGTGCAACTGTGGTATCTAAAGGGAATCTGTTTCGGCCCTTTTCCGCGAAAACCTAACTCTATTTTAGCCCAGTTAAAAAAGCGTGCAGACATTTAAAGGTGTTGCTTGGATTGTTTTTTTTTTGTTCAAGTTTAAAAATGTTTGGTTAAAGTTGTGAGGAAATTTCGATATTTTTTGTTTTGATTTTAAGTTTAAAAGTCTTCTAAGATTTGTTAAATTTAAAATAAAAATAAAATAGACACAACTAAAGGCGCTACAATAGGCCCAAGCATCTTAAAGCCATTTACGCAGCAATTAAAACTTAAAAGATATCCTGTCTTAAGATACTTGTGGATCTTGCAGATACATCCAAAGCTGCAGCTACAGATACAACAATATCTACATATACATCTACAGATATTACCACTTGAACTCTGGCCAGACAATAAAGCACTCGAGAAATTAACATAGATTTTGGGACTGGCTAAATCGGGGCCAAATGGGAAAATCCATATGACGGGGGTTCTTCCACTTGGCATTTTCTGCTGTATTTTCTTACTTTTATATATATAGTTTTTATATTTTTTTTGTACTGCGACTGTGGCATGAATCATGGGCTGCGGCTAATGCATTTTCACGAGTCTGGCCAAAAGGAAAAACCTGCCGGGGCCAAAAACGCAGACGATGGCGCGGCCAAATGCGTCGACAACGATGTCTTTAAGCAGCTTTTTTTTTATTCGAGGGGGTGCCCTGGGTTGGAGGGGAGGGGATTAGGGGGTGTGGTGTGTCCAAGGAAAAATCTCTGACAGCGTCGCCGTTGTTGCCCACCAGATGGCGTCATCGTTGTTAGCGTCAACGCCACCGGCCGGCTTAGTCAGAGTTCAGACTTTGAATCGATATTCGGTTGAGGGTATTTATCCTTGAATCCAAGAGGTATATCAGCACTCGAGATGGTTGTGCAATATAAGGGAAATATTATACAAATTTATTTGATATTAAATCGATTGGAATTGGGCAGATTAAAGAAGAAATTCATTAGAACATTTTACTTCATTTTATGAAACTAACGATAAATAAGATATTATTTGACACTTAAAAAAAATTTGATATCTTGCATATATATAATATTGAGCGATATAATATAACATTTCGATTATTTTCTCGTGATATGCGCATTCAATCAGAAATCAAACTGAAGACTTAATTTTTGATATTATTATTTCATTAATTTGCAAGTACCTGAAATGTATACATTTAATTATGAATTATTTATAATAATTTATTTAATTATTTATATACTATTTAAATGATTATTTGCAGGCACTTAAATTGTGCCATTTCTAATGGGTAACCCCGATATCGTGTCCAGTGAGTGGAGACCCACTTGTTCAATGACTCGGTGTGAGTTCACTCAGTGTGCGGGGGCAGCCTGCAGTTTGGTTTTATACAAATTGCAAAGTCATCGACGGGCAAACATATACATATATATGTATATATATATATATACTTATAATTGTATACTTTGTATCCGAATAGTTGCGGCTGTATCTAAGCGGCTAATTGGCTGCTTCTAATCAACGCCATCTCTCTCTCTCTCTAAATCTGTTTTTAGACCACCAAATAAAATGATGAAAAAAAAAAAAAACAGAAAAATGTCCAGAAAAATCGAGACCATTGCGAATATTATGACACCAATGTCCATAAGCGAAACCGTGTCTATTGGCGCCGCCATCGCCGTCACCATTGCGGTTTTTGGGCTACCCAAAAATAAAGAAAAACCAAAAATTATCCATAAGTGGTCGCCGTTTTGTGTATTTTTGGGAAATTTTCGTTGTGGAAATTAACGCTGCAGCCGCTGCATTGTGAATTATGCATCAGTTAATTTGTCTGGCTCTCCGCTGAGAGCCATTTGACATTTGGCCGAAAGCCCGTAATTGAAATGTTCAGCGGCGAGGAAGTGTCAAAGTGGCCAAGGGGCTTTCCCCTCCCTTAACCCATAAAATATTATATATATATATATATATATATATATATATATATGGCTGTGATGGATTTGTTGGGTTTCCAAGGCAGCAAGTTACCACAGGCCCTTTGAGTTATCCTTAGGGGGTTTTTAATATTTTATAAATATATAAATACCTTTTTTTTGTGGCGACTCAAGGTGATTATTTTTATGATTTATTTGTGATCTTCATGGATTAATAGTAAGCTGAAATATTTTTTTAAATTATTTAAGTAAAACTAACGACTTTTATTGAATTTTTAGTTGGCTTAAATATTTAAATACAAACCATTGGGCTTCATTTTCACTTAACAAATTCGTAGTAATTTAACTTAATTGCTTAATGAGTGAAACATTTTTTGCATGCTTTTAATGATATTTAATTGATGTTTAAATATTAAAATATATCTAATATTCATACTGTTGTATGTTCGTTGTATATTATCGCAATCTCAATATAATTGTATATAGTTTTGTAATTCAATCTAAACACTAAATCTAAAATGCAAATAAGGACATGCATGCGAATAATTTTTGGTTAACTAATCGAGTTAAATCTTTATTGGAGCATTTAATCAAAACCCATTGACAAATAGCCACCGAAATCTAGGCAGAAAGTTAAGCCTTAAATCAAAGCCTGGCCTAGACAATATCAGGCTGGGAATCAAATTGGCCAAGTCGGTGTGTTGGGAGCACCTTTGTCACTGTTTAATTTTCTTTTTTTATTTTTGGGTCACGCAGTAGTGGGCCTTGTACAGTGCGTATAATTCGGGGAATGACCAAAACATAATCCCGGGCTTGTTACGATCGATATCTGGCGCTGGTTTTTGTTCCTCGATGGCTGACAATTTAATTCCCGATGCTCATTCATAGGCCTGACTTTTTGCTAAGTTTCTTTTAGTTTGTTTTTGGTTTTTTATGTCGTTTATTTTAGTTTTTTTTTTTATTCATTTTTTCTTTTTGGTTTCTTGCTGTTTTTGGCTTTTGCGTTGTCGAACATTTTCGAGTGTTTTTATTTTTGTTGTTTTCTAAAATGTTTGTCGCTGCGCCGGCAATTAACACAAAAACATTAATTAAGTTACGAACTAATGTCTTTTGGACATCAGTACCCGGCCCTGACAGACAGCCAGACGACATGAATATAAGTCAGCGCACATGTATAGTACAGTGAAGATTATCTATATATTTTAAAGAAAAATAAATAAAGGTTTTTGTTCTAATATTTATATAAATATTGTTACACAAAGCACAAAGCACAACATATACAATCTTTATAAATTAATTATTTAATAATCTTCTATATCGAGTGCTTGCTGTACCCTCTCTCTGTGAATGAGTCGAGCTGCAGACACACGCAACGTTTTTTTTTTTTTTCTTTTGGGGCTTGAGGGATGCGACGCCAGTTCCTTCTGGCCGCTAAAACAAATTTAAACATTTCAATGTTGAAATTCGTTATAAATGAATGGACATTGTAACGGGCAGACGCCTCTGGCAGTAGCAGGGGTGAGGTGAAGAGGGGGAGGGGCCTGGCTGGGGCTGAAAATGGAAAATGGGAATAAGAAAAAGGCCACACGCGCAACAATTGTCTCGCAAAGAAGGCCAAGAGATAGAGATAGAGAGAGGCTGCTAGTGTCATTAATTTACTAAATCTATCTACTAAATAACAAATTATTTATAAAATATATGAGTCTTAATTAATTAAAAAAAAAAAAACTAAGCATTCATCCTGCTTTTCTTAAGCTTTTAGTTTTCCGGAAACCCTTTAAAGGCTCTCTTTTCTTTCTATCTTTTTTTATTAAACCGTTTTCCGCTGTTTACTTATAAGGTATCCATTCCGTTGATCATATCCCTGCCCTAAAGGGTAGTGACAAGTCCCCTGAGCTGGCCAACATAATGATGGCCAGGCCTTAACCATGTCCAAGTACCAAAGCTCGTAGGCATTTTGCTAATTGAGTTGCGACAACTCCCCGTCGATTGTCCCCCCAATATTAGCCCCAAAATACCTCATAAAAATGAAGAAAAAAAATATATTTATGTAAATTTGTACTTATAACCATCGTTGATGGTCCGTGGCCAGTTTGTGAAAATTTGTGTTAACATTTCCGGCCCAAAGTTTAAGCCAAAGAATCGGCTCGAGCAACTTTTACTTTTTGGTTTTTAGTTTTTCGTTTCTATTTTTGTACGTATATACATATATTTTTTTTGGCAATCCCCAGCCTAACCCTTCATGGGCCTCTGTTGCCAAGCGCAAAAATCTAGCCACCATTAAAGGGCCAGCTTTAAAGCCAGCAAAAAAAAGAAAAAAAAAATTAATAGAAAAGGCCTAAGTGAAGGCCGGCCGTAACTTAACTGTGCCCTAAACATTTGCACAGACACACATGCCAGAAAAAAAGAAACAAAATTTATTACGGAACCGCAGATTTCCAAATAGAGCTAGGAAAAAAAAAAAATCCAAAAAGATGAATGGAAAAAATTTGTTGTTTGACAAGCAAACACGAAAGGAAGCTCAAACTAGGCAGAAAAGAAGATCGGCTTTGCTTGTAGATGTACCAAATTAACCGAAATATATATATACATTTTATATATTTATATATATAAGATATTTTGATAAGGGTTATTTGGGATTGTAAATTGGGATTTGAAAATTAAATGACATTTTTTTTTTTACATTTTTTCGATTAATTTAGTCAGATATATCAAAGAAAATATAAAGTATCGATTATAGATATTATTTTCGAATTTTTTTTTACAAATTTATTGATCAGATACATTATCGATTTATTTGTATTTTCTATCATCCAATTTCCAACTGATATTTTTGTATCAATGGAAATACTATTGAGATTATAATTTCCTATAAAAATTAAATTAAACATTTATTTTAATAATAAATAGCATTAAGACTTGAAGTACTAATTAAAAATCTGTTAAAATACGATTTTTCTTGAACAAATCTTAAAACAGAAATAGTTTTTTGAGTTCAATAACGAATATTACTTTGAGGTATAACAAATAAATATTCTCATAATACATAAATCATACTGGTCAGTGTACCTGAATTATTTACCACAGATACTGATACTGGATCAGTACCATTGATACCCTATTTTCGATACCCTTCTCCCTCTCATGTCACATCTCTTACCGAACCCAAAATCCCAAAGCCAAACGATCCCGTTTCCATTCCCATTCCGTATTTCGACTTTTCCCCTCCTCTCCTCCCTGTCACATATCACGTGACACAAATCAAATTCACACCGCAGCTACGAAAAAAAAAAACAAAATAAATAAATACATATAAAAAATACACAAAAAATCAGTCCCAAAATCATTTCAATGGGGATCCGAGTACGGGTTCGGTTCCGGGGTGGCCCATGGCAATTGTGCAAATAAACGAACAAGTTTGTCGACTTGATTAACGAGATAATGACCAATGAAGTGCCGACTATTGACCAATACACCCCGCTGTTTCCCCCTGCCCACCCCTTCCCCCCCGCACCATTTCCATTTCACTATTTAACTATCATCATCATCATCATCATCGTCACGAACATCATGAGCAAATAAAAGTGAGCAGAGGTTCCAAACCGCTGTCAATCATCCAAGTCCGATAAGCGACACTCTTGACACACGCACACCCGGAATTTGGAAATCCAAAAGAATATATATAGTTGTAGTAGAAGAAGAAAAAGGGTTTTCGATTAAATTATACAATTGGTTTTAACATTTAGCTTAAAGTAACTAAGTTTATATATGAAAATATATAACATTTATCTTTAAACCTTATAATGAGTATTAAAAATATAATTGGACGTAAGGCAAGTGTAGGTGTAAATGGCAGAAATTGTGGCTAACAAGTGTTGTTGTTTCCTGCGTGGGTGGAGAAAGACGGACAAACTGTGTGAGAGAGACAGACAAGTGCATGCTGGCAGGATGCAACCAAGGTCCTTTGGTGGGTGTAACTGCCGCGTGGGTGGCCTTGGTGCCCATCAAGACCTGTGCAAATGCGTCACAAATTACAATTACAAATTAGAAATAGGTTAAGAGTGGCCTGCCGCCCCCAAAGGGATTTATTAAAGAAGTTTATAGTTGGTTAATTGCATTTAAAGCTATTTATAGAAGCATTTTAATGGGGTAAAATTAAAAAAAAAATGTAATTAACATTCAAAGAAATCTATTAGTGAGGCAAATATATTCTTAAATATTTATTTACTTCAATCTTGATGACTTCCCTTGCTGATTTCTTTTAGATATGTCCCTGATATCGTCAGATATATCAAATAAACTCAAGGTGTCCAGGGTTAGAGGATCTGTGGAAGTGAAAAGTACAACTGAAGGGGATCCTTGGTAGCACGCGAGAGAGGGAAACCCTTCACCGTGATGTACACCCTTAGGGGTTGTGCACACACCCCGTTTTGCACTTTATTATTATTATTATTATTTTTTTTTTTTTTTTAGGGAAAAACAGGAGGGAGAGGACCTCTCTCGAGCAACAGGCTGAGAGACATGTCTGCCCCTGACAAGGGTCAATTATGCGCATCAATTAAACTGTATTCAAACTGAAATTAACAATTATGTCTGGCGAGCTCCTGCATTTGCGTTGTAAAAAGTATATTATAAAAAAGAAGGGAAACTTTTGTTGCCAAAGGGGCAGCTTGAAAAATCTTACAAGGGTCTCTCCCTTCCCTTCCCTTCCCTCTGAAAGCGATCCAGACAATTACAATTAGGGCTGAATTTTTGTAAAGGGAAATAAGGATAAAAGAAGAAACCACCTTTTATATTAATTGTAACAGCAAGCAGCATTAACCTTTTCATAATTATCAAATAATTGAGTAAACTTTAAATATATGTACATTTATACATTTACAATTAATTTAAATTTAAAGTCGCAATTAAGTCTCGGCTCTGGCGGTATATTATCAAAAGGTCGAATTCTAGGGCCTCTGATCTGGTTTACACATCAAAATCAGAGCCACGAAAATCATCATCACGGAATTCAGACACGTAACAGTGAAAACATAAAAATTGACAAATCGAAAACGAGTTGTGGCAGCACGCACCTTCGAGGCATGGCATTTACACCTGTGTCCCACCTGAGGCCCAACTCCGCCGAGGTGATGATCACCATCATCAACATCATTGTAGGCCCCCTCCTATTGATCGTACGCTTTATGGTCGATGGGGCCCACCAGGGTCACCCAATGAATTCCTGATTTTGCACGTTCTTTTCCAACCATCTAGGGTAATAAAAATTCTCATCGATAAAGACCAGAGAGAGGCCAGAACATTAGCATTTCGAGTGGGTTTCGATTGCGTCATGTACCATAAGTGCAATGGAAAAGTGGATATTTTAGCTCTGTAAAGAAAAAAATAAATGTATATATAAATGCATTATATTTTATCTGAGTCAGAATTAAATTTGCATTAATTTTATAATGTTTTATATTTAAATCTTCAGAGCTCAGCATATTTTCTGATTCATTTCCTTTATAAAAAAAAAACTATTAAGCAGCCTACAATATAATTTTAAAAACTAGGTTTTTTTTTTATATATGTATACTTTATTTTTAATATGTATTTATCTTATACATTCTTTTATAGTAATTATATATAAAGTTGAACATCTTTAGGCATCTTTTACTTTGCTTTCTAAGGGCGTGAGCTCTTTAATTACTTATAATAATTTTATAAAAATAGTTAAAACTATTTTTAAATTCCTGGAATATTTTTTAGCTTTCAAAAATTAATTTGCAAGACCTAGAAAGTTTTAGTATTACAAAAAATTCCTAAGAACTATAATAGAACATTCAAAAGAAACCATAAACCATTTCCTAGAACGTCAAAATACGTTTTCTTGATTAAAATTAATTGGCAAACAAATACATTAAGCAAGTATACATATACAAAGTTAATCATGAGCACAAATTTGATAATTTTAATGGTAATTTTATTAGTTTTATAGAAAAATAAATACATTGCCATAAGTGGCTTACGAATACCAAGAATTTTAGTTCTAAATTATAAATAGAATTATAAATTTCTTCAGAAATAAATTCATAGTTTTAATTAATAAGAAAATGACTATTAAAACTAGAGGTAAAATTTCTCATATATTCTTTATTAAAATTAGTCATGATTTCTTTTTCTGATAGTTTTAATGGTAATTTTATTATTAATACAGAAATATAGCAAACATTCATTAGACATAAAGCATTCCAGCTTTGAAAATCAAGAAATTTTCTAATAAAATCAAGTGTTAACCTATTTATATAAGTTATTTAATAAAAGTTGTACTTAAAATTGAATTTATAAACTGAAAAAAAAAAACTTCTTCTTACCCTGCCTAGGCAAACACTATTTCTAAGTATTACTGGGTAAATATAGAAAAGTTGTTTCCCTTTACTATCTGCATCGATTTCATTGAACCGTTCCGGAGGGGGGGCTGTAAATAAGAAAATATTTGTGTTTAATTTTCGGGGGAAACTCACTGATAAAAAGCGACGCGACGCGACGACACATCAACTATTTTAAATTTAATTTCATATCTATATATATATTTTATGGCCATTACCATAAACATTGGTGCCACCATATTTACACTTCAGATCGAGGGGGGCGATAATTTCTTTTGGGCTCTCAACCCCATCGGCAAGAAGTGCTTAGTTGAGGTTTCTCCCACAGTGGGGCATTGAGAAAGTAAACCAAATATATTTATATAAATTTGTTTAAAAATAATTTTAACAGATTTTAAATACGCCTAAATATTACTAAAAAGAAAAAAAAACATTAATATTTATTATTTAATATTTAAAATCAAATATCACAATGCTCACTATGTGTGATAACTCCACGAATCAAGCCAATTCCTTTCGGAATGCGATAGTACTATATGTCTGGCACTCGACTAATCTAGCGATAGACTTTACTCCAAATACAAATATATAGAAATTTATATAGCCAGAGACAAATTAATGGCTCCCGTAGCAAATATTCGCCATGTCATGCCGTCAAGTGGCTGTGATCGGTTCCCAAATAGTGACGAGCCTATTTGGTGGGACTGTACTTGAAAGCCAAAAGGGCCAAGGGCTTCCTTTTCTTTTCTTTTCTTTTATTAAATATATATATGTATATTTCGGTTACCTACTTCTCCTGGGACAAGGACAAGGCTCTCCAAACAATAAAAAGAAGGAGGTTCAACCACCTTTTTTTCGCCGAATCTGAATCTTTTTGTTTCTCAGCCCATTCATTACGCTTTGATTATTGTTTGATTGTTTGTTGAATGAAAGAAAGCTTGTCCTTTTCAGCTAAGTTCTTTTTTCGAGTACTCCAGGCTTACAGGTATGATCCTGCGCCTGAGCCTGAGTCTGAGTCTGAGTCCTTTGTCTTCCTTTATTGGGTTTTGAATTTCAGCCGCAAAATGCGAACTTTGATTGCGATCATTGCCGTGAGGCTGAGGCAGGCAGCAGTTGAGCGGTGAGCAGAGTGAGTGTGACGCATATCATATTTTCTATATTATTCTACATTATATCCGACACACAAAACTGACAACTGAAAATGCCTTTCAAAATGCCTGCTGCCGGCTTTTCACATTTTCCACATTCGCCGCTCTTAAGTGCTAGAGAGTGGAAAGAAAAGTGCCAAAGTGGGGGTAAAAAATGAAAATTTGGAAAATGTGTCAGACGACACATCGGTGGGGCGACATTTGTGTAACGTCTAGGCGAGCAGACACGTATATATCTTATTTTATACATATTTATATATATGTATATTCCCATATATAGAGAGGGGTCCAGAAATATGGCGAAAATTTGGGAAAGCAAATGGGAATTTTCAAATGCGAAAAATGCGTAGAAGCTGTGAAAAAGTGGGCACTTAAAATTTTGTATATTTCTTTTCATTAAAAAAGCTGATTCTCCAGATCAAATATTCTTTAATAATATGTTTCAAAATGGACTTAAATACCTTTTAGAAAAAAATTAAAATAAATGATTGTAAGATATCCAAATAAAAGCTTAATTAAACAGAAATCTCTTTTTGAAATTTACAACATAAAACAAAATTAATTATGCTAATGCTGAGGCCCATAATTTAGTTTAAACCGGAATCTATTAATTTCTAAACATAATAAAATATCTTCTAACCGAATTGAGAAATTACGAAATTTTCTACTTGAAAAATTACAACTGCAGACGTGTAATAATTTATTTAAAATAAGCTCAAGTCTCTCTACATTTTTTTTCTTTGCCAAATGAGACCTCAATGCAGACCATAAAATTACAGACATATAATATGCTAATTTGATTGCCAGAGAGGCTCGTCTCGTCTAGAGGAGAAACTAATCCAAGCAAGTCGGACCAAAGTCGGCCCGGCAGAATTTTTAATATGACAATCGTGGCGAGATAACTAATTTAATTAATGCATAACCATAACGATTATTATTGTAATTATATACACACAGACGTTGAATATGCATGCATGGCCAAAAAAATACAACAAAAAAACTGGCTATCTTTCAAAAACTATAAAACGTCAGACCAGCTTCCCCCTCGAACGGAATAAAACCCGTTTCTGCCTTTGACTTTGGCCAACTAATGACGAAGCGGCGACTTTCATGCATATATTTACTATAACTATATCTTTAAGCCAACCTGGCGACAGGTGCACAGCCCATCCCATCGCAGGCCGAGTTCCAAGTCCCCCCAAACATCTCATGACGTCATGGTCATTGTCAATTCGCCAAAAAAGATATATACACAGAGAGAGATAAATGGTGTTAATCGATAATAAAATAAATTCTTGAAATAGTTTAAAAATATATAAATATATATATATATAAATATTCTTTTAAAGAACTCTTAAAAATATGTGTAAAAATTATACAATAAAATTATTTATTTTTGTAACAAATAAATACTTTAAAATTTGTACAAAAATTTCCTATAAAATTTTGCATAAACTTGATATTATTTTGCGATAAACAATGTTGTAGCATTGGATTTATTTTTAACATATAAATTTTTTTATATTTTGCTCTGTGTATTTTTTTTGTATATGGAAATTTAGTTGGGCGGCCAAATCAAATAGGCATTCAGATATGAATTAAGTTTAATCAATGCAAATGATTTGCACTAATTTAGCAACTAGTTTTTCGGTGTCAGTTTGCTCAACTTCCTAGTTTGCGCACAGTGTTCACTCGTTAACGAGCCCCTCATAATGAGCTACGGAAATGTTTGCCAGCCACGAAGCCAGCTCAGTCAGCGGAGCCAACGAAGCCAAGATCGCAATTAACAACTTCTTATTGCCGGACTTAACTCGTATGCTAATTGGCAGTGCAGTTGAGTTCATTTCTCTTATTTTTTTATTTTACTTACATATTTATTTTATTTTTTTTTTTTTACTTCTGGATATATCTGCATTATCCATAGTCCAAAGATCACGCAAAGGGAATATGTATATTGTAGATTGTACAAGTCTGTGATTCGTCATCGAAAGTCGTGTAACAAGTCGAATGGAATTTCTTAGAATCATTTCGATCTGTTGTTTATTCAACAATTCGCGAGAATCTGTTTCAGAAAAGCACCTTCTGATTCATTGTTTGTGTATGCAAAAAGCATCCTGTTCTTCAGATCTATAAAAACTATTTAAGATACATTTGCAAAAATGCGATTTAATTAATAAAATTTAAAGAGTAAATTTCCGAATTATTCTTTTTAAGAAATGTGATTCTAATTAATATTAAATATTTACATTCATTACAAAGATATAGTTAAACTTTCTTAGTCTTAAAAATACATTATAAAGATAAATTACTATCTGATGTATCCAGGGCCTCTTAATGCCATATCACTACAATCAAAAACCTAGTAAAATGTAGTAAATAAATCAAGAATCGTACAAGTAAGTTGACCCACAAAATGAAACCAATGCCGCATTTCCATTCCATTCACAACCATGGCGAGCGACCGTTACACATGGCAAAATAAAACCTGAATAAAAAGAAAATATACAACGATACTGACAAAACACCTACATACTCACCTAAGACCCATTCACTTGCCCATTGCAATTGTGAATTGCAATTGCCATTTGCCGGCATCGTGATCGGACAATCAATTTAGCTGCATTTCGTAGTTCTGCGAACTGGCTGCCCCCTGCCCGCCCCCGCTTGGTGAATCACTCGTCACCCATACGAATGCGTCGAGTAACGAATGCAGCTCTACTTTTTGGCCTCTCCCATGCCACAACAGCAGCAGTGGGTGTATGTGTGTGTGTGTGTGAGTCACTACGTTCGTAACGGGTTTTTTACGCACTGCTAAAAAATTATGTATTAAATTATAGGCAAGAAAAGTTTGTTTTCATTAGATTTCAGTGTAAAAATGATGAAAATCTTCTAGGTCCTGCGTCGTAAAATTTAACAAAAATCTATAGCATATTTTTTGACGCCTTCTTAAGGGAATTAAACGTTAGCTACATATAAAACAGCATTAAATAAATAAATTATGAACAGTTGAATGTGCTTTATAAATGTACAAAAAATATATAACAAGTATTTTCCTTAACAAAAAGAAAATAATTAAAAATTAAATGTTGAAAAGCCTACACAGAAAATGTTTAGATTTATCACGTATACGCAGAGTTGGCAACTTTAAAAATATTCACAAAAAAATCGTTTAAAAATCAATGTATAGAAATATAGTTCTTAAATTTTTTGAAGTTTTATTTTCCCAATTATTCAAAAACAAACGTTTAAATAAATTTTAAATTATATTCAAGGTGCAACTTAGTTGCTCAGCATTTGATTGCAGACGAAATTGTGGCTCTTTGCAGATTACAGCTGTGTATCCAAGCTTTGATATCTGTATCTTTGTACTTTAAATTAGCTCGAAAATTTCTTCTCAGTGCAGATGGCGATCATTTCGCAATTATTGATTTAGTCCGTGGGCCCAGTGCAAATAGATGGCAAGAGCTGTGATTTCTGAGCCGCGGTTTTATGTGTGCGCACAACATTTTTTGTTGTTGTATTTCTTATTTTTTTGTATTATTATTATTTGAACGGACGACGCCTTTCGTGGTAATTTAAAACATTTTGTGTACACAGTTTGTTAAGATTCGTAAACAAATCACGTACAACAACAACAAGAATGCGCTGGCGCAGCAACGCCAAAAGTCGCAGTTCGCAGTTCGCGGTTCCCAAGCGCAGTTTTTTTTTAAATACACAAATCGCGATATATACAACATGTGTACATACATATAAGCCGCAAATAAGATATAGTATCTGTATATATCGAAAGATGCCGGTTGCGTTGGCGTCGCAGCTCAGCTTTCGACCGTTTTTTTTCGAACGCTCATTAAAGATATGGCGAATGTTGTCTGGGTGGTTGGGGATATATACGACTTATTGGATGCTTTAAATATATTTTCTGCGATTTTAATTTTAAGTTGTACTTAAATTAAATATTTTTAAATTACAATTTAAATAAATCGAATTTTGCTTATTTGTTAATTCATAAAAATTACTTGGAATTTAATTAATAAACCTTTAAAAAACTGTCAAATTCCCAATTACTTAAATCTTATTCTCAACCCTATATCTTATCCATCCTTATAATATAATTTTAAAAACTTTACATAATTTTAAAACATTTAATAATATATTTAAATATATTTGTGAAAATCTATAAATTGTTAATTTTTTTACAATATTTCCCACCCTTTTTCCTATGTAATCACTATCCCATTCCTAATAAAAAAAACATCAAATTAAATTAAATTTCCAAATTAAATTGATTTACAGGGTATTTGCGTGTGCGTTGCCTACTGTAGCGTCGCCTGCATTTGCGGTCTCTCTGTATCTGTGTTCCATTTCGCATTCATTAGCAGTATTCGCACTCTTTTCGTCCGCATTCATTTTGCATGCATCGTTGTTTCTTTTTGTTATATTTATTTTTATTTTCTTTTTTTTATTTTTTGTTCGCTGTCTGCCGTCGTCTTTATTTTATTTGTATTTTTTTTTTAATAAACAAGAGAAAAAGAGCAAAAGAAGGCAGCGCCAGCAGCAAGCAAGGAAAAAATAAATGCAAAAATAAAATTAGTAAAAAAAAACAATGCCGGCCGGCTTTTTTAACCGACTGACGCTCTGAGTCACTGAGACGCGAGCGAGAGAGACAGAAAATTGCAGGTTTTTGAACTTGCAGCGCAGTCACGTCGAGCCGAAGCAGAGAGGGAGAGGGAAGATGGCTGCGCCGGCGCATTTCGCGTGCAATTTTCAGCGCGCGCTTTTCGATTTTCGAGTTTTGTTTTTGCTTGTTCGGCTGCTTCCTCTTCGGTTTTCGCTGTTTCCGTTTACTGTTTTGTTTCGCTGCTTCTCGCGGTTTGTTGATTTTCGCATTTATTTTTTCCCTTCATTTTTCTTTCTCTGTGTTTTTTTTCATCTTGTTTTTTGTTGGCATTTTTGAAATGTTTCTGCGGTTACAGCTTGCAGTGTACACAGTGATATGTCGATCGGGTGAACCAATTAAAAAGACTTTACTTAAGACTAAGATATAAACTGTACTACAGCATTATTATAAAGGTTATTAATTATTTAATATAATTACAAAATTACAAAAAATATATAACATCTATTTTCTAGGGTTAAAATATTTGTTTGCCAATCTGCGTTTCATTTTTGTTGATATCTTAATTTGTTTTACAGTTATGCATTTTTAAAGATATTGTCATATTTCATAGAAGTCATTTTAATTTTATTACAGATTGGGAATGCGAACCACTATGCGTATACGTAATAAATCTAAAAAAAAATGCATAAAAATATTTAATATAATATTATTTAATAAATCTAAAAAATTTTAGATTTATTACGTATACGCATAGTGGTTCTTTTATATTCAAAGTGAGCCACATTGCGTATACGTAATATTAACACAATTTGGCATTAAAATCGATACAAGGTGTTAATAATTGTATTATTCATTTTGTTCCCCAATTCTTTTATTAAGATTGAAACCCTTATCTTATATGTGGTAATATTATATAATATATACAAATATATATTAGTATATATTCCTGTCCATTCTTCACTGTATTTCTTGTCTTGCATTATCTCTGATATTTCTTCCTTTGCTTTTGATTCATAAAATAAATGGATCGTCTTTTAAAGGCACAAATGAATTTGTCTGTTGTGGTTGGTGTTGTTGAAATTGTTGTTGTTAATGATGTTGTTGTTGTTGCTGCATTGGCATTAACCCCTTTGGGTTTCGACGAAATGCAAATGACGACATGATTAGTCCGCAGCGGGGACCCTGCGGGAATCCGGGGGGTCCCTCCAGTCGAGTCGTCCTCCAGAGTCTGACCATAAAAGCTGGGAAACGGGAAACCGGCACCCGGGCAACTGGCAATTAATTAAAATGCATAAATTATTGCCCATCGGTGGTGTTCGCAGCTCTTTTCCGCACATTTGTTAGTCGCTTTTATGGCGCCGTTTCATTAGCAGTCCGCTACGAGATTCGCGCCTTTTAGCGCCCCAAAGTAGGCAATGAGAAGTGTCCTTGAAGGGATCCTGTGTTTGTTATTTTCAAAGAAAACTATTGTATAATAAAGATTAAAATAGTAAAATGTAAATTAAAGTTTAAAGTTTAATTAAAAGTACATATATATCGGTTGATATTGATATTTTTAATCAAAAACAAAAGCATTACACATCTTAAATCAAGCATTTTATCCTTGCTTTCCTTTTTTATTAACCTTTTGTGTTCTGTTTGCGTTGAGCTCATTTTGGATTCGTTTCCGAATCGTTGACGTTGTAAATTGAAGCTAAAATGTTATCCCCAGCTGGATCTCCGGATGAGTCTCTGCGATGCGATGATGGAGATCGGCTTGGGATAGAGAGTTGGGGATGGGGATGAGGATGGAATGGCGGCAACACTTAATTTTTTGGTCGTGCTGCGAGTGTGACAAAACAATTAATGTTTATTTTTGCATTTTAATTTGCCAACATTAATTGCAAGTTTATTGAGCCGCCAAAAGAGCCAATGAACCATGGGGATGTTGGCCTTGTGGCATGACTAAGACGCGTCTAAATATTACTTCTTCAATTAAATTAAATGAAATTAACTAATAAAGACTTCATGGCAGGCTCCCTGTATTTATTTTGTATTTAAAGTGCTGCTTGCTCACTGCTCACTTGGCCGACGGCAGCGTTATGGTCATAAGGATGATGTACAGCGAATGGGCTAGCAGGTTAAAGTCGGAGCCCAGGCCCTCCCAGTAATAGTCTAGAATCGAAGAACCATATCTTCCCAAAAAGGCAATAACAGCCAGGTCGCCATATAGACGATTCGACTGATTAATGCCCAAAAACAACAGAGATACGGCATTTCCAAGCAGGGTCAGTTCCTTGAGGGTTTCGGTGGCATGATCCTCGTTGTCCCGAAACTTGGCCATCATATCGTAGACCAGCGGCACCACAAAGCAAATGTGGGGCAGGGCTAGACTTGGGTTGGATGAGCGCAGATATAGTTCGATATTGGTCAAAGGCAAAGGCACAATCTCCATCATTCCATTGGTGATCAGCCGAATGCGACTGCACTCATCCGCATCGCCATCCATCTGGGATGCCCGCACCACCCCAATCAGGCCATGGACCAGGCTCAGGGTGGCCACAGCATAGCCATAGGGCGTCTCCAGTGGATGCAGGGTGTACATGGCATAGCTGGAGCTCACCACCAGCAGACTGTTGAACAGGGCGTCCATCATAAGCATTTTCTGGCTGTGGAGATGATCTGGTCTGGCGGTTTGGCGGAGTCTCCTTTATAAGCGAATGCAGGCACGGCAAATTTAGTATAAGTGAAATCGCTTTAGACCCATTTCAGTGGCAGGGATTTGTGGATCTGACATTTGTGGCCAAGTTAACTGAAATAGAGAGCAATTTTAAGGCTTCAGGAAGTTGTTTTGTGATCGAAAATATGATATATATGATTTGAAAGGATCCTTTTAACATCTATCTATATTTTTCTGTATTTTAAACACCTTTAATGAGATCAAACCACCTCCGTGTGCGATTGTTTAATGAATTCCGGATTCAATTTCGGTTTTAAGATTCTCCCCTGGGGATGAGCAAACTTCTCATTTGGCTGAGCACACACTTGGCGGATATGGACAAGACCAATGTTCACGTTGATTTATTGCATCAAAGGTGGCCAGCTTAATCCATTGCATCCACCTGCAATCCACCTGCAAGATCGTTGGGCAGATGGCTCACCCAAAGACCGAAGACTGGCAGACTGAAAGACTGAATAACTGAAACCCCAGAAGAGACCACAACCACAGAGCTCGCCTTAATTATTAATTTAAATCGCACCGTTTATATGATAAAGACACTGGGACGTGCCGCTGAGCATTAGTGCATGCTCATGCCCCAAGTTGCAAGTGAAGTGGCAAGTGCAGCTACGCGGGGGACAGGAGCGGATTCGTTGAAATCAAAGGGATTGGTACAAAAAATATATGAATTTGTTATTTTATTTAATTTATTAAATTTGCTTATGTTATTAATTGAAGTGTTTATTTAATTATTATATAGTTTATTTGTTATCTTATATTAATATTGTAAAATTTCCTGGTTTTTATTTTGCCTTAAAAATACACAAGCTAAAATAACAATATATAAATAATTCTATATTAATTTAAAAAAAATTTTAGATAAATTTGATTTATTTTTTGAATTTTTAAAATTTTCATTTCTTATATTAAGTTTCCCTGTTATATTTTTCTTTTTAGAAATCTGAAGAACTATTCAAACTTTTTACTAGATATTTTTTTTATACATATTTTTGGGAATCCCAAGAACCGCTCCTGACCCCCCCGACTAAATTTGTGGCGTGACAAAAGTTGTTGCTCGAATGCCTCCCCTTGCCGGGGTGGCCGCCGCCTCCTGTCTGTGTCGGCGAACTCTGCAAGCGTAAAAATATGAAAAGTGCCGCAAGAGCAGGAGGAGGAAAGCAGGAAAAGCCAGGGAGGGGAAAAGCAGGAGCAGGAGCAACAAGTGCCGCATAAAAGTGCATGAAAGTGCACAAGTGCAAGTGCAGGCAACCGGCGGCTGTGGCTCAGACACTCAATTCATAATTAATCAGGCTCTTCTTACCCTTTTCCGCAAGCTTAACACTTCCCCTGGGCAGGGCTACACTTGAAGAAAAAATTAATTCAATGAAAGTAATTCACAAATGAAGTCAGAGAGTAGTTCAAGGAAATTTTAAAATTTTAAGTTTAGTTGGGATCTTGACATAGCTAAATCGGGATTTCTTTTTGGCTTTTAATTGTTTTATTATGATTTCCTTATTTATTTTTTTATTTAAAATTACTCCCGGTGCAGGGACAACCCTCCAGGCTGGCCTGTCTGTGCGCCAAGGTTGAGCGAGCATTCGTGATCCGTTTCTGCCGGGAAATACCAGACCGAGCAGACCCCTCCGAGTGGAGGGTCTATAGTGGTTCTTGGCCAGGTTAGCGTCTGGCCTTTGGGGTCTGCTTGTGGCTTTTTGGTTCTGGACCCTGGACATTATTGGGTGCCTCCAGCCTGCTCCAGTTCCCATTTGGCTCGTGTTGTTTCCCGGGGCCCCAAATGTCTCTTGGCCATTGATTAATGGTCAACTCGGCGCCCCCGTCTAATCAGCGGCATTTGCATGCAGATCGCAAAATTTGGCCAAAATGTTTAATGAGCAACGCACAAAAAATTACAAAAAAAAGAAAGAAATACAAAAAAATTAAACAAAAAACCTGCGTAGCCAAATATTTTTCGGCTGACAAAACAAAACCAAATCGAATTGAGTCCAAAAACGACTTGGGAAAGTGAGAATAAAGACGAAGATGCAGGCACTCTTAAAATAATATTATTAAATATTCAAAATTTATACTTAAATTATTTTATATATTCATTTAAGAAATTTACTGACTTTGATTGATTTTTTAGTTCTTTAATAAAATAATTACATATACATATGTACATCTTTGAGGGAAATCCTATTCTCAATTTTGTTTGTTTATAATTTCTTTATATTCATTGAAATATTTATTATTAAAAAAAAAATCAAATATTTAGATAATATTCATTATTATTATATTATTAGCATATAGATTAATTGTTAGATAATTAATTAATTAATCAAACAATTACTTACAATTATTTTAAAGTCCTTGAAAATAAAACCTATCCCTCAGAAAGCTATGTTTTTTCTTGCAATATTTATAATAAATATCTAAAAGTGTTACCCCATATTACAGGGTATTTTCTGTGGCTCCAACCCAAAAAAAAAAAATTTTTTTTTCGTTCAAAAGTGCGTGAGCGATGCGCAAATATTTGGCCGGAGTTGGGCGATTCGAAGTGAAGAAAAAGCTGAAACTGCTTGAAATGCGCGACAGAAACCTTACGCACTTCATAAATTATTTAACAGCTGCCCCCGGGCCCAAAAAGGGGTACACCGAAAGGGTTAAAGGGGGCTTCCAGGGGGGGCTACTCCAATGGCTCCTCAAGCGGGTGTATCCAACGGATGCGAAGGCAAAAGGGGACCAATTTTAATTGCCGGCTACATGACAATGACAACTCAAAAAGCACACGCACTCACGCATTTTTTGGAGGCCAATCGACCCGCAGGGCAGCCAGGGAGGTGGGGGCTAGAAGGGGGCTTAAAAAAATGTGCGAATTTTTGACAACTGCAAAGCGAAAACGAAGTCGAACCATGTACAACATGGCTTTGTACATGATCATCGTCGTCCTACCCACCTCCCTCGCCCTCCCAAGAGCCACCTGATTTATGGCCACCGGACAGCTTTCCAGATCGCCAAAACCTCACTAGGCTATACTATACGATACGATACGATCTGAACCATCGTGATTCATATATAACATACAGATTGCCTCATTCGATGGACAAACTTGTCGCCGGCGAGAATGGGTTTGGCCGAAACCATAATTAATAAGCAAGCTATAAAATATATACTATATATGTATAAATACATATAAATTTAATAGACACTTGTCTGGACTAGAAAGTAGGTTTAGATATTAGAAAAATATATATTTCTTATGAAAATCGGATGATATAATAATTTAAATAATTAAGAGTTTCTTAGTTATTTTATATATTAAAGAATAATTAATTATTGAAATGAGGATTGGGGTTTCTAAAAAATCATAAATCATACAAAAATGAAGAAACTAGCTAGAACATTGGTTTAGATAATATAAAAATATATATTTGAAGAAGATCTGTTGCTGAAATAATAAAAAACTTTAAGTAATATGAATAAATATAGTTAATATATTACAAAATAATTGATATAACTATTTTGAATTATCCCTACTAGAATTATATTGAAATAAATATTATTTATACATTTTATTTAACAATATATTTAGTTAATATTTATTTATAAGATAATTTCCTCAGCTTTGTGGTATCAAAATCCATTGAGAGGCTAATAAAATATTTGAATAGAATATAAATAAAGCTTAAGTTGACAAGATTAACTCGAGTGGGACTCACGGAATGTTACTTTGATGTTCTTCTCTTCTCATTGATTTAATTGATGTGCTTGAAATGTATATATATGTAGTATCTTCCTGGCGAAATAACTTTTATTTATATATTTTAATTTATTAATATTTTCATTAAACTAAAGCGGCAGAATAGAACTGGTTGAGCTGGAGCCAGCCAATAATTAACCTAAGCTTCTTCAATTTAAATATTAATAAATTCAAACTCATATTACAAGTGAAAATCTCTGCCCCGACTCTGGTCCAATTAATCAGATATAATGAACTCAAATCCGACAAAGTGGAATAGCTCTAGTTACACAATGGCTGAGGAGATTCTATCACACATAATATGTATTAAAAACATCTTTGGCCCATTATTTTCGCATTTGATTTGATTTATTTCGCTTTGTCGGCGGCGATTCAAGGATGTGACACATCTCCTCGCTATTATTTGGATTATTTATGGCCTTTGTCGGAAGAACAGCATCCCGGCAGCCGATCTCCATTCAAATATGTATATTCCCATGGCAACGTATAGCTAATGCCTACAAGTGCCCTCAGTCAGAGAGATTCTGGGAAGTGTTTTGCGAGGCGGAAGTTAAAAGTGCTAAAATTCCAGGAAAACCAAAGTCAAACTCTATTTTTGATGGGATAGCGAAAATATAGGCAACTTTGAATTTAGTTTATTTATATATTCCAGATATTTTTGAAATATTTTTTATTTATTTTGCTTGTCCTTGGCATTGCATTTCCATCACTTAAAACTTCAGAAATATCTGTCAAAATCTGCAAAGTAACAATGAACCCCAGCAAAAGTTCCCTCATCGAAATGAACGATTTGAGTTGGGTTGCCGCAAGAAAGGAAATAAATAAAAATAAGAAATTTCAAATTTACTTCTTGACGCTGCATAAAATTAAGGCAATGGGGGTGTTTGGTGGCAAAACACACAAAAAAACCAAGCAAAAATAATAAAAAAAAAAGCAAAGACTCCTCTTCGTCTGTGTGTGTCTGCCTGTCAAATGTCAATGATGTATACTTAAGCCTTCTTCCCCGCCTTGGTTTTTCTCTCTCTGTATTAGGAGTCTCGGCATGTCTGGATGCATCAGACAGTCGCTCAGACAGTCGATTTCTTTATTTTCAGGCACCAAAGAAGTCATTAAAAATGCACAGAATGTCAATGTAAAACGCTGATAATACGCAATTATGCATCTGAGACTTTGGGACTTTGGGTCTTTTCTTTTTTGTTTTTTTGCCAGATAAATAACACGGCCGAAGGAAGCTAATGACAGTTGGCGAAAATATAAAAAATGATGATGATACCATCCGCTGGCCGAAAATGTGAAAATGAGAGGATGCAAAAGGGTTTATGGTATGGCATATATGTATGATTTATACATAAATATATACTTTCAGCATAATTCACAAGTCATTTTTGCCATTGAAGCGAACAGAAATCGTTGGGGACTCAATAAATTTAACATTTTTTAGGTTCAAGAGAAAGGAGAATGTGGCCTGAAAGGGAATGTATTGTTTGAAATTCGATTTTTATAATTATTATTAATTAATTAATTATTTATTTAATATATAATATCTTTAAAGATTTAATTGTCAAAAGAACTTAAAGACATTTAAACATTCTTTACCTTTTAAATACAAAAAAGAAATATAATAAAGTATTGTTTTAATCTGTAAAAATATGTATAAAATGTTAAATAAAATGTAAAGCATTTTATTTAATTTGGACTTTAATATAAAAATATTTAAATATTAAATAATACAATTAAAACATTCTTTTCCTCGCATATATTTTCATAAATTGGCAGAAAGTCCTCGATTTTGTTAATATTAAATATATATGTATTGCAAAACAAAAAAAAAGCATAATAAAGAAATTTAATAACATTTTAATAATATAGTATATTTAAATAATAAGGATATTTATATTTAAAAATACTTAAGTTAAATTTGGTCCAAATAACTTGTCTTATTAATTCCCTTTTATAACCTTTTCGTTTTTTTTTTTAATAAAAATATAGTTAAGTATTTATTTAAAAACTACACAATTTTTAACAAATATAATTTATATAGATTCATATATTTAGAAACATTTAAATACAATATAGTCACAAATCTTTAACGAATAATTCTCCTTTATAACAAGCCAAAGGTGTCTTGGATTTTAATCAATTTAAATTCTTATTTATTGCTTAAATTCATTTAAATTAATTATGAGCATAAGGGAGGTATGCATATAAATTTATAGCAAAAGCAAAACCTTCTCAAATTTTATTTTATAAATATCAACAAAATATGAAAATCGCACATGTCTGAATTGCGCCAAAATATTTGCACACGCGTCGCGGCCGTTAGTGTCAGTGTGATGTAAACAGAGGCAACCCATCATTGCAGCCGACATCAGCCCCACACAGCCACCCCACAAAACCCACCCGGCAGCAGTCCCCCTCGCACCCCTTTCCCCGCGGAAAAGGCCAGCACGAGCCACTGGCATGTGCGATTAAAAATGTTTTACGCAGTTTCCGACCGACAACATTGTAAGCGAAAGCATTTTAAATAGTTTTCACTGCCGGCGCAGTCTCTGTGTGTGCGGTGTGTGGGTGTGCAGGTGTGCGTGTGTGTGGGTATTTGTGTGTGCAACAATTACACGTGCGAGACCTTTACCATATTACAATTACAACAAAAAGTGAAGCGTAGCGCCAGCAGAGACATCAACGTCGTGTCGACTGCGGGCAGCGTCGCATTTGCCGCGCATTTTGCATTTAACGGCAAAAATAAACATTTAAAGAAAGCTAAAAAAAAAAAACTAGAAATAAGAGGATCGCCTAATTAAATACTCAGGTTATTTTTTAAAAATATTTTCAATAAATTACGCAAACAAAAAAGACTATAAAATCCTACTCTTTGAGTTTGAGGAAGTGTGTTTAGGAACCAGTTTGAAATATTTTTGGTTACTTTAAATAAAAAATTATTTAAATTTAAATTTTAAATTTAAACTCCTTTCATAGAAAGGGTATTCATAATAAGCATTACGCTTAGCAGCGTCTTGAGTTTTAGAAATATTTAAAAAGGAACTAAACCAAATTATGCAATTGTTGTTAATGTTTTCCTAATGGCATTTAGCTGGGGTTTAAGGGTGACATGCCACTAAAGGGTTAAGGAACGCTCGGCACCCCCGGAACCCTGCTGGTAATATCTCGAGATATCAGTGGACTTTACGCATCATTAGCATTAATGTAAATCGAGCAAGACGGCGCCTTTAGTGGCATTTTTGCCACTGCAGTTTTGCCGTTTTGTAATCAGTCGTTCATTCAGTTTGCTATTCAGTTGAATATTCGAATGATGAATTGCAAAACAAAGGCAGACAGTAGTCAGTACCCGTAGAAACGGTGTAACCAATACCTATTTATATGGGGTTATCTATTACAGGGAATCCATTAAGCGAGTGGGTGTTTCCCCAGCAATTAAAAATGTTGAATAATAATTAAACTTAAAATGAAGTATTCACTGAAGTTTAGTTGGGTTTTCTATTAAAACGAAAAGCTTAAATGGGTATATTTAGTTATTATATTTAATTGCTTTATAAATTAAGCTATAATATTCAGCTAAATTTTCTATGTTTTGCGTAACAACGAGTACACGATCCCGCATTCATTTGCATTCATATTGATATTCATAGTTATTGCCTTCATTCATCCGGCAAACGTCACTTAATTACCTCAACCTTCGAGGCGGTTTAGCATAGCGAATTCTGATTTTTCCAGTTGCAAGTCGTTCAGGGTTCTTGCATAACTTCTATATGGACATTTTAAACGCTTAAATAAGAAAAAATTCCATTTTTAAGTATTTCAAGAATTTGCCTAGGAATTTAAAAGATACATGAATTAAATTACATTTTAAATATATTCCTTTTAACTTTACTACATATTTATATGCTCTTTAATATTTTAAATAGATTTTTATTATAAAATATTATTTTTCTTAGTCAAACACTTTTCCCTATACCCCCTAAGTATACCCCATAAAGTCACCGTAAATCACTTATCTTTTCTCAAAGGTCCAGACTTGCGATACTATATACTACTATATAGGGTATAGGTAGAACACACATAGAGCTATTAAATTTCATAGGCAGACAGCGACATATATATATATATATATTATTTTCTTATTTCTTTCCCTAGTTTCTTTTTTTTTTCTACTTTTTACTGTTCTGGCGACCGGGCGGCCGGTAATCAGTAATCTTATTTATGGGCTCTAAATAAGTGTGTATATAGCGAATGGTATATGTGCTAGGCGATTATAGAAATTAAACTGGGTCACACGCGTTCTCCTTCTCTTTCTCCATCTGGTTTTTTTTTTGGCTTTTACTTTTCCTCTTTTGTCTTTAGGATATAGTAGTTTGTCGATGTTTTTCCCACCGATGTTTGTGCGTCAGATCGAAATTGATCCCGTTGATGATGATGAGGTGACCAAGACTCGAAATCTGTGTCAGACGGGGACAGAGTGGGTGTGTGTGTTGTGCGAAAAGTGCGTTACGGTATCGTGTTCGCCGGCAAATGGGGCGTATGAGCAATGTCGCCAAGCGAATAGCCATAATCGCGTATTGCGAATAGTAATTTGTTGTAATTTGCCGAACAACAACGATCGGGCAAAGGAGTTTGGCATTAGCAACAAACGATGAGTGTATGCAAATGACTCGTAACGCCGCTGATAAGGCCAGGCGCCGATTGCGAAACGAGAAACCAGAGCAGAAAACAGATGTCCCTCCAGTGGAGGTTAGGCTAGCCAGGAAGACGAGGTGATACCCTGGGTAAGCAGGGGGCACATAGAAAATGGGAAAGTCAAGCGAAGCCTAGGAACCTAAAGAGAATTTGGTTTCTAAAGCTTAAAGATTCTTTAAAAGTAACTATAATTTTGGAATTATTTAGAATTTATTTTCTGGCTAAGGAAAAATATAAAGTAAAGTAAAGCCAAGTCAAGAAACTGAAATATACTATTTTTTCTAGACTTCAAAGAATAAATATTAGCTTTTTATAGTAATAATATATTAATTATTTTTACAATATATCAAGTTGATTATATACATTAAAGTTTAATAGAAGAAAAGCATTGAGACACCTTTAATAAGCTTCGAAATAAATATATATATACCACCTATATTAGAATATATTTCTATTTATATTTCTATACATATATTATGAATGAATAATAATAAGATTTGTAGAATGTATTCATTGATACCCCATTTCAGAGATCGGAAGGTGCTATAAAACATCTATATACATATATAAATATAAATATATTAAATATACAGACAGGCAGACGGAATCCCTTATCATCATCCATATAGCACTTGTGACTCGGACTCGCCTGAGCCCATTATCGCATTATGGAATAACGATCCACTCGATTCGCTTCGATCCGTTCGACATTCGATTGCGGCAATTCAATTTCGCCCGAAATTGGAAACTAGAAAAAGCCGAAAATGTATATACACTTTATTAGGATTAGCTAGATTAATGATTAATAAAAACTATATACTAAATAGAGATGCTATATATATTAAATTAAATTAAATTAATTAACAAATTAGTATACATTTTTGAAAGAAATATTAAAATATCTGAAAGGATACGTCTGATGCTGATATTCTGTTTTTCCTTGTACATTTTACCCTGTAATTTCCTTTATTAAAATACTTACAATACCCCCTGTCCAGGGTATACAGCCAGCCCCAAAAAAACCGATGATGATTTCAATTAGGAACCAAATGGGATTTATGCCATGCATTAGAGCAGTGACAGATACCGCGGAAACACATGTTCGCCGAGGGCCCAGAGGTCATGACCCCATTACCTCCGGAATAGGAATCGAAATCGGAATATAAATGGAAATTGGAGTGGGAAATATTGGTGTTTTTTTTTTTGGCAAGCCAATTAGCCATAACCGCGAATGGATTGCCCCCTCAAGTGGGCGATTTCAAGGCGAATTCTGGAATCTCGAATGTTGTAATCGCGGGAATCTCGAAAGCGAAACTGTCAGCGTTGCGTTGCGTCCACAAGTCCACTTAAAGTGGCGCCAAATGGCTTATCACTTATCACTTGGCCGAAAATTATTCACTGGGAAATTCACTCGTTAACTCCAGTAAGAAGTTTCCCGAAAATAAGTTGCTTTGGGTTGGGATATCTTCTTTTTTTTTTTTGGAAGAGTAAGCATGATGTATCAGAAATAGTTTTGGGATCTTATCTAGTTATGATTGCTGGGAAATAATTTCATTTGTAATTTCAATTTCAAATGTAATTGAATGTGGAAATGTATAAATAAATCAACTTAAAATGATTTTTATAGAATTTTCTACAAGGTTCAGGATAGGTTAATAACTTCAGTTGACAATAATTATAAAATTCAATATCGTTAAATAATTATAATGTTATCTGAAAATTATATATTTCTTTCAAATTATTTTTATAAGTAAGCAAGTATTTATTTATTTGGATTTTTTATAAAGTTTTATTTATTAATCTTAGACACATTTAAGATTAAAGCCTAATATGTATTTCAGTTTTCTATTTATTTTTTGCAAGTGAAAAACTATTTATGGTTTCAAATTATATTTTATATGAGATATTTATACTGTTAAAACTTAAATAAAATTTCTTAATACGATAATTATTCTATCTAAAACTATATCATGAAAAAAGGCAAGTTGCCAGCATTTTATTTTCTTAATTAATTAGATTACAGTGGCTTTGATAAGTAGCTTGAGAAAGAACTATAAAATTCTATGACTACCCACTACCAATAATCATTGAAGAAGACAATGATTTGTAAATAAACTTTGATAGCATTTTTAAAAATATTTTAAATTAATTTTCTTTCTAAAATTCCCTTTATATTCCAAGGATCTTTCAGGTTATACAGTTAATACATTTAATACCCCACAAAATCGTATAACTTATAACTTACTTATATTATAAATAATTTAAATAAATAATATTTATTAATGTTGGGATTTTCTTCAATAAATATAATAATCAAATTATCTTAAATAAAATAAAAAAAATAGTTTTTAAATAGATCTTTTTGCTGATCCAAAAGAGTTTGCATTGAATTATTTTTTAAGTTTTAAAATAAATAGATAAGATAAATAGATTTTCTTTCTTTTCTAATTATAATATAAAAAATCTTTAAACTAAAATAAATTCTTGTAAAGAATCTGAAAGATATTTCTCTTTCATATATTTCTATCGTTGAATGAATGAATTAGCTTTCCTATTCAAAAAACGGCTTTTATAAAATTATATGAACAATATATTTATTTTTATTTAATATATAAATTTTAAATAAACTAAATAATAATAATAAACAAAAATTAATAATAAAATTCCCTTCAATAAAATAATCAATATCTTTAAAGTAAAATAAATTTAAGGGAAGAATCTCTCAAAATCTTAGTTACTACTAACTATACTTTCACCTCAGAGATAAATCCCTCTGCCAAGATCGTTGAAATGATGTACTTTCCCCTCCTTATCAGTGGCTTCCACGAGAAGGGGGAGTAGTGCAGCTGACAGTGGGTGAGAAGGGGGATGGGGCAGGGAGGAGCACCCAGTGATAGCAGGCTGATAGCGATGACGTTTGCCCATCTTGTGCGTGAGTGCGGCGGTTGCCAAGACCAAAATTATAATTATATTATAATCAGCTGCCCGTCCGGCTTATCAGTCGTTGAAGGCCTTTGAAATATTTACGCAAGCTACCACATCATCGCATCCAACACACTCGAGATTAGTTTTATAAATTCTATTTGCGTAGATTTTTGTGCGTAGCCTAATCACTTTACCCCCCTACCTTCTTCTCCTTTCGTTCCTTCCACTATTTCTTTTTTGGCACGGCAACGGTGCGTATGAGTAACGAGCAAATTAGGAAATTTCGATTCCGTATATTGAGAGCGATAATATGGCGCATGTAATTAATGGGAAACAGCTGATAATTTGACAGGCAGCCGAGTAGCGTCTCGCCGAGCACTCCAGGCACGCGATTAACATTGGTTGGTAGTATACATATGTACATTTATACCCACATATGTATATCTGTATATTAACTATTAGACCATTTTGGCAGGAATTTCACAATTATTTGCTGCCATGATTCAACCCTTTTTGTGTCCAGTTTAAAGTCGCAAGACTTTCGAGGAGCGTGTGGCCAGATAAGACCTTCACTGTTCCAAGGGGGGTACTAGTACCCAGTTCGCAGTACGCAGTTCACAGTACGCAGTAGCGTGTCTATATACATATATACATATATATATATATATTTATAGAGTACTTCAGACTTATAGTTGGCCCCTGGCAACCGTATCAACCCATAGCCTGCCGTAAATATAGTATAGTTCTGCAGATTGCCAGCTGACTGCCGGATATGAGACGATATATACATATGTATTTGTATACATATAGTATATGCCCAACTAGTGCGTGGGAATCGAGATAATATAGGAATTTATCGCACTGGAAATAGAGAGAGTGAGAGGTGCACCCCCTAAGGACAAGGCGAACTTCTGAAAGCCTTAATTGTTTTATGGGAAAGGGTTTTATATTAAAGATTTATAAGGATTATAATTGGACTTTGCTTAAATAATCAATTTAGTTACAGGAATTAACCTAAATCTTTTATTTTATAAACAATCAAATAGCAAATTAAAGATTCTAAATATTTATAATAGAAAAAAATCTTTTATATATACTCCCAAAGACACATTATTGTAAATATATTTTAAAAAGCTTTCCATAACTTAATTAATTCTTATAAATTTACCTCTATAATTAGGCTTATTTTATCAAATTAATTTAATTATTGGAATCCACCTTATTTTTACAATACAATTAAAAAGCAATTTATAGATTATAAATTATTATAAAAATAGAAATATCTCAAAATATCAATAAAAAGGTTTTTTGTATATGTATTATGAAGATTAGCTATCACCCAAGGGATTCTCATAAATATGCCCCTACAATCCTGCTTACTTTATAAAATTAATTTAATTATAATTATAAATATACAATTATAAAAATACAAATACTTAACAATTTATAAAAAAAAATCAATAAGTATTTAAATAATAAAACAAAATTGGATTTTAAACTACTTTATATATTAGTTTACTCAAAATATCGTAACAATTATATCTAATAATAATCCTTTATTTTCCTCTATACATAATATTTTAAAATCCCCCTTAAGGCTTTTAGCAGCTTAAATTCTATACTTTAATTATGATTTATGAACTGTTCTAAGCCCAAATGCTCACAAAATATTTCACCAGAAACTAGTCTAGATTATTTTGTAGCCATCAATCAAGTTCAGAATTGTTAATTATATGACTTTAGTTTTCCCAGAACTTAATTTAAATAATTAAGTACTCAATGTTTGAAATTTCATCACCTAAACTATTCAGTAATTTGACAAAGAATATTTAATGTTGAGTTCTAGCTATGTGACCTTCCTTGAGGTTATCATTTAGTGTTAAGTGGAACGCAGCAGCAGCAGCAGCAGCTCTTAAAGAAAAATTCCAGAGTAATGTCGTTTCAAAAATCCCCCCCCTAGATTTATAGGCCCGGAAAATGATCACCAATCAAGATTCATTATTCCAGGGCATGTGACTGGTGTAGCCTATAAATAATACCTCTTATCTAAATTAGCAGGCGCATTGCAAAAATATTTTATCTGCGCACAGAAACTATCATGAATTCAATGTTAAGGAACACAAAAAAAAAGAAACAAAAATAGAAGCAAAAACTTAAAGAAAAATTCACAAAAAAATGCTGGGCGGGTTCCGAGGGACACTGAAAAAAGTGATTGTGGGGAATTTATATAAAATTATAACTTAAATTATTTATATATTTAAAAAAAATATAAATAACATTTTAACGTTTTTTTTTTGTTTGTTTTTGTTTTTTATCAATATTCTCAAGACAAGCTTCAATTTTAATTAATTAATGAATTACTTTGTTGAACATATTTTTGTCTCAAAATTCGTACTTGAGATTTTTATGGTGCTTTTGTAACAAATTTACATTTATTGACAAATGCAATTGCGTTGCATTTTTTAAAACTGAAAGTTCAGTTTATATATTAAACGAATTTCAAGTTTAATATATTTTTTTAATTTCTTCTAGAGGAGAAATAAAAAATTATATTTGAGCACACGGCAACCACTCGAGCGGCGCTCAAGGAGAACTGATTTGTTTCGTTTTTTGTCGTTGTAGCGTCTTTGTGATAAGAATTCTTATCACTCAAGAGTCATAGCCCCCACAGTCCCTCCCCCCTCCGAAGACACCACAGTCAAAGGAGGTGGCGGCATCGCAGCAGAAACAACAACAAAATGCTGGCCATAAATTGTGGACATTTTTTTGTTGGTTTTTCTTTTTTTCTACCGGTAACTAATCAACAAAAAGTGCCTACATCAAGTTTGACCTAATTTTGATAAGAGAAGACTTTGCAAAAAAAAAAAAAAACAAAAAAAGTAAAGAAGCACAAAATGAATTAGAATTAGAAGTATAATAAGGAAAAGAAGCCAAGACTTAGTCATTTGCCCAATTAAAATTAATTGCAGCAACGTGTGTGCGAGGTGAAGAGTCCAGACACGCTTAACCCCTGGGCATTTTTAGACTGGTATTTCAATTGTTTTTTTTTTTTTTTTTAACAGATTAGGGAAGTGATTTAACACCTCCAAGCCCCCCGTTAGAGGGGAGGATCGAATAGGATCGCAACGAAATCTCACTTGACCTCGATGGCATTAGCATTTTCCAGCTGTCAGCGAGGTCTTTTTGAAGATGAAATTAATAAATATAAAAAAAATATATAGAATAAAAAATATAGAAAAAACATGTACAGAAAATAAAAACAAAGAAAGCGGAAGATGTAATATACTTTAAAATGTATTTAAAGTGCATATAATTTATTTCTAATATAATTAATACATGAAAATCTATATGTTATATTTATTTATTTAATAAATCATAAGTCCTTTAGTTAAAGTTGGACTCCAAAATTCCCTTGAAACTCTGACCACAATGTGGTCAACTGTTGATTTATTTATCAGTCTAAACACGTGTCTTGCGTCACTTCCTAGTCCTTTTTCAAATAAATAACTCTGCACTCCCTTCTTGATTTTTTTTTTTCAAAAAGAAAACAAATAAAATACAAACTTCTGAAGGGTATAAAGAACAGTGGCAATGCCTGTGCCTCCCAAAAGACGTGCAAATATTTTTTAAGCATTGCCTGAATGTAAATATTTACACTTTATTTCATTCAGTGCACTCACTCACTTATTTACTACTCGCTCAATGCAATCCCAATGACTTGACTGTTTTTACAGGGAAATTCATATCAACGACCATATACTATGTATATATATTTACCGATAAAGCTATCTTTAGATTGATCAAATACAACTTTTGCATATTCACATGTCCAGAGTTCAAAGAGCTTTTCTATAAGTGTGTGACTTTTATTCTATTCCCGGAATGCAGTGAGTAAACCTAGAATTCACACCTGAAAGCGAACTGGCAGCTCGGAGAATTATCACAATTATTAAAGCGCCTGGCAAGACAGGCGCCAGTCTATCGGTGGAAAGTGGTTTCCACGAAACTCCCCGGCAGGGAAATCACCAGCTAACGATCGCTCATCGAAGATACCGGGTATAAATAAATACAAAAAAAATAATAATAATGCTAATAACGTGACTGGCATTGTATGTGTGTACATGGGGGACCTAATGAAACTATTTTTTATTAATTAAAAATTATTTAATACCTAAACTATAGAACTGTATATCGAAATAAAGAGTAGGAAATTGATAACTGATTACTGCTTGGAAAAGATATCGATTCAGTTATTTTTAAATACAATCATTTTGTATAATCTTTATAATTTTATGCACTTGACGGCGATCAGATATTTAGTAATTAGTTTTTAATCGAAAGTCAATCGATTGGCTGGCTGCATCGATCGCTCTTATCGTGGAGTCACTGTGTGGGGTGCAGGGCCAATTATTGGCCCGCCATAAAAAACACTCGTAAACAAAAGGCCAAAGCAAAACAAACGAGTGGAGAATGGTGAGCCGGTGAAAAAAAAAAAAAAAACAATACAAAAAAGAAGAGAAGTCGAAATAAACACAGCTCGACGCTGGCTTTCTCCTCCCCCTTTCTCCTCGAGTCCCAATACTTTTCCTATATTTTTGCACACATTTTTTGCGCTATTTTTCTAGGCAATGTTTACATTGCTTTTTTCCTTTCTTTTTTTGCTCTTTCGTTTTGTTTCGTTGAGAAAAATGTGTTTACCAAAAACCTTGAAAATTGAAATTATGAACTTGACTTTGTTAATGCTAATGTTTGTGTTGTAGCCTGGCCTAGAGATAAAAGAGTTACAGCAAACAGCAGCAGTGAGTACAGCGACAAAGGCCTCAGCAATTAGCAATTGCAAAATTGTTTTCCTACAACAACAAAATTGAAAAAAAAATTAAAAAAATCTTTAAAAAAGTAACAACATTGCGGAAATATATTTGAGGCGTTTTTAAAAAAGATTTCTTCGTTTCCAGCATTCCCTTGATAATATTATTTCATTTATCTGAATTATTGGTTAGCCATTTTTCTTGTTTATTTCTTTTTGTTGTTGAACAGTAATCTTTAAGTGTTTGTGGATTTATTTTATAGAAGTAGCATTGAATTTGGGCAATCTTTAAGAGGGGAATTCATTTGGGGAATGGTCTCCAGGGAAAAGTCAGCCATATTTCCTATTAACCCAAACTTATCGCTGAATATACTTCAACAAATATATTTCTTATTAAGTGCAAAATAAATCTTTTTAGATAATGTCAAATATTGGGAAATGAATTATCGACTTCTCTATGTATGAACATATTTATATCTAACGGAATTATACAAGCTAAAAAAGTTGTATAACATTTATATAAATTAAATAATATTGCCATAGAAACTGATATTTAGTTTTAATTAAATAATTTTTTTTATTTATGCTATTAAAGTTTATTATAGAAATGAAAACAATATGAAATCTTAGTTATGTCTATGAACATCAAGTCATACTTTAAAGGCATAAATAAATAGGAAAATAATTAGCTACCCGCCTAAATATAAATCTTAAAATACATATTCTTCTAAATTATAAATCTAAGAATATATACCTAAACATTTCATTATTTATTTTATCCACAAAAAGTGTTAAAATGTCAAGAAAATCTAATTAAATGGTATCAAAGTATCCCTATCTTCTGATAAATACGGAAATAAAGCTGAATGCCAAAAAATATATTTTTGAAAAATTAAAATCCCATGTTAATTTCAGTGTTCTACCATTGCATAGAAACAGTTGAAATAGCAAACAAATAAAATTAAATATCAAATACTTATTTCGATGGCAGATAAATAAATGCCTTAACATTGTATTTAACATTTTTATAAACATTTTTAAACTTAGAAATCCCGTATTCCATATGCCATAGAAATTTTATAATTACCAAGTAAATGTAATAAGCAAATAAATACAGCAATTATACCTTCTTTAAATGCTTATAAATTGTATTAATTTTTTTTTTATATTTTGAAACTTAGAAAACCCATATTAATTACAGTGCACCATTACTTCTGGTTATTATTCCCTGAAAAGCTGTCCCCACCCATTTGCATGCGATTAGGTGAGCATATTTATGCACTTGCATATGCATATAGCGCCATTTCGCATTTTCCATGTGCACTCGCACTTGCATTTGCATATGGGGTTCAAATACGAGAACTAAATAATGCAAAATGAGAGAGAAAAAATACAAAAAAAAAAGTAATAGGAATATAAATGGAAAATATAGAAGGAAAATGGAAGTAAAATGTGATTATTAAGCGCCCCGTACCTGGCAATTGCAGCTTATCGCCGTAACTGTATACTGCGACTGCACCCGGAGACTGCATTCTCCGGCTGTCAGGGGTTAAGGCGGGGGTGCTACAAAATAAAAAATAACCCGGGCTAAAATGAGAGCAGGCGCCAAGCCAAACCTCCATAAAAGCCACGTGCAAGGCTAATTAACAGACGCCAAGAGAGTGCAGGCTGTTTTCCTCTCCCGCAGCCCTTATAAATGGGCTACAGGCTTAGAAAAATAATAAAAAAAATCTAAATATTATAATGATTAAATACTAATATAATTTGTATTTTAATACTCAGTGAAAAGAAATTATTTTTCAAGTCAAAAAGCACAGTTTATTTCAGGTTTTCTATAACGGTCAATCAATTATGCATATTTAATATAAATAATTAAAATGTTAATTAAATATTATCTACAGCTTGTTAGATATCAATTTTAGGCATTCTTATAAATTCGTGTAATTTGTTTTTTTTTATATGTTTTAAAAATATTTAATAGAGGAAAACTTATCTTGACAATTTTTCATTGATCTGCAAAATTTGCAACTCCTACTTTCTTTATAATAATTTTAAATATTAGTATATATGCATATATAATTTATTATTTTTCCTTCCCCAATTTTCTCTCAGTGCTCCCCCGCGGGGTGGTGCATCCAGTGGGTGAGGAAAAGCACCCCCCAAAAGGTGCCTTGCGGTGTCAACTGTTGCGCTCCGCTGTGAGAAATGGGCGGGGGGCAAGGTGCTGTCTTTTTTTGCGCAGAATTTGTTTTTGGCGAGCGGTAGAAAGGGAAGGAGACCATGTTGGAGGCGGGTGGAGGTGGGTTCAGGCGTTTGGGAAGGCTCCACTGTGGTTCCCACATTTTGAGTGCTGATTAAGCGACGACGACGACAGGAAAAACAAAAGAAATAAAGGGAAATTTTGTACAGTAATGAGCGGTTGTCCGTAAGGAGATACCCTAACATCGTTTAGGGTATTGTATCCCCGTGGAAAACTACGTAATGGGGGAATGAAAGCAAACGAATTCGATGCGACTAAGAATATCCCTTAATATTGTTTTTTTATTTAATGTACAATAATATAATATTAATATTATTTATAGATTTCATATGTACATATATTGGTATATATATATATTAAATATTTATTTAAAGTAATAATTAAAGATTATGTAGAAATATATAAAAATTTATGTAAATAGGAATACAAAATATTTAAATCAAATCAAAAGAGAGAATTATATAAAGAAGTGTAGCAAAATATTTTAATTTGGAAAATTTTAATTTTAAGATTTAATAATTAAAATCTTAGACTAATAGTGGATGGGAAATAAGACAACGGATTAAATAACATATAAAAATATTACTTATTATGATTTGAATATTAAAATGAATAGAACATAATATAGTTTTAAGCTTTAATTAATTGTATTTATTTATTTTTTACAAATATTATCTATAATTTTTCTTTAACCCAAAATACCCCAAAAATCAATGGGTGATGAGAAAAACAAACAGAAATTTACGATAACTGCAGTTCGTGTGTGTTGACATTTTACAGAGTCGACGTTGACGCCGGCAGCGGCGCAGCTAATTTGCCAAATGCACACAGAAAAAAAGCACAACAAAACCAAATGCTAAATAAAAACAAAAAAAAAAATGAGGAAAAATAGAAAATAAACAGAGACAGATAGAGGCAAGGTGACAAAGTGCAGGGCGACAACAACTGCGATGTAGAAGGCGAAATGAAATTACGTAAAAATGCTAAACAAAATGCTGCAAATAGAAATAGAATTTGCAAAGGCAGAGCCAAAAGCAGAAACAAAAACAAAAAAAATATAAACAAAGAGGCGTCGGCCAAGGCATAAAAATAATAATAATAATACTAGGAAACTGCAATAAAGGCGGCGAGCGAGGCGCCCAGAACAGCAATAACAACGTAAACAAAAATCGGCGCGAGTGTATCAAATGTCAGCGATCGTCTATCGATAGCCAGCCGATTCACACAAATGGATATATACCATATACATATATACTATATTATTTACTATTGTAGAACAATAATATTAATAAGCGGGAAACTTGAGTAAGCGACAATATCGATTGCAAAAAAGAGTTGCTTCCCAGAAACGAGTATTTTCTCTTTCTATATAGTATATAGAATATTTTTAGCATGAGTTATAGGAAATCGGTAATGATGCAGATATGGCAATGTTTTTATTTGTACTGCCTCCCCGCGAAATGAGATCATGCAGATTCATTCGCTTGAATTGTGCCCGTAGATTGTGCCAAATGTTATCAGGTTACCCCAAAGAACTGGGGCTTAAAATGCAACAACAACAAAAAAATATATACATATATAGGTATACCTTTGACTTAGACATCGCCTCAATGAAAGATAAGACCAGGATTCAAATTGAAATCGAAGCTACCGGAAGTACAATGCATAGTTTCTACTCAGCAAACGAATTAATATATAAGCAACTTTATAAATATAGTAGAAATGTCAAATTAAATCAATTCTTTATTAATTCTATAATTAATAATTCAATTTAATTTTTCCAAATGAATATAACTTACTCTCTTAATTTTTCTGCAGTTCCCTTCTTCCAATTTATTTACTTATTTTATTTGTATTTTTTTTTTTTTGTATTTTTATCCTTAAATAAAACTTTACTCAAACCGGATAAAGATATAGGTTGTGAATATATTAAAATTTAATCAATTTGAAAACCCCTTGGAAATCTGCATATTCCTATTGAAAATAATTTAAGTTGCTACTCTACTATTTACACACTTAGTCATCACCCTACTTTATAAGTTGTTTTATATCTGAAGAAGACATTATCTCTCAAGATCTGTAATCTTATCTGAAGACTAGGTATTAGAATTCAGTCTGTTACTACTATATAATAATATTGCGACTACTATCACTCAACGAGAGTGTATTGCCTAAAGCCTTATAAGGTGGCTTAAAAGGTATAAAAGTACTCATTAAATTGTTAGATCAGGTAAATATTAATATTATTAAAATATATTAAAAGCTCTTCGTTAATAGTAATACATACTTTCTTTTACACAACATCTTTTCTTTCGACCAATAATCCATTGTAGGGTTTAACTACCATAATTGTGTTTATTATTATCAATTATTATCAATATTATTAATATGTTAGCATATACATACATATGTACAAAAATTAAAAAAAAATATATGTGTATATATATTTTTAAAAATGTATGATGTAATAAATCTATAATGAATCTTTAAGATATATATTTTCAAACAAATTCCATTCCATTCTCTTCGGCTCTCACCTACTTTTCGATCCCGGAACTGACATAATCCCCATTCCAATCCCATTAACCATAGCATCCCATAATCTTTAGCCTCAAGTTGAGGGCCAAGGGCAATATCTCTGTGTGTTGTGAGTGTGCAAAATTTGTACGTCATAAGGCGACTTTTTACGATGACAATATACTGTGCCTTTTTTTGGACCAACTTTTAGTTTCGCTTTTTTACGAGCATAACTTATGAGGAGGGGCTCTGAGCAGTTTTTTCTTCCTTTTCTTGCTACAAAATATCAAATAAAATAAAATGAAATACAAATAATAATAATTTAACTGCAGTCGCACAAAGTTCGGGGACGGAAGTTGAACTGGCAGGCAAGGCAAATAAGTGAAACGAAATGAAAATAAGTAAATCAGCGAAAAAAGCATGCGGCGAAATCTCGTATTTCAAATGCACGATAATGAATTTATATATGAATATTGTATATATAGTATACGCCATGTGTACACTATATGTATGTACATATATGCAGTGTGCGCCGTCTGGTGTGCATTTGTCTGTGTAATTTATGTATGCTGCTGATTATGACCGCTCGAGCCCGGCGAGCTTCTTCCCTGGCAACATTTCGCACTCGGACGGCGGCCGCCTGGCTCTTTGCCGGCTCCCTCCTCCTTACCACCGCTGTCTCTAAGCTGTGTTTTATTCGCAATTCGCATTAATCGCCACTCAAAAATATATACCTTAATTATTCGCATTTTATAGTGGCAAATGGGCGTGCAGCAGCAGCACGTGTGAGTGGCAGTACGAGGGAGGCTTTAGGCATGATATATAGTACAAGTATCAAATGACATTCAATCTTAAATTTATTTATTATTTTATTAAATAGTCCCAAAAAAATATACATACATATATACTGTAAAAATCCATCCTCCCTCTGACCGACTCATTAAATGTGGGAAATAAAGAGCCAGAATTGGCAGACAACTTGGGGTTAAGAGGCGCCTGTCGGTGGTTAAGAAGCCGCCACAAATTAATGCAATAAATTATCATAAAGAAAGCCTCTTACGGTTGGGGGATCTTTATCTGTTTTATCCGGTCTGCAACATAAATATTTGCAAAGTCAGAAAATCAATAGATCTCTACCTAGTTTTTATTTATTATGTATTTTTTTTGATTGTTTTTGGGTCGCCGCCGCAATTCAATTTGTCTGGTTCGGGTCTCCTCTTGGTTTTCCCCCATTTTCTTTACTTTTTTTGCTGTTGTTGTTTTTCGCTCTCTTGTATTTTTTTTTTTTTTTTGTGGTAACACGGTGTTAACGCCGTATGGCAGCCACTTTTCCTTTCACTCACGTACACGGTGAATATGCTAGAAAAGCGGATAGAAAGGTGGGTGGAAAAGCTGGCGGAAAATTCGCAGGCGACGCCCACGCCGAAGGCAGCACACAAGACGCCGCTCGTAAATTAATGGAAATAAAAAATGTCAAGAATTCGTCATAAAAAAAGCTGGTAAATTTATCTATACAAAAAGAAAAAACTTAAAAATTTGCAAAAAAAAATGTTGGTATAAATTTGCCAATTAAAGTTAGTGATATAAAGTAACTGCTTAAATTTTTAATTCAAAATAAAAAACAATAGCAGCATTTGTAGACCTTTAAAAATAACTTAAACTAGCTTTTCCACACTTGTTCTTGTTGTTTATAATTTTTCTAATGAAAGCGTATTGACTTAACTATTTTATAAATATTTTTCTGCAACCTAAAATCACACCTTTATACCTTTAATAATTTAAAAAGGAAATACATTTATATAGAACTTAGTTAATGGGTTTCTCAAGAAAATATTCATATAAATCTAAGGAAAATACTTAAAAAAAATATATAAATAAATACGTAAACAAGAACAAAGAATTGTAATTTAATTCCTTTTACAAAAAGCTTTACAAATTATAAACAATATAAAAAAGAGAATTCTAGATTTTAGCGTAAAATTGTGAAACTCAAAAAGCTCCAAGCACAAAGCAATTCAAAATAATCAAAACGCAATTGCACAAAAAATTGCAAGTTGTGCAGCCATTTCTATTTACAAAAGTGCGCAAAATTTTAGTATAAATATTAACAAATAAATAAACACTGCCCTTGCCCAAGCTGCAAAAAAAAAAAAAAAATGAAAACAAAAAATAACTAAAAGATATTTCGAGACTTTAGCTTGGCGCCAATTGTGAAACTCGGAAAGCTTTCGCTGCTCGTAGTCTCTCTCATGCCGAGTCACATGCGAAAGAACGCCGCTCTCTCGGGCATTTTGCCGGTTGAACTTTTTATTTGCCGGCTTTACTCTCGCTCTCCCGCGCTCTTCGCACTCTTGAGTGCTTTTTGGCTTTGCTTTCGGAGGTTGCGAGAGTTTGAGTTCTTTGGCTTTTGTGCTCAAACATGTTGCTGAAACATTTGCTTTTGTTTTGGTTTTGCGGATTTCAATTATTTTTCTATACAAAATGAAAAAAGCTTATAGAATATAATTTTAAGCAAAAATATATTAAATAAAAAATTTAAAAAAAGATTAAAAGAAGAAGACGATATAAATAAACTGACAAGGAAAAGCTTGGCAAATTTAAATAATTAATTTTTTACTTGGCTGTTGGGTTTTTTGTATCTATGATTTCTCTCTACAAAAATGTTACCGATTAATATTGATTGATGAAATGCTTATTTCTTAATAAAATTTTCAATAAAATTTTTTCACAATTCTCCCCTGAGAGTTTTCCTGTCATAAACTCAGCCGCATTTTCCTAATTGGCTTCTTTTCGCAAATTTGCCTTGGCATATTGCGATTTTGTCTGCAGTTGGCAATTCATTGGCAATGTGTCAAAGCCAAGTGACATTTGGCCACTTTGCTCAATGGACGACGATGACGACGGAGCGGTGGCCCTCTCCGCCCCTCAATTACATCACGAATTACGCCAAAACCAGAAGAAAACGGCAATAAAACGAGAAATTCCACCAAGAAACCAGGCAGAAACCAAGCCTGGCTAGAGATGGCAACAAAATAGCGATATAACTTAGATATTTAATATTATTTTTAACATGAATTTTATAAAAATATAGCTTTATTTGTTTTATTTAATTATTGGTTAATTCATAATAATTATAGTATTTAAAACAAACTCGTTATCTAGGCCTTTTTTAAAGCAAAAGTTATTTAACTTCTCGAAAGATATAATTATCGAAAATATCAAAAAATAATTAATTATTTTAATGAAAATATCTATATTTCATAGTTCCTAAAAAGGCAGGTCTTCTCTCCCTCTCTCTCTCACCTGAAATTTGCATGCAGTTGACAATTGAATAGTTCCCTGGTTCCCCCAACCCCCTGGAATTTTCATCACCCTCACTGAAAAGCTATGCAAAAAAAAAAGACCCGCTGAAAATGCAGCACGAGGTCAGGAATGGAAACGAAATAAAAAATTGAAATAAAACGAAAAAAACGAAAGACTTTGGCCACAAACCTCAAAGTCAGCGGTGCGTTAAATCTGCGGCGCACGTCTAGCCCCGTCTCTTTTGCTCTCCCTCAGTCCTTCTCACTCGCACGGTCCGAATGCGCGGTAGTCGTTACGTCACTTCCGGCGTTTCAATCATCACTTTACGATACACTTTTTTTTACAATTATATAATAAAGTAGAATTTTGAAGGGATTTAAAAATATTAAATAAATGTAAGTTGTTTTTTATTATAAAATTAATTATCTATAAAGCTTTATATTTCATGTATTTATAAAATATCATAATATTAATATCATTTTTGAATACATATACATATGTACATATATAATTTTGCAGGTTAAACAAATACATTTTTCAATCAATCAAATATTTAAAATAATTTTAACTAAACTCTTTTATTTTTATATTTATTATATTTAATTATTATTATTTATATTTTATATTTATGAAGTTAAGTATGTAAAATGTAAAATATAATATTTTTTATTTATTTATTTATTATATTATAATTCATTTGTTATTATTATTTATTTATTTAATTAATTCCACAATACTACGCAAGGGCGTTTACAGCTCTGTTTTAGCAAGTATTTCCCCCCCTATTTCATGAATGAAAACCCAAACGGCGCCAGAGAGGAAAAACGCTGGCACATCGCTCAAAAACAACAAATAAATAAAAAAAAATCACAACCATTCGTGTTTTTAATGCACTTTGGTTTGCTTAACCCTTTTGTTTATCCGGCCACGTTAACCCACACACGGGCACTAATTGATACGCTCTCTGATTTACGATCAATGCAATTGCATGCAAACAACTAATTTTCAAAAAAAAAAAAAAAAAAACTAAAGAATGTGGCTATGTTTACCCTTTTGTTTGTTTTTTTTCTTCTATTTTTTTTTTGGCTATTATTGAAATCATTTTCCATTGCATTTGTCATTCGGCGCATTGTTGTTGGCGGTAATTTAGCAATTACCTCTTTGTGAATAGCCATGTCGGCTTAATTAAATTATCGCACTCAGGGACAGGGAAGTTTTGGCCAGATAAATGATTTATGTATATACATCTATACATATGTATATAGTATAGTATGATGGATGTATAAAATTCTGGTTAGACCATGAGAAATGGAACGGAACAAGATAATTTTAATATTTAAAATAAAATAAAACCTATGGAAAATGTTTAACAAAAAGCTTGGTATATTTATATTATATTACATATTTAATAATAGTTTTAGATTTAATACAAAATATGCCACTCATTCCCAAAGTACTACAATTTTATTTTCTGTAATTCCATTTTGGTTGTTTATTTTTGTTTAAAAGTCAATAAATTATTTTGTTAGGAAAATATAAATAAAACAATTCAGTAAATGCATATTTTAAATTAATCTATAAGCAGAACATTTTTTTAGGGTCGAAAATTTAAATTAAAATACCAACAAGGCATTTCTTTTTAAACCAAATACATATATATTTAACAATTACAAAATCTTTGCAGTATATAAACAATAAGATAACTTTTTGTATTTAATTCATTATTTTAACAGAGCAAATAAAGGTTTTAATTTAATTTATACGTTTGAAATTTTAAAGCCTTATAGCTCATTTACTTTTTTTAATTAATGGATTTTCATGTTGATGCTCAAGTTAATTATTCTGTTTTGTTGTATTTTATGCTTAATGAAAACTAAACCATTTTAAATAAATTAAATTGTATTTCATTTCATACTTCAGGAATTTTTAACTATTTACGGACTTTGATATTTTACAAAATAATTGTTAGCTAGTCAGCAACACACATTCCATGGGCCAAAAAAAAAAACAAACCAAGAATTCTAATAGCTATTACGCTATTACATTTGCTCTTTGCACTGCCTGCCATCAAAGCTATATACTTGAAAACCCGATCAGATCGGTTTTGATCGGTTTTTGGGGATCACAAAGGAAAGAGAACCGACGCAACTTGCACCAACGAACTCAACTCGGCTCAATTCCAAAGCATTCAATTCAATCAAAACTGTGTCAGTGGGTTACGAGTTGCTGCTGCTGCTGCTGCAGTTCCAACAACAACAACAACAACCATAGCAATGTAACAATGTTGCTGCTGCATTTTTGTTGTAAGAGGCAAGGCAGCGACAAGTTTTGCCAGCAAAACTAAGCTCTTGCCATTTCCCTTTGGGCCAAAGCGGCCAATTAACTTATCTGATGCAAAAATAAAAGAAAAAACAAAATCAAAGAAAAAACAAAAAAGAATAGGAAAAAACCAAACGTGGAAAAACAACGGAAAAACTACTATAGCTGCAACAACAATAGCAAGTTGGAGCCATTGCAATTCATGGCGTTATTTGTCTGCGATCCTCAATCGTTGCCGACGTACAAATATTCAACTAAGACCGGCTTTAAACAGTTGGAAAAATATTTAAGAAAAAACTTAAATAAAATAAATTTCTAGATATAAACAAATAAAAATAAATATCACACATATTTTTCAAGATAAAGTGTTATAATTACACTTTTATTTTGGGTTCAGTAGGACTGTTCAAAGTGTGATTATTTAGATGAAAAATTTAGCTGACAAGGATATATTAGATATATCTTTCATAAAAATATATAAATACTTTTATTCGAGTTTTTTGTGTTATTTTCCTATTTTGATTCCAAGTTTACTGCACGCCAAAGAGTTACATTAAAAGTCCTTTGCCAGTGTGACCTTTAAAAATAAAGCTAACAAAGCACCGATAACCTTATCGATACTGGCTTAAAGTGTGTTCTCGTTATTAGAATCTTAATAAAATAAAATAATAAAACTCTGCAAGCTACATTTTTTCGCAGTGCCTTCAGCCTTCGGCCTCTCGGCTCTCTTGTGACTTTTTCCATCGCCTGAGTTTGAATTTTGAGGTAAAGTCAGGGCTTTTTTGTACTTCCATTCATAGTGCCAAGTCTATATGCCCATCTCTTTTCTCTATACAGATGCCTTCTTGCTCTTTCCGCACAGCATCCGCATTGCTGCAGACACTTTGTCTGGCCGCAATAAAAAAGGAACGAAATGGCATGGAACGGAACGGGAATGGGAAATGGGTATGGAAAACTGGTTTTCCGCGGGAATCGGTATCGGTATCAGAAAAATGCTAAAATATGTTTATTAGGCTCGGCGCTTTTCCAGGCTGGCCAAAGTATTTCACTTTCGGCAAGCCCCCAGATATTTAGTGGGTGGCCGCCGCTCCTCCTTCCACCTCCTCTTCCTCCTTCTCCTTCCTGCTCCTCCTTATTTCCATCGTTTCGATTTCCACTCCCGCGGAAAATATTTTAATATGAGCAAAGGGGCTTGGCCAGGAAGGATTGAAAAAGCGTGGAAAACGGTTAACAGTTTTAACACGAATTTTTACAAATATATTTTCACAGTTAAGATCGTTCTGAATAGAAATATCTTTTATAAATAATCTCAAATGAATATTTAAAAAAAAAATAAATCAAAAGTATAAGATTTTGAATTTAAAAAAAAAGTACAACCTAAGCTCTATTTGAAATGAAATATTTAAAACCCCCATACACACCCAAAAATATTTTCCAAAATTCAAGCAAACTCAAAAAATGTAAAAAAATCGAAAACAATACCAAAAAAAATTCTCAAAACTGGCGGAAAGTGTCCAAGTCAGCTCGTACCCATATCACTGCATCATCATCTCTCTTTGGCTTTGATCTCTTGCCTGCAGTTGATTGCCCAACTTGAATATCAAAGAGAGAGAGAGAGAGCTAAGAGGGGGAGAAAAATTCTTGTAAAAAATTACTGGAAAACCTGGAAGTCAACACTTGTGGCATATGCCAAAATGTGGGCGTTCTTCTACCCACAAAAATCCCCGCCACCGTCACAACTCACAGCTCACCGCAGACAGCACTCGGCTGCTGTCAATCAAAGCTGCATTTTTCTTTTCACAACACACACAACAAAAATGGAAAGCGCCGGCCGGAAAACCGGAAAAGCGTGTGTTAATATGAAAAAAACTTCAAAAACCAAATGCCGAGTTTGGCTCGTAAAAGCAGGAGCAAAATGGGCGGGGCAGGTATCCATTTATAATAGGGATGGTAATATTTTTAAAGAATCTATTCAATATCAATAAATTGTAAAGTAAAATAATCAATTTTTAAATAAAATAAATATATTTATATTGCCATTAAAAATCTTATTTAAAAATCTTACCTAACAGAAATGTGACGTAATATTCAATTTGATATACTCTTAAAAGATAATTTAATTCCTTTGAAAAATCATTTTAAATGTCTTGTTTATTTATTTTGTATTTATCTAAGCGAATTTTAATAAAATAATTTAAAAACTATATAATTTATATATATTTCGATACATTTTGCATTGCATTCCCGGCACTTGCAGCAGTGCTGTTGTCACAGCTAGGCATTAATTATGCCATCAGCAATCCGACGACGACAACACAGCAGACATATCCTGTTGACAGTAAGCCCCTCCAGCCCAGCCACACCCCCTAACCAACCCATAACGCCCCGCATTTTCCAGCCCCCCTTCCCCCCTATCACACATCGTTTTTCTTTGAGGAGTGAGAAAAGTTTTTCGCATGGCAACGGAAGTCACGTCGCCTGGAACCAAGTTTTTCCAGTGAAAATGCTCAACGCTTGCAATTATTAAATAATACATTTGACATAAAAAAAGAAACGGGGGAAAAAAATTAAGAAAAGAAAACGGATTGGGGGCGGAGGTGAGGCGAGGAAAGGAAAGGGGGCGGGACAATAATTAAGTGCCAGGCATACCAAAACGAGTGCCAGCGCTTAATGAGAGCACTAAACTGCCGGGTTATGGTATATGAAATAATTTGCAAATAATAATTTAGACTCTTAAAGATAACATTAAAAATAATTTTCGAATATATGCTAATATTTTAATATATTATGTGTACTTTTTATTTACAGATTACATATTAAACATTGGCAAAAAAAAGGATCTTGGAAACATGGGGTAAGTCAGACCAAATCATTTAAAAAAGGCTTTACATTTGTTTAAATTGTATTTTAAAAAAAGGTAATTTTAAATTACATAAATAAAATAGATTAATTTTCCTTAAACGCCCCTTTCCGAGTATTAGGAAAGCCCTTATAAACATTTTTAATTAATAAATTGACAGCAATGAGCTCTTAAAATATTTCCTGATTGTTTTTTACCTGAGCGCCCCTGCTGACCAGTGTATGGCAAAAGGCGCCATCAAGACATATTTTGAATACAAGTAAAAGGAAAACAAAAAAAAAAGTGAAAAGGAAAAGCAAGAAAAACCTCCCGTTTCGGCTGTATAAAAATAAAACAGACGATTTTTGGGGAAAATTTTTGGGGAAAAACTTAGAGCGCGCGCAGCGTATCTATGAGATGTCGCCGCTGACAAATAGAAAATTCCATGCAAGTGCTAAAAATAAACTTGAGGCAATGTTGGCTTAGCTTTTCTTTTGCCCAAAGGAATTTCCCCCGTGGCGATGGAAAATCGTCTCCATAAATGTCAATTAATTTATGTGCGGCCCATGGCAGCGAGACAGCGACTGAAGATCGGCTGGGAAAGTGGGAAAAATCGAGAGGGGGCGGGGGGGAGAAAATGGGAGAAGGTAACTGGGAGAATGTAAAATGGAGAGTGGAAAACTGGGAAATGGAAAATTGACTGCGACTGCGTTGGCGGCCTTTGGCGACGTTGTCAGCGTTCTGGGCGATTAGTTGCCTTAAAAATAGACTCAGACATGCGGAAGAAATGCTGGCTAAAACACATGCACTTGAAGAAGAATTATTTTAAAAAATATTACAAAAAAATAATGAAAAGATTTCGAAATATTGCATCCATAAATGATTATTTAAAATCAAATATTTGTGTGTTTGTTGGAATTTCAAGAATTTGTTTTTGATTTTAGATTTTTTTGTTTGTTTATTTTTTAAGGGTGTTTATGCTTTTTCTCTCAGTGTTTGGAGGTGTAAGAAGGGGGCAGCTAGGGGGTCGTTGTTGCCGTGTGCTCGCTGCTCGGTTGTCAGGCGACATCTTCATCACATCTCTCTGCGCCTCGTCCACCCATCATCCATCCAATTCCGCCCACTCTCTAGCCACCATCTCCTCTTCCTCCGGTTCAGTTCGGTTCGTTTCGGTTATGTCTGTCTTTCTGGTCTGTCTGTCTACTAAAAATATTTCCCACTAATCCTACACGAAAAACTATTTCGGTGTTAATAATCTGCTTCTGCAGCATCGGCGCCCCACACCTCTGGCCACAGGATTCGATATGATCCGATGTCTTGCTATATCCCAACCGATACCAACTGTCTACAAATTGCTCTAAACTGTTCTTTTAGTGAAAAATTGTGGAAAAAGTGGGATTAGAGGGGCTTGTTTTATGGAAATTTAGCGGGAAACTTTTTTTAATTCAATATTTTCTTAGAAATTTATGCAGATTTTTAGCTTAATTAGTTATTAATATAATTTACTTGTTATTATTACATTTATTTTTAATTTTATTAATATAAAATCACAAAAATGTAAGGTGTTTGAAATAAGTTGAAACTCTTAAATGCTTTTTAAATTTTAATATGAAATGTAAGCTTGTAAGCTTTATTATTATTTACTTATTTCTATAAATTGAGTATCATTTATATTGTTAATACAAAAATTTTACTTATATATATTATTAATTAGCATTTATATTAAGCAATAAGCATTAAAAATGAAAAAAAATCTTGTTAAATATTTATTATACACATCATTTAGGCATCACAAATTAACATATAATTAGTAATTAATTGCTTAAACTTTTAATAAGTCTGAAAGTTTTTAAAGTGACAAATTTAAATTTATATTTCTTTAGTTCTATTTATAAATGGTATTCGTTTTTCGCCCACTGAATTTTGTCTGCTAAAATTAATGTTTTAAAATTTGAAAAAATATCTTTGAAAATCATTCAAGTTGAAATCTTTTAATTGGGAATACTATTTCACATATTAAATCACAAAAGAAAATGCATAAATTATAAAGAATGTTTGTTTAAAATATTATGATATATAAAGATATTTTATAGGTTTCAATTCGAGTTGAGGAAGTATCTCCATTCTCTTGAGAGGATCACCCTTGGGGCGGGGGGGCTTTGTCTGGCTTTTCACCGGGTGGCGTTAATTTGCCTGATTTTACCTCTACCTTTACCTTTACCTTTACCGTAATGGATAATATTTGCAGAGTCAGTTCTCTCCGCAGGCCATCTCTTTCGCCATGCATATATCTGGCTCTTTTCAATGCTGTTTATATTTTTTGTTTTTTTTTTTTTTAAATGAAACATATCGTGCCGAGGTAATTTTCATGCAGTCATTCCTCATTCATTAAAACGTCGCCGAAGAAGTATGTATTTCTTTCTTTCTGAAGAATGGAGAAGCAGAAGAATCCAATCCAGAAGAGCCAGCAAGCAGCAGCAGAAGAAACCGAAGACGGAGATGGAAGACTTTTGGCATGGCATTAACCTGTAGAACTCCTTTCACTTTACATTCTAATTCCAAAAGTTCCAGCATTCGCATACCAAGAGCTTGTTACCATGGCCAGGGGAGACTGGGGGAGACTGCTGGTAGGGAGGTGGCAAGCAGGGGAGCGGGGGGGTGGCATTCTCCGGCATTCTTCGCCTTGGCTGCCGTCTCGCTCTAGCGAAACCTGAATGCCCGCTGAATGCTAATGCTAATACGACGTACGTAGTGTACCTGGGCCGATTTCCCCCTCGGGCGGCCTATAAAATATATATGTAAGTCTATATACACTAAACGCAAATTGTTAAGGAAAATTGCTTGGTTTTCCTTTATAAATAGTTCCAAAATTGGGTTTATTAATTAATAGTCATTAGAAATTACATGAAATCGAAAAGGTATCTTGAAAATTAATTGAATCTTTTACACCTTTTGGATATTAATACTTTTTTGTGTAATTTATTGAATCGAAATAAATAATTTAATAATTTATTGAATCAATATAAACGTAAAAACATGCAGATATATATATTAAATAGCATTTTTAAATATTATTTTATAATATAAATAATTTTGATATATTTTTCATTACTTAAAATTTTGATTTGACAAAGTTTGGATCATTTTTGCTATGTTATTGAGTTATATAAATTACGTTATAATATTTTGAACTTTACAATATCTTGATTCCTTTTTAAATATTTATGTTTTTCCCTGTGCAAGCTTAACAAAAAAATAAAACCAAAAAGAATTCCCAACTGTAAAGGCCCAACTATCGACCGGAGTTCGCAAAGGCGGCCAAATCGATGGCACAAATAAAATATTTAATTGCCACCGCCCTCCCCCCTCTATTCGTTCCAGGTGATATGCATTATTAAGTAACTGCAAAGCGTGGACACATTCAATAAAAATTAAAACAAAAACTCAAATAAAAACAGGGGCCGAGGGAGTATCTTCAAGTGGCGAGCCCTGCAATTAATTGGTGCTCAGTTTTATATATTTATATATATATATACTATTGCGGGAAATTATCACAAATGGAAATTGGGATTCAAAGTAAATTCTTCAATTTAACTGGAGTAGCCAGGCATATAGACAGACACATGCGTATACATATATGTATATACCTGATAAGAAGGTGGAAATTTTCAGAAAACTATTTCGGTTGGAATACCAAGATAACCCCATAGATAAATACTAAGGAGTGTGACTGTAAAGAAAGGGGCTTGGGGCCCTCGGTGATGAGATGACAGCCCCCCTGATGGTGCAATTCCATTCATAAAAAGTCTGGCAAGAACTTGGAGAAATCTACAAAGAAATAATATTTGGCTTTGTAGAAAATTAAAATAAATATTTAAATTATTTTCTATGAAATTTATGAAGAGCAAACAATTTAGAAATATAAAATTGGAGTCCATGAATTGTTGTTTGTTTTTGTATTAAAAGCTTAAATATTTATATTTTTATTTTATACTTTTAAAAGCGAAATCAGATAACAAAAAGTTACAAATAAATAACCTTAAATATAAGATCATAGTCAAAATATAGTATTTTGCTGATGGGGTAAATGTTTAATAGGTATTTATATTAATATAATATAGAATATTTATATATATATACTTCATTCTATATACATATATTTAAAAATAGCAACTTTTTTATTATAAAGCTAATTGTTTACTATTATTTAGCAATCAAAATCCGCAAATTCTAAATTCAAGTTAAATATAACCACACTCTAATACGTAGTTTATGTATATATTTAATATATATAAAACCTTTGATATAGGTAGCCACTAGAAAAGTGCGTTGACAGCTGTAAAAGTCTGGCAGGAGTACCTGCAGCAGGTGTGATAAGAACCCGGATCGAGGATGGGGGGGATTTTGTTTTCCGATTTCGAAATGGCCTGGTCATCGATATCATCTGGGGGGCAGACCTATAAATATAAATGCGACCAGCGAGACTGCGTCGTATATCAAAGAGTGGACAAGAGTGGAGGAGCTGAGGAGGAGCCATAGAGGAGCTCCGCTGAGTGCTAGTACCCCTGGCTTTGGGCTGCGGCACTCCAAGCAATTACACTGCCAAAAAGCGATTAATCATCCCCGCCGCCTGTTTGGACTAAAGCAATAACAATAACAATAACAATAGCATTGGCAATATCTATAGATTAACATAGCCGATGTCTGTGCCTGATTCTGGTTGGGATTGAAAGCCACCGATGCTGGGCTCAAGCCATAGAGAAATGCTAGGGCACTGAGAGAATTTTTAAGCAAGTAAAAACAGGGTTTTTTTTAAATGATTTTTGAAGCTTTAAAATAAAAAGTAATTATTATGGAAAACTCAAAAAGAAATATAAATATTTAAAATATTTAAAAATTAATGCACTTTAAAATATTTTAATATAAAATGTGTCCAAAGGAAACAGATCTCTTTTAAATATAAACCTTCCTAGAACGTATTAAAAAATTATTTAGCAAAAGGGTTTGCAGAATATTAAAAATAAAATTAAATTTTTGTAACTATAATTCTTAAATTTAAAAATATTTAAATTTGCAGTAGAATTAACAATAAACTTTAGATGTTTAACAAGAGTGGATTCTTCCTTGAAAAAATATGAATATATCACCATTTGAGGCAAAAATTTAACAAGAAATCAATTGAAAAATTTGGATATTTTTCCCATAGTATTTCTATGAGATATTCAATATTTTTTGGCAGTGCCGTGAGGCATGCGTAGTCGCTGAAGAGGCCGCCGCACAGGCTCATCTAGATCTAGAGTGCCACTTGCCACTTGCCGCAAATTCACTTAATCATCGCCCTGTGTAATAAATCTAATATCCCCCCGAAAGCAGCCGACAATCGATCGATCGATCTGCATATATATAGATACATATATGAGCATACAAAAACCAATCAACTTACTGGAATAGCCTTCAACAATGACAACGACAGCGACACTTCAAACCATTCAAACACTAAATGGGCATTCAGCAGATACAAAATTTTAAAAATCTACCAGAAAAAGTAAGGATTTTTTTTAAGTATATCTATTTAATTTCAATTATAACTTTAAGGTAATTTATATCAAATTATTTGAATTTGAAGAACCTTCCCCGCATTTTGAAATCTTTTCCTAAAAGCGGATGTGATAAAGAGAGATCAAGATCTCCCGCCGCTCCCTGAAGTACACACAAGTCCCTGATCTTTAATACCCGGCCAATGCCACGACTTGGAACTTAGGGAAAAGCTAAAGAAAAACAGTCAAAAGATCCGCGGATCGATGGACAATGCCAGCCAATTACCAGCGATAACAGACAACAAAAAAAATCCAATATTTTCTGTAACAACCAGTTCTGGGGCTGGGCTTCGATTTCAGTTTCGGTTTCGGTTTCGTCAGCCAGAAATTAGCACGTAACTTGGGCTTTAAAAATTCGGAACCCCACCCCAAAAAAAAAAAATAATAAACACAAAAAAAAAAATAAAAACAAGCCGAAAACCCATTGGCACTAAGTCATAAAAATAACAATGAACAAGACACAAGACACAGCCCAAAAAAAAAAAAAACATTGTACAACAATTTTGTTTTATATCTTTTGTTTTTTTGGTTTTTCTTGTGTTTTTCTTTTTTTTTTTTGTGACTGTCATGCCCATTGAGCACGCTTTTGTGGAGGGGGTTGGGGCCCTCTGGTAGCCAAGCTTCACTGTTCGAATTGTGCGTGCCCCTACTTACCGCCGATTTGTTGACATTAGGTCTTAAAATTTATTAGTTCTTATTGTCAGCAGAGAGGGTTTTTCTCTACACTCTACGATTTTAATTTAAAGGGGGGATATTGAGGGGGATTTTGGTGGGGTTTTGGAGGGGGGGTTTTAACCCCTGGGCGTAACCAATGCGATTTCAGTTACTTAATGCCCTCAGGCCGATCGATTTCGAATGGAATGCAATGCCATATGCCATAACAATTAAATTAGTGACAATTAAAGATCAAGTATTTTGTTTTATTAATGCTTGAAAGTAAAAAGAAAATCATATTTTCTTAAAGAAATTATTATTTAATAAATTTCCAAAAATCGGTTGAATTTAAGCTTATAAAATGTCCCAGTTTGTGAATACGGCGAAGTGGCTGTATGTGTTGATAGCCTCCTGGCTGCAGTCAAAACAGAAAAGAGCATTTGTACAAGCAATATATATATATAGGACTCATTTCAGTGTCAATAGAAGAATCTATCGACAATCGAAAAGTTAAGTTTTTTATTTAAAAACTAATACCGATTCCAAATCGGAAAAACCTGGAAGACTTACCCGTTCGTGTAGACGTCGTATGTCAGATTCGGTCCATTGTGATGGATTACGTCCAGCGGGAACCAGAAGACGGTTAGCTCGTCTTTGTCCTTGTTAAAGGAGAAGCCGTTGGGCACAAACTGCGGCGGGCGGGCGGGCACAGTGGGACTCGTGGTGATTTCAAACTCGGCGAAATAATCCGACCAGATAGTGTTGTTCCACCTGAGGCGACAATTGAGGCGCACATCAAAGACCTGGGAGCCCTGCGGCGGGTGCGGAAAGCAGACCGTAAGATTCCTTAGATCCCACTTCTTGCCTTCGGTCACGGTACGCTTCAGTGGGGGAATTCCAGGCATGCGGGGCCACATCTCTACTACCCACTCGAGATCCCTTCTAAGCAATTCTAGTGCGTTTTCCCAGGACACACATGTCTGATTGCCGTTGAAAGATGTTACGTTCGGCTTGCTCGGTGGCCACTCCGGCACGTACAAGCTATCCTTCGGCAGCTCGATCTTCTGAGTCTGCGTTCTACCATCGATAATCATGGTCAGGTTGAAAATTTAAATAAGCAAATCACGGGCATAGTTGTCCGTTTCCAGCATGCAGTGCATCCGAGCGGGATTACCCAGCTCGGCTGTGCATTGGGCTGTCCTGCCACTGGCCACGGTCAGCTCATAGCGGGTTTCCTCATACAAATCTTCGTGATCTGCCCGACTGAAGCTACAATTCAATTCATTTCTGGCATCGTACCGGCATGTGAGATCTGTCACGTTTAGCACGGCGAACACCGTGATCTTGACCGACGTCATCGCAAATTCTTTCCAATGGCACACGTACTCGCTCCGCACGGACTCCGTGGCATTCCTGTACCGTGTACTGTGTACCGCACGGTATTGTCGACGATCTCCGTGGCCAGCATGTGGCCGTTGAGGTGCAAGCTCAAGTCCCGCGCGTGGCCGTCGTCACAGAAGCATGACACCTGGCCCATACCGCCAGCAAGCCACTTACCATTGTTTGAGGCCCGGATTTGTACAGCTAGAAGCATAAGCTTAAGAATCACCCACAATGTTTGCCCACCCATCGTTTGAGGAGCACTGGCGTGTCGCTGCTGAATATGTGCCTTAAATATCCACCTTATCGCCGTACTGGGAGTTGGGATCAAAAGGGCACAAGGGGGCGAGGAATTTGCCCCTCTTTTCTATTTACTTTTTGAGGCTTTCATAAGCCGAGGTCGCGGACTCGAGAGATGTCAAGCTGTTTTTTCCCCGGAATAGATAAGCAGCTGCAGAAGGAGAGTACGTCACCCCATTGGGATCAGGATCATAAGCCGTGGACAGCCATTAGCGAGTGAAGAGCGACCCTGCATTTCCGAGAACAAGTTGCTGATGGTCCTTATCGCGGTTTTGTTGGGGGAATAATAATAGAATGTTTCAACGAATTTTTAAAGTTGTCATATGTACATATGACGCATATTTATTAATTAATAAATTTAAAAAAAAATACTACAAAGTTACCAATACTTGATCTGTGCCCCTCAGGCGCCTCGCAAAGAATACTAAATAAATTACAACCGCAATCAATTCCCACTAATTAATAAAAACAGCTGCCAGGTTACAAGTTACTGACTGCAGACTTCGCTGATCCGATGGATGCGATCACGGTTACAGTTACGATCAGAAGGATCAGGGAGATGCTAAGCGAATGGATGCAGGCGATGCAGAGAAGGGACGGAGCCTTAGTGTTGGGCTGTGAGTGTCAGAGGATTGAGGCGCGATAGCAATAAACTAAATCAAATTAACTTTAAATGCATAAACAAATCGGAATTAAATAGCATTTTAATAGGTGGATCAAACCTTGTTTCTTTTTCAATGCTGTGCGTAAATATAAACACATTAAATTTGACATCAGTTCGGGGCGCCAAAAGTGTATTCTATTCGTAAAGTTCGATAAACTTCAATTCCAGGAGATTTTAGTCTTTGGGAATGCGTGAACTCTCACTCTCTCAATATTACTTCTCTCCCGATACGGCCAGGGCGGCGAGGATATACATTCCCGACCAGCTGAGATAAGTGACGGGCCTGCCGCTGTCATAGGAAATCTTTTCCACACAATATTCGGAGCCAAACCTGGCCATATAGGCAAGGAAGGCCATGACGCCCAACTTGATGCTGCTGTCGTTGATCGCCAGAAAGGCCAACGAGGTGATACTACCCAGTAAAGTGAGGATCTTAAGGGTATGATGAGTGCCATAGCCGCTCTCAATATCGTTCCTGAACTGGCCCATGAGGACGCTCACAGCCAGTGGGGCCAAGAAGAGGCTATGGGCCAAGGCAATATTGTTGCTTTCCGCTGCCAAGTAGAGATCCACATCGATCAGCGGTAGGGGTAAGACATGCATGACATTGCTGGTCACGTCATGCACTTTCCTCAAAAGATCATTATCGTCCACAAAGGCCTCAATCAGGCCCACAAGGCCATGACAGAAGCCGATAAGGCAAGCGGTAAAGGCATACGGATGCTCCCCAGGGGCGGCCTTAATGAAACCAAAACCAGTGGCACCGCACAGTACCACATTCAGTACACACCTTGTAGCCCTGTGGTCAGACATCCTGAAATTGACTCCTTGCAGATACTACTACCTCCCAGGTATATAAGGCTTAGAATTGACGCTCGAATCTCCTTGGCCGAAGGATGTCCAGGCTTGAGAAGTTTTTTATAATTTTAGGAAATATATCTAACATGAAAGACGAAACGAAAGTACCAAATACGCCCCCAAGACAGAGGAAAATTTTAATTTACTTTTAAAATTTACGAACGAGAGATGTCTCCAACTTGACTTTCGAGAATGTATTGACCGAAACGTTGAACGAGCTGTGTGAAAATGCTATCCACGTTCAGGACTGACAAATTCGAAGACCCAACAGTAGAGTCAAGGCCTACTGTTGGTCACGAAAAAAGAGAAAATAAATATAGCTTAGATCTTAGGGACTTTCAGGGCAAAAATTTAGCTGCTAGAAAACATTAGATATTTTCGATATTTTCGATATTTACATATATTAAACGCCGGCTTGCTTAATGTATAAACAAATTAAGTAACCATAAACTTTATTATTTGAATATTAATTTCATTTCTAGGCTACTTTGTTTGCAGAACGGCTGTGAAACGACAAGAAAGTTAAAGAAACTTTTAAAAAACCTTTTAAAAGAAATAGAATATAAAATAAAATATGATAGACAACACATATTTTTTATGTATTCTAATTCTAATTAATAGATATTTTCTAGACTATTGTAAAGGTAACAAAAAACAATATTAAACATAGCAAGTTTATTAAAGGATTTCTACCATTTTTATACATTTAAATTCAAATATATTAGAAAACAGACTTTAATTTAATAATTTCAACGTTGAAATATTGGATTAAATAAATTACATTATTTGTTTATTAATATATTATATTAACTTTTTCCTTCTGCGTCTATTGAACATACCTAAATATCCTTCAAAGATTTATATTATTTTTATATATTTTACCTCAAATATATTAGACAATAGAATTTTATTAATTTAATTCTAAATTTAATTAGAAACAAAGACAAACTAACTACATAGAATTTGTTATTTAGTTTTTATTAACATTATTTGATTATTAATATATTATATTAACTTTTTACTCCTGCGTATATTGAACATACCTAAAAGTAATTTCAAGTTCTTTCTTATACATTTTGGCATTTTATTTCAAATATATTAGACAAGAGAAAATGATTAATTTAATTTAAATAATTTTTCAAACCATTTTATTGTGTAATATGTTCAAATTTCGATATAAGCGTATCAAAAAACAAGTAATTTATTATATTCCTTAAACTCGGTTTGGCTAGGAAATCCTTTAGTTCAGCGATATACAGCATCATTTTCTAAATTGTACAAATTTGATTTGAAAGTATATCAATGTCGTTGCTTCGATTAAATGTGAATACAAGCTTAATATTTGGTCTTCCTGTGTATTCTCCATAACTTGTATCCAAATATATATCTATATATATATATATGCATCGTTGATGAATTTAGTTGGGCATTACCCTGCTCGAAAGGTGAATCCCCCTTCAAACCACAGGAGATTAGACATCTTCTTGTGCAATCGAGACACTGTAATAATCCTGATTCAGCTGGGCACTGGATCCTGTTGCTTCTGCTTGATTCGCACCATCGGCTGGGGACATGCCATTGTCTGCTTCGATATCTCCAGAACTCTCACCCGATTCGTAGTATGCAACAAAGCCGGCGTTTGCACGCATATTTGCACGATTTTGATCCTGGGCCGGCGCCTCCCTAATCTGGCCGCCCATATGCAGGCGCACATTCTCATCCGTATAGTCAAGGATGCGACGGCGTCGATTGCGGATATAAAGCTTCTGGCGGAGATAGATCTTGAGCAGGCCCTTGGCCACGATATAGGTGACACCGCCCAGGAGGGTGCGTTGCACCGGATCCTCGTATCGCTGAAAGAGCAGACTCCCCACCACAGTGGCAATGGTGGGCAGGAGCATGGCACCGCAAAAGAGACGATAGATATTCAGGGGATCCGCAAAGGGATTAACCTGAACGGGGGGCAGGCCATCGGTGGTCTCATCACTGTTCTCCACTTCCGGTTCGCCGATCCAATGCAACAAGGGTAGCTTTCGCAAAATGTTGTATTTGCTACGCATGACTCGCAGGACGACATTCTCCCAGCGGATGAAACGGGAGAAGATCAGGACCGTTGGTATGCCAGGAAGGATTATAAACACATAAGGACACCATTCCTCAATGAGCTCAATGCCACGTTTTTGGCCCACAATCTGGGGAGAGATGAGGCATCGATTAAAAATGGAAGCATAAATATATAAAATATACAAATATATAATATAGAAATTTAACTTTAAATATTCCCAGCTTTTAGGTTTTATTTAAACCAAGAACCAGGAGATACCTTGATATATCGAAACTCCCTTGATCTACCGAAATTCATATATCATACCTGCACCACAGTAAAAGCTCCATATGTAAGCGCAGTCCAATAAACACAGCCAAAAAATACTCCGGCAGTTAGGAAGGGACATATCCTGCGCACTGCATAATCTATGCACTCCAGGGCAGTGGCTATTTTGTTCATTTTGGGAAACTGAATGATGTACTCCGTCTGACACTGCTGGCAGACTACGGCACGGCGATGATTGCCATTCTGCTTCTCATCGATCCAGCGATACAGGCAGCTTTGGTGCACCCATTTGGTGGTGCCGCGGCACTTGCACGGCTGCAGCCACACGGCCAGGTGATTGTCCTCGTCGGTGGCAAAGCAAATCCAGCAGGAGCGACTCTGCTCCGGCTCAGGGCCTTCTGAATAATGATTGGAGCCGCCACTGCCGCGGGTCTCTGCGTGGTTTAATATTTGGAGAGGCAAAGCCACCTCGTCACCATCGCTATCACTGATGCTATCCTGGCTTAACTCGTCCTGCTGCTGCTGCTGCTGATACAATCCCAGGATTGTCTCCATTGCGTTAGGTCAAAGTTCACTATCGATTAGGGAATCGGGCGCGCCTAAATTGGATTTATTTACCACGATGTCGACAACGGATATAATCTGTGATTCGTGATGCAGCAATGTTAGGTTTCTTTACGATTTTTTTGAAAAAAAATATATAATGCACACACAACGAACTTTAAACCGCACAGCATGTAAAAACGACACTGAATGTCAAAGTGCAGGATTATCTCGAAAAGCTGGCAAAGGACAGATATATCGAAGCCTAGCTGATCGGTAAAAAATATAATTGGTATTTAGGAGGAACAACTGATGGGTTAATAATAGTATTTTCAATTTTTCAAATGGTATTTGAAATATTCAATACGATTTAAGTTTAGTTGAAAATAATAAATACAAAATAATTTATAAAATGAAAAGTAAAGCTAACTTTTGTAAGCTGATATTTATCGACATATTTTGTATTTATTTTTGTTTATAATATTTTTTAATATAAATATTAATTATTTCATTTGGATTATTTCTTTAAATATTTGAAATTCATAAATAAGAAGTCATTTTGGCTTTCCGGGACTTCCCCTGAGTTAAACGAAATATGTTGCCTACTTTGAAGGGCAACATAGAAAAACTGCTTCCTGAAAATAAAATAGCTTCGTTAACAGATGGTTAAGTCATATAAATAACAAAATAAAATTATTATTTTATTTTTTAATATTTTGTAAATATTTTACAAATATTTTAAAATTTTTTTGTAATGGTTCCGGTTGTCGTGTTACCCTAAACCTTTTTATTGTGCAAAATCATATTATCGGCCTCTTGAAAATATTCAACCTAAGGCAATGTTTCGCCTAAAAGTAAACAACATTTTTTTCTCTCATTGCAGAGTTTTATACACTCCAAAAAATAAATTCTGCCTCAAAGTAGGCACTGAAAAAAATATAATAAACAAAGAACTTAAGCACTTAATTAAAGAAAATTCAATTAAAAAGCAATCAAAGTATATTTTATATTTTATTCGATTATCTCTTTGTTTCACATATGCATGGGTTTTCTTCTTCGTTTTGTGTGTAGATTTGTGTATGTCTTCCGTTCCATTCCCATTCCTTTTCCGTTTTTTTTCGCTTCATTCTCGGCCCCTCACTTCCGGCCAGCACGAAAACTGCTCTCAAATATCACAACTGTTAATAATAAGCGACTACTAGAATTGCGCACGACAAAAAAAGAGCTCCTCATCTCAATACAGATACAAAAAAAAAAATAGAAATACATTTATATATATATGGGGATGGTTCTATAAACCCTTCTTCAGCAATTGGGACACTTGACCAGGCCAACTTCATCGCAATTCATGCACTTGAGAGCCACAAACTCGGCGGTGAAGTGATTGCGATGGACGGACTTCTTGGAGCCGCTGCACGAGGGACAGGGCAGCAGGCGATATCCTCCGCACATCTGGCACGTATAGGCTGTGGCAATTGACTGGAAAATAAATTAAAAAAATATATTTTTATTATATTTTAAATATTTTACATTAAAATTTCCCTTACTTTGTATGGTTTGAGCATTTGTCGCAGTTCACCGCTTTCGTTTAGCCTTTCCACAGTATCAGCATCCTGTTGAAAATTAAGGTTTAAATTATTTAACAATTTTTCTGAGGGATAAAAACACTTTAAGACTCACCCCAATGTGCTGGCCTTCGACAAAGAGCTGGGGCACACTGATGGCCTCATCGTGCATCCTCTCCCGCATCTCCTGCTGGTACTCCAGGCTCATGAAGACATCCCGCTCCTCGAACTTGATTAGGAGGGTGCGCAGGATCTGCTTGACGTTGGCACACTTGGCATACGTTTCCCTGATGATGCCCATGCTGGTGGTGTACAGGACCACCTTGCCCATGTCCTTTTCCAAGTAGTTCTGCAAATGAAAATTGGAAATATATTTGATTGATTTAAATGTAAATCATTTAATGTAAAGATTAAAGGCAAAATTATGCCTACAAGCAAATCGTTTTCTTAAAAAAAAAATACTTTACTTCAAAACAGAGTGTTACTTCTCTGTTCTGCCATTTAAATTAATATTAAATATATTTTTTCTAATATTTTTAATAGCATAAATAAAACTGATTTCGTTCATTTAATATATATAAACTATAGTATAACTTGTAAAAATATACTTTCTTATTTTATTGTTATTTTTCTTTCTCAAAAAATATATTTTATATTTGAAAGCTTTAACTGGCTTTGAAAGCTGTAATTTCAGCTAATTAAAAAAAAACTTCTGCTGCTGCAGCTCTCAAAAATACCAATTATTTGTTGTTTCACACCTGTAAAACCATTTTGAAGACCTAATTTAGAGGTTTTGGTTACAATACGCCAACTTGTGGCATGGCTAATAAATCGAGGGCATCTTCTTCATGGCTCACCCTGGCCCAAACCGTCTTTGTTTCAACCTTCCCCTTTCCCCCAACCCAAAACAAAAACCTTGATAAAACACTTGAGCCACATAGATATATATATATATATATATATACATATATAAGATATTGCTGGAGAATTGCTGTTACAAATTGCCTGCTAATTGCCGGCCAGCAATTTGGACAACGCGAAATACTTGTTAAACGAAACCGAGTCAGAGTTGGCCAAACTCATTAGCTTGGATACCTGAAATAATCAGAGACAAAAACGGGTTGGGAGATCGGGCACAGAACAGAGATATATCTTTCAGTTCTTTCTCCGAAAGACAGACAACGAATCCAATTGAAAATTACGCATGTGAAAATTGGAAACGAAGTGAAAACCTGGCACCAAGCAAAATTCGAAATATTTCGCTCGATTCGATGAACGAGTTTTAGGGGGGAGGGGGTTGGGAGGGGGTCTCTTCCGTTGGCCAGCCTGATTAACGAGACTTTTCCGAGTTTCCCAAGGGGACTTAAACGTCGGCGCAAGTTTTCTCAGTGAGTTGTCAAATTTTCCATGATTTAATGGCATCAGAAACATAAATTAAAAATAATATTAACACAAAAAGAAAATGTATCAAATTAATTGGCTCTGTCGCCGCTGGATAGCTGGCTATATATTTAAGTTTATATATATACATATTGGATCGCTGACACTAGGGAATTTGTTTGCTTTAAATTGTTTCCCAAGAAAATAATTTCAACTGATCGGTTGGTTGGTTATTAATTGGTAATAATTTATAGTTTTTTATACTTCACTAATTAAGTCAATATGTTTTGATGGAAATTGCAGTGTAGAAATGAAAAGGCTTTTAATTTGATTTATATAAAAAAAAATTGAAAAACATAATTACAGGGTATGAGCGGAACTAGTGATTACTTTGAAAATCTATTAGTTTAAATATAATTAAATTAAAAACTTAAGATATCATCTCTAAAATGGAGCTAGCCATTATTTTTTTTTAACTTTTATTTAAAATAAATTTGAATTACTTAAAATTATTAAATAAAATATATATTAGTAACTTAAAGCATCTTGAAAATATTATTTAAATTTTATGTCATTTTCTTTTTCTTTAATTTCTCTGACTTATTACTTACTCTTTAAATTAATATTAATTTTTATATTATTAATTTGCTTTAATAGTATATTTTCTTGAAAAATAATATTTATTTCTTCAGTTCTTTCTACGGCTTCAAGCTTAATTATTATTAATTTAGTTTTATATTTTTTTAAGTAAAATGTAAGTTTAAAGCAACTTAAAAATCAAACATGACGTGGATTTTGTCTTATAAACTTAATTTTATTATTGTTTTTATCATAAATAACCTAATTTAATTTAATAAAAGCAATTGAACGTGCGAAAGATAAAAGATAAAAGATGAAAAATACAGTTAATCAATCAATTTAAAACCCATAAATATAATATTTCTGGCTCAAAACATTTAAAATATTTTTTTTCTGTCACTCTTATAGAGTATCTACCATGCCTGGTTTAGTGTTTTTCATTATTTTTTCAACTGCATCGGCTCATTGCACTTGCATAAGCCGCCAAGGCAACCTGAGCTCCCCAACAGGTGTCCAGATTCAGATGGAAATGGAGATGGAGATGGCGATGGCGATGGCGATGGCGATGGCGATGGAGTTCGAGCTCGAGTTGAGGCTGCATCGCCTCAGGTGGCGGTGGGTTATTTAATATACATATATATGGCTCATAATAACCAAAACATAACACGAGAGGCGGGGAGGCGACATAAACAAATGTAAAACTGGTAAACTGGTACATTAATAATTGCCATTAAGCGTCAACTAAACGGGGCTCATTTGTCGCCGAGATATAGAGTTCAAAGCCATTGAATGTAATAAACACGAGCTGAAGTCTGTATGATAAGTATGTATGTGAATTGGGGCCCTGAACTCTGACCCCAGGGGTCTCTTAAAGAACTAAGAAACAGCATCATGCTTAGAGCACAACAGCTTAAAAGCAAAAAAATCCAAAAAAAAAGATCTTCAAAAATTTCTCGAGTGCCGCGAAAGAGAAAGCAGGTCACTTGTCGAATAAGGGAAGGAGGGGATTGCCAATCGCTAGCTTTTGATCTGGTCTTCAAAGGAGCTGCAGCCAGTGGTTCCCAAAAAAAAAAAAAACAAAAAATAAAAACAGCCCAAAAAAAACCCAATTAATACGTCACACGGGCTATAAGTTACGTAAGTCTTTGTTTCAGACGCACAGAAAGTGCGTTTTTTCGATGCCCATCGATGGGTTTTGGTTTTTTATTTTTTTGTGCCTCGGCATAATCATGGGAATGAATTTTTAGTTTTTTCTCTTGCAAAAACATTTTTGAGAAATTTTTAAAAGTTTAATAATAACGAACTTTGTGTGCTCTAAAAGTAGAAATAATTAATGTAATAGAAGCTAAATTTAAAGTAAACATATATAATGAACTAATAATTAAAGAATGTGATAAGTTATTTACTTAGTTAATAGATTGTTTATTAATTGTATAATACATTTTAAATAACATTCAAATATTTTAAAGAATTTTATCTGCCTTTCTTAGGCCAAGTGATGATTTTATCATATAAATTATTCATAAAAAATTCTAAAAAATTTCTAAAATTAGAAAAAAATCAGCTAGCTATCAAAAGCAATTTTTTACATTTTTTTTAATAGCTATTCAGCGTCTGATACTGCCGAAACGCACTGTACATATGCGCTTTTCGGCTGCAACTTTCATCGGGTTTTGTGGTTTTGTGTTAGGGTAGCGCCAAGATCTGTCTGCAGGTCGGTTCTCACACCCAAATATATGCCCGATATATACATATAAATATATATACATTTATATATTTTTTATATATAAACATGTACTTATGTATAACCCCCGCCTCCTTTCTTTTTGCATAAATTCACACTCGTACGTGAGCGGAGTGGAAACATTTCACTTTCGTTTCGTTTGGTTTGGTTTTTGGGTTTTTGTTTTCAGTTTTCAGTTTTTTTTTCAGACTCCCGACTTCCATTCAGTCCATGCCCTGAACGAGCTTCAATTTTGCAATAATTGGTTATTTTAATAAGCCCACTTCGACTTTCTTTTGGCCCTGAATGCAAATTGAAATTAAAATGCAGCTAACGCCCCTTGAGCGCCACACAATCCTGTTTGTTGTTGTTGTTTTTGTTTCTTAATTGTTGTTATTGTTTTATTTATTGCACTCTCGTTTTCAGTTCATGAAACTATGTAAATCTAGTGAAGAGATAGCATAGCATAAATCTGCAGCCCGATCACGTACATTTTCGTATGAATTTGAAGACCCTTTTTGAACTTTTGTCAGCATAGAAAAATACTCCGAGTTTGAAAGATACAGAAAAGCAGAAAAAGTAATAAAAGGGAGTGCCAGAGATACGAATATATATTTTTTTTAATTTTTAATCGAGCTTAAGTTTTGAAAGAATATATTAAAGATAAATTATGTTAACTCGAAAAGCTTTGATCACAAACATTTACAAGTAGCATACATTTTTATTAATATATTTAATAAATTCACTGGCTGCATAAAAAAATATAAATATATGTATATAGTCAAATCAAGACTTGATAATCTGTAGTATGTGATAATAAATGACTTAAACAAATCTTGTTTACAAATCACTTTAAAATAAATCTCGAAAATTCACACTAATTCTTAATTTAATTCTTATTATTTATTATCTTATGTATTGTTTATTTCTTGCACATTTTCTAGCATAAAAATTTGTTTATATTTCAAGTTTAAGTTCCAAAAATTGTCCAAAGACAACTGGCTTGTATTTATTTTTTCTTAAATGTAGTTTTCTTTCATAAACATTTTTTTCCCATCAATTTTATGTTTGTCATTTTGTGACTTAAAATTTCTTCTTTGTTTCTTTATTTGCATAAAATTCGTTTGTTTAATTGAGGGCAGTAAAAAGTATTATTTTTTTATTATTATTACTTTTTTTTAAACAGAAAAAAGATAAAGAAAAATAGAGACGTAAATGGGAAAATTTGGGGAGCTGGTAAATGAACATCAGCAGTTTTTAAAAAATGTGCATGTAACTTGGGACTTAGGCATCTATTTAAGTTACTAATTATGCGTTAAATACGGAAAGTATTTATTGTTATAAATATTATATTATAAAATATATCCCACGAAAGCTATAAAGGAACTTTAGGTAGTCAAATGATCTTACAAAAAGTAGAATTTAAATGTATTCATTATTTCATTCTGCTTATTGATTTTATAAAAGATATATCCAGGAACCAAGACCTCTTTAATGGCATTTTTTTTGCCTTTAGTTTTCCTTTTAGAGTTGGTGAAAAATCATTTAATTACAATCATTTTTGGAAGGGGACTTTGGCGTGTAAGCGGGCTTGTCATCGGGTCATTACACACGGAGATAAACTTTCATTTTCTGGCAATGCCTATTAGTATGTAAACACGGACAGACACGAACAGCCTCAAATGGGAACGAGACTATATATATATAGGAGTATATATGCTTAGAGTCAAATTAGCTAAATGATATTTTAATGACACCGCTCCAATCGAGTTAAAGACTCGTCTCTGAGACAAAAAAAAAACAAGAAATGGCCAAAAGGAATCAACGACGACGACTGTGGCCCATAAAATATAATTCGATCTGTCTGCCAATATATATCCGATTGTTGTTGTTGTTGTTGCATAATTAACGCATTAGTCGCTCTTTATTATTATAATTTGTGTGTGTTTTTTCGCGTTTCTTGAAAAATTATGCAAGCTTATTTTAGCCAAAATAATGCTGTTTCTTTCGCCTTTTTTTTTGTTCGTTGCCAATAATTATTTATATTGATTTTGGTTTCAAGGTTGGCTTTGCTAATTTGCCTAAGAAAATCCACAAGAAGCTAAGAAAAAACGCCTGACTAACCAATAATACTTTGATGAGTCGCCCAAGAGGTTGACATTTAATTTGATGAGAGACATTAAAAACATCTGATTGGATTGTGGAATGAATAATCGATGTGTTTTTGGAGTTTAATTATTTTATTTTTAAAGGTCTAGGTCTAGTTTATCAATATTTAAAAGTGGGACAAAGTGATTTGGTAGAAAATACTTAAGTGGAAAATTCATTTTTAATTTCAATTCATTAACAATTAAATTCTGCAGACAAATAATGTATTAACTAACATTTTTCTTAGAGTTACTTGGTTTCTTTAAATTATAAAATGGAAAAAGAAAAGTCAAGAAGGCAGAATATTAGATTTATAATTAATTTTCGCTTGCCAAGTATTTTTTAAAATATTTCTTCACTGATTAAAAGCTTCAGTAAATATAAAAAACTGAAGCAAGTAAAGAATTTTAATGGAGAAATTTCCAATATAATTTGAATTGTAACTTTATTAATTTATTTATTTCTCAGTGGCAACCTACATTTTAGAAAACTTACTAATTAGTTTTTATGTTACAAGTATTTTTAAACCCCTCTAAATATTTAAAACTAAGTGTAATAGTAAAAACAAACCTCGAACGGTATTGTGCATGTTCCACCTGATCCCTTGGCGCCTAATCAGATCGGACACGAGTATTAGATAGTTGTCAATATTGCCCAACTGCCAGGGTTAATTCGATACCCTCAGTCTTTCGCAAAGCCACACAAAAAAAATGTGTAACAATATGCCAAGACAAGCAATTCACTCAAAAAAAAGAAATAAAATAAAAATAAAAATAACACCGGGGGAAATAAATAAAATATAAGCCCCAGCGATGACGGGGCATTTGTGAAAAGTGCGAGCATGGCCAATTCAAACTCAATAACATTGATATTCCAACCAAAAAGGAAAGAAATATATATAATAAATGGGTCACTTCTTATAAGGGGGACCAAAAGAACTTTCCCAAATAACCAAAAAAAAAGCGAAAAGAAAGCCGCTTAAAAATAGAAATCAAAAGTAAAAAAAAAGACAAAGAGACACTTGCAATTAGTCAAGTAGCGGACCATTTAAGCCCGGCATTTATCTAACTTATCTATCCGACTATCTGCCCCTGTACTTCCGCCAACTTTCTTTCTATATCTCTCTTTTTCGCTCCAAAACGGATCTGATGCCCAAATAGAGGCGAAGCCCTACGTATGTGACATATTAAGCCACTTAACGGTGTAAGGTGTTAATTGTCTTCGGTTTTTTATTTTTGTTTCCAAGAAATTTCTCTAAAAAAGAAGCAATATAATAACGTAATAAAAATATAAAATCAAGCGATTTATTGGTGAGTCACCCCACCGTCAAAGTCTGGCTTCACTTTCACACGAGCAAACAAACATTTCCAAGCAAACAAACAAACAATCGGAGTCGGCAAACAAACAAGCCCTCACATGCGATTATATACATGAATTTATTGCATAATGCCGTCTGAGTATCTGCCAGATGCATTTGTGCAGCCACAGATGCATCTTGCAGATACTCAGATGGAAAGATCTTCTATGTGTGTGGTGTGGGTGCCCAAGTCAGCGACCTACAGTCGGTCCCACGCGAAAGGTAAAAATAGGTAAAAATCCAAAGAAAAATGCACAGAAAAATGCAAAAATTAAAGATACAACAAAAACAATAACAACAACATAAATATACAAAAAGAAAAAAGAAATCCATAACGAAAACGAAAACTTTCTCAATGAATAACACCCACATGCGATTGAATGACTGTTTGTTTGGTTTGCTCGAATCATGGGGCCAGCTTTAAGTGATGGCAATATAAATAAGCCAAGTTAAAGGCTTAAAAATTAAGAGATTAAATAAATTATAACAAAAAAGAAGGAACCCGCGCTAAAATAAAATGGAAAAACTAAACTAATGTTCATGGAACTTTAAATTCATTCTTTCCTTTTTTTCCCACATACTCACACCTACTTTTAATCAATAAATAATTACTGGGTTTAAGTTCTTGCTTTAATTGGAGTTGTCAAGGTTTTTTGGAATTCATTTAGAAGTACATTCTTTAATGTTAAATATCTAGAGTACAACAAATAGCAATAAAAACTGCTTAATTTATGCCATAAACACAACGCATTGACTACTGTCACTTTTGCACTTTTGAAATCACTTTGATTTTTCCCATAAATTCCGTTTGCTAATTTAGCCAAAGACACATTTGTTATTAAGAGAAACAAAAAATAAATAAAAGAAGACTGGTTGTGAATGCAAGTGAATTTAATTACGCTCATTGTGCAAACATTTTTCACACAGCAAAAACAATTTATAAAATTATGGTACACACTTCAAAGCAATTTATGACGACGTCTGCAACATGAAACATTCACTGAATTTATTTGAAGATTGCACTTTTCAACAACCGATCCATCAAATGGGTTTTTAGCCTTCAAAAAATTACTTAAATTTTGCAAATGCTTTTACTTTAATTGCAAGCAATTTAATTACTATTTAATTACTTAATCAACATGAAAAATGCCAGGGAATATTTACTTTTTAGATTTCTTGAGCATTTAATTTTGAAAACGTAATTTAAATTTCTCTTTGTTTTTTTTTTTTTTGTTTAATTTCTTACTTAATTTTTAAATGAAATTCTCTTCAAACTTACCTTGACGTTGGGCTGTTGCAGTTGCAAGAATGTGGCTACTCCATTGCGCACACGATTCTTGACGCCCCTCACTGTTCCCTTGGCGGATCTGATGGTGGAGTTGGCCGAGGCTTTGCCCGAGGATCCCAAAACCCTCACATCCTTATAGCCAACGAAGGCATCGTCGTCCTGTGACGGTTCCTCCTGGAAGCCGGCATTCGCCTCATACTCCGGCGTCGATGAAGCGGAGGATGTGGAACCAAAACTCCTAAAATTCTCATGCTCATTGACATGGAAGGTATAGAAGCGATCGGCCTCGTACTGCAGTGGTCTGCCATCGATTTTGGTGGATATTAGGGGTGCCATATCCCTTGCCTGCCGACTGTGACTGTGTATGTCCCGGAGCAGGGAGGTGGGCAGGAGGCCGCCCGAATGCAGCGAGTCACAGCTGAGAGAGGAGCTGCTGCTCTCGTCGCACTCCTCGCTGGAATCGGTGAGACTATAGGCACGCAATGGCGATGAAACTTCGCTGACCTTCAGCCGGTTGGTGGTCAGGTGTAGCTCCAGCTTGGGCACCTGACCGCCAATGGAGGTACCAGCAATCTCTGGCGACTTGACACTCTCCAGATCGCTGCCAGTGCCGCTGTCCAAGGTCTCGCAGGGCGAGTACTGGCCGCTGGACACAAGGAATTGCAGGGTATGTGGCGGCTGCTGGGTATGTTCCTGCTGGTGATGGAACACCATCTCCTCGCCCTCGTTGAGCTTCACCACACTGATCTGCTTGCCTAGATTTCGTCCCTGACTCTGGCTTTCGATCTGGATTTTAACTGTGTGCTCGGTCACTGCACTATTTGATGTGGCTGCTGGTAATGCTGCTGCTGCTGCTGCAGATGATGATGCTGCTGCTGCTGCTGTTGCTGCTGACTGACTAGCAACGACTACAATGTCGCTGTCTGTAATTTCACCTGAAGTTGTTGCTGCTGCAGCTGCATCTGGCGGCAGCACATTGCAGCTGATAATGGTGCTGGTTGTGGCTGGTGCGGCAGCTGATGTTGCTGCAATTTCTCCGTTATCCTCGGACTCTCCAATGCGCAACAACAACTGTGGATAGATTTTTGTGGATGTGGTTGTGCTGGTGTTTATATCTGTGAGTGTTGCTGCCGTGTCGTAACTAGTTTCCAAATTATCTTTGGTTGCTGCTGGTACTGCTGCCTGTGTTGCTGCTATGGTGTTTGTGTTGCCGCTGTCGCCAAATGCCAGCAACATGCCAGCCTGTGACTTGAGCGACATTTCAGCATTGCTTTTGTTGTTGCTGCTGCTGCTGCTCATTGTTGCTGCAGCTATTGGTGCTGCTTCTGATGCTGCTGATTCAATGATTATCGAAATACCGCGCATCGGCCTTTGACGCTGATCCAAATCCAATCGCAAGATATTGCTGCTGCTGTTGCTAGCATTGCCACCACCTGTTGTTGCCGTAATTGCCGCCATGGTTCTTAATGCATTTGTTGTCTTTTCTTATATTTTTTGTTAAACAAACAAACACTTGTTGTATCTGAGTGTGTCTCTGTATGTGTTGTTTATGCAATAAATGCCGATGTTGCTGCTGCTGCTGCTGTGCGTTCCACTTGTTGCTGCTGCTGACCGTTGCCAAGTGCTTTACAGTTAGACGACCGCATGTAGATTGCTGCAATTGCTGCTGCTGCTGGTGCTGGTGCTGCTGCCAGTGCTGATGTTGCTGCAAATAATAAGAGGCAACGTATAAGTACAGGGAACTTTGGCTAAAAAGATATACATACATAGGTGGTTTTCTAAAAGAAATGTTTACCTTTGCGAAATATAATCAACCATCAATTATTAATTAATCTGATTACATCGTTACTTAAGCTTCACTACTTCGATAAACCAATACAATTTAATACTTTTTCTCTACTATTAGTAGAGATATGTATGTATACCGAGTGTACACACTGTCTAAGAAAACAAGAACTTCGCGCTGAAGAGCCAGACCTGTAAGAGACCACACGAGATTGACATTTAAACCGAAGATGATGCCGAATAAATGTTAAAAGCTTTGCCAAAGTAACAGAAAAAAAAGTGGGGGGAAACCAGAAAAAAATAAGAATAAAAAACAATAATCATAATAATGATAAACTCGAAACCGCAAAAGCCAGTCAGAACTGGCCGAGGAATGCCACAGGCCAAAGAAAGACCCTGAAATACCCTGAAATTCGGAGTTGGAATTTCAAATTCGGTAATCGGAAATAGGAAACAATGGTGACGCCATCTGCAGGCGAAAAGACGTTAGCCACAGCCAGGTGGCGACAGGCAAAAGGAATGGCGGGCAGGAAGTGCGCCATTTTGCAGGCGACAGGAAACGGATGTGTTGTTTATTATTATACTCTCAGAAGTTGAACTTTTACATTTACTTATCTCTTTTATAAATTACATTTTTAGACCTGCTTCTATATTGATTATATTATTTGGTTAATAATATTAGGAATTTTCTAATTAATAATATAATTTATAATAAAAATATTAAAAAATTAAATTTAACTTGCCTAGTTTTAAGCAAGAAAACTTCTTCAAAAGCCTATTATTAATATTTATTTTGTTTTTAATTGCAGGAAACTCCTAGATCTCCATGTCTACTTTAAAGGTGAAGTACTTATTTATTGTTTACTCTTTCTAAATTACAACAAATATTTTCTAGTTAATCATATATCACCGGAATATTTATAACAATTTTAAAAGTCTCTGCTATGCTTTGAAAATCAATATAAAGTAAATTTGAAACTTCAAGTATTGTGTATCCAGTCGTTGTTTGTATTGATTACTCTTAAGTCACACCTGCCAGTAATCATAATAATACATTTTATAATAGTCAAAGGTATATTTATTTCACTCTTCAATTACATTATTGCTTAAAAATTTAGTTAAAAACAAACACCTGTTTACCTATTACAAATCTATAAGTTCTATTACCCTCCAGCTCCAACTATGTTTATTTCACCTTTTTATTGTAACCATAGACCCCTTGAGAGTGGGTCAAGTCAAGTCAATTAGTCCAGCAACTTCTTGGTAGCTCAGGGAATGAATGTTCTTGGCTGTTAAGAACAAGTTGGGATTTACATTTGAATAGCCAGCTTTTCGAATCCCGAAGAGTCGGGGAACTTGAAATATTGGGCGCGCTCTGCCTGCGGCAAAATTCATTTTTTTGGAGTCTGGAAACTGGTTACACTTGAACCTGGCGTTGTTTTTTGTATTTTTTGTATTTCTCCTTTTGCTTTTTTTTGTTGTTTGGAAATATTTGAAGCGGCTTACCAGTATTTGTGGCTGTGATTTCTGTTGGCCTGCATTCGCCGCTTATTGCACACAACAATTTTCACGCTCACATCGAAAAACAAAACAACAACAAAAAAAAGTATAATTGGAAAAGGCGGAAAAACAGTTGGCACTTTGATGGATTATTTATTTATTTTGTTTTTTTTTTTTTGTATGTATTGGCGGGGAAGACACTAACTTTTGGCTTTATGATAATTGGTAAAATTCGTAGATTTGTTATCTGAAATCTTTCGATTTTTTTCGGGGGAGTTTTTCGAATATACTCGCCGCGCGTACAACTCATTCAAAATCGCGCTGGCAACTGAAAACCGCAGCAACAAAGTCGCGCTGGGTTGGCGTGTTTCGCCAGGGATTGCTTTTTGTTTTTTTTTCTGTTGTTTCTTTACTTCTATCCGTCTCTTTCGTCTGGCCCAGAGGCTGTCTCTTTCGGGTCCGTCGGTTGTTGTGGTTTTTTAATTTTTGCTTTCAAGAAACCCACAAAAAAGCAGCAGCGGCAGCGGCAGCCACACAGAAATTACCTGAAACAAAAACAAGAAAGCTGGATTAGCTGGCCGAAGTCGAAGATGGTTAATACCTTAAAAAAATGAAGATTATCCATGAATTTTATTTAAAAAAAGTATATCTATTTTTTAAGTTACAGAGCATAAAATGCAAGTAAAGTTTCCACCAAAATATAGCCTTCAATATCGCACATTTTCTTATTTGTTATTAAAATTTATAATTAAAATATCGATATTATCACATACATATGTACAATGTATTGGATTTATAGTTAAAATATAAAAATTATCTAAAAATATTATCTAATTATTTTTGTATATAATTATTTATTATTTTATCACTATTAATCGGAAGTTTGTTATATTCATTTTAAAATTCAAAATTCCAAAGTGTGCATTTTATTTATTTCCATTGATATTTCCGTTAATTTTCAATTATTTTTTATTTTTATAAATTATTTACAATTATTTATATTCTATTAAAAATTGGCAATACCCTTTCCGATAGGGCATCACGAAAATATGCGGCGCTGAGAATTTGTTTACGTGCGCAGGCGCAGCCGCTTTCGCTGTCGCTGCTGCCGTCGCAGTCGCTGGCATCGTCGCTGCCTCTGCCAGCGTCGGCACTTGCTTATTACGCTGCTGCTTTTATTATTGTTATTGTTGCTATCGTGGCTATTGTTGCTGTTGTTGTTGTTGCCGCTGCAATACTCGTTTGTTGCCAAAGTTAATTGTTTGCGGCTGCCGCACAGCTGAGGCACAGTGGAACCCGCCGAGAGCTTGTGGGGCACAGTGGGCAGATCGACGACTAGCTGCGGATCGCCTGGAATGTGGCAAGGCCTCAAACTGGTTTTGTTTTTTTTTATTATGTTTCTTATGTTTTTTTTTATGCTTTTCTTCGTCAGATCTCAGGTGCAACTGAGGTGCTGAGATTGAGAGACCGAGATTGAGATTGAGACTTCAACTTTGGCGGTGGAATTTCAAAGTTGGTCGAGTTTTTTGGCCAATTTATATGGCAAGGGGGTGGAAAAATCAGTATCAGTATCATAATTCATTATAATTTGGATTGGGATTTTATGATATATATTTGAAAATAAATATTTTGTAATAAAAATGGGTCAAACATGAGGAAAATCACTTGAAGATTATGCAACTCTAACGTTTTAAAGTAAATTAAAAAATTAATATGATTATAAAACAAATAAAATGTATTATTTGTTTAACTATATTACACTTACAAGAAATATTTGAATATTAATAAATGAGGGAAATCATTTGAAGAGTATGCAGTTCGAACTTATTTGTGACTAAATTACAAATAAATTTACTTGAAAAATTAATATGAATAAAGAATAATTAAAACTTTTCAATGAGTTCTTATAATTATTAATTTATTATATTTTATATTCATTATTTTATCTGTGTTAAATATATTTCTACTATATTATTTTGTTATGTTTATGAAGAATTTAAAACTCTTAATATATTAAATTAATACAAATAATATACAATTTGCTTTGCCTAAAGTATTAAATATTATTGCATTAAATTATGTACTATATAGCTTAAACTAGAATTTATTTTAAAATACTTTAAGTGAGCAAGCTTAACAAAAAAGTTATTTTTCCTGAAAAAATTTTTCTGTTGTAAAATTTGTACTTTTAGCACACTGTACCTGCCACTGCCAGTCGCATAAACGTCAATTGTATTTATTTCGAATTTTTTTATTTATTTTTTGCGGCATTCGTCTAGCTGTTTCATTTATTTCACCTACCTCATATACATACCGATACATCAGATTTACCCACAGACTTACCTAGGTGTACATACATATCTCCATCCCAGCCAAGTCTCTCTATTTGTATTGTCTTTCTTTTGCTTTTTCTACCAAACATTTTTAGTTTATTGTTTCTTGGGATTTTTATCCCATCAACAGGGCACTTTATTAATTATTTGTAGTGTCAATTTAGTGTCAGGCATAAAAGACTTAATTTCGCTGAATAATAAAAATATTTTTTAAAAGTTTTTAGGGGTTTTATAGGATATCCTAATAGAAAATATATTTTTTATATAATTTTGGGATTTTTCTTAAGAAATAATGGTATATTTATGCAATAACTTGAACATTTTAGTGATATTTTTAATTTAAAATAAACATTGATATTTATTTATTTTTTGCTCGCTATTTACTTTTGATTTTCTATTTATTGGGGCACTTAATGTCGACCCCTCTTCTCTCCATCTACCAAAAAATGTAAAACCATAATTTCACCTTACCAAAATCACATTTCGAATTTTCAAATACTTTGGATATATTTCGATTTTTATTCAAATACAAAAAAAAACTTTCCTCAGTGCGGCTTCGCTCGATGAGCAATTGCCGATGGATTTCTGCTTTTAATTATACCAAAAATGTTTATGCAAAGAAAGGAGAAAGAGTCAAGAGAGAGAAAGAAAGAAAAACTCTGGGGATTTGTGTGTGCAATCAGCGGAATGTAAAGCTGCTGCTGCTGCTGCACTTGGTGTATGCAGAAAGTAACAGCAGCAACATGCAACATTCATTGCAGCTTGTAATTTACCGCTAATTCGATGCACAGCGAGACGTCCAACGATGACGACGACGATTGTTGGCCAAGCCAAGCCGGCCAAGAGCCCGCCTTCCCTTACCCCGTCCTCGTCCTGTGATTGAGTCGCTGGTCACTTGGCCATTTGTTTCCGCCTGTTGCGCTCCGCTGGCATCGCAAGGGCCGCTGGAGGCGTTGCCACATGCAGATTACCGTTGCACAGGTGCACGGTGACAAAATATAGGGTATATACTACTAATTTCATAATAAATATATATATATATATATATATATATATATATAATATTTTCATGATCAGTTAAAATCAAACAAAAAATTATTAAAGATTTTTTATGGAAAAGACAAGGGATTACAGGAATTATTAGAAATAAAAATAACAAATCGAATTTAGTTTAAATTAAATAAAACTGATAAATTATAATTATAATTACAGTAGTTACTTAGAACTGATTTCTAAGTTTTCAGTAATCTCAGTGTACTTCCTGCAGTAAAGTAATGACCAAGCTTCGCTGATCTTGAAGAACTTCTAAGGAAGCTCATAATTTATGGAGACTTAATATAATTAAAAAAAAATAATAATCTCATGAAACCTTAAAGGTGGAGGAACTGAAAAAATAGCTCAAGTTAACTTTAACAACAAAAAATAATGTATATAAAAAGCCCATATATATATATATTTTTATGATACATAAAAATCAAATACAAATCTTAGTTTTTATATTGTTTATTGTCATTTTAGTTGGAATTCTCTTTATAATTTATCAGTTGCGAATTAAATATTTGTAAATTATTACCTTTATCGTGATCAGTGCGAATGAGTGAGTTTATTACATCAATTACGAGACATTTTCGAGAGCGAGCAAAATAATCAATAACAACAATCAATAATCGGAATAATAATCGGAATCCCTTTTCGAACATTTAATAATTATTGCTTCGCCGTAAATATATGTATTAATACGTTTTGTTTTTATTTTTTCCGTTTATTTTGTTAATCTCTATTTGGATTTTTAGCAAACTGTGGGTGGCTGAGTGTGTACTCTTTGTTGTGTTTTATCGGAAGTTTATTTTTGTCTATATCTCATTGGTTTCTTTATTTTCCTTTTTGTTTAAAACTCGTTTCTTATGGGTTTCTTTTTATTGTCAACATCAATAACACTTAATACATGTATAATATATATATTTATTTGTTCTTTCCTTCTAAATAGATGTATATAATATATATATATATATCGATGTATATGTATAAATATACCACAAATAAATGTTGAATTTATAATACAGCGAAATTAATTGTGGAATAAGGTTAAAGGTCAACCCTTAACCATACAAAATTTCAACAGACACAAATATATAATTTATTTAGGCATATATATCTTTTTCGTTAATTTGTATAATAGTTCGTCCATGATGCGATGATAAACCTTTAAGCTGCCTTCTCCAGTTATGTATATGTATATATATATAGAGTTCTTTTTCTTTTTTGGGCTAGTTGAACGGTTGCGTTTGCGTTTTGTTAAAGGTAAATGTAAATATATATATCTAGAGATATATACTCCCCCCAGTTCCTAACTAATCTCGAGTGTGTAGATCATAAGTACAATGGAGTGGAGAGCTATGGCGATCAACAAGTAATAGTATAACTTTCGGTTAGAGCAAAACATAATCCAATATATGTATCAATATATCCCCATCATTCTTTATAACACTGAGACTTTAAAGTTTTTTTTGGCTAGCATGTGATATGAGCAACATTATCCTCGATAACAACAATAAACACAGAAAGCCGATAGAGCTGATCACAACAGAGAATGATTAGGTATATAGTTGATAATTTATATATGTATGTATATATATATTATAGGTGGTGCCCTATGCCCGCATGATATGGTTATGGCTTAAACATTAATCGAGTCAAAATCAAAGTCTAGCATACAGTAGCTATGTATATTGTATTGTATATCGTATATAGTCAGCAAGTTACAGTTGGTTTTCTCTTCTTGGGCTCAAAATCAAATATGGCAATACGAAATCGGATATGTAGAGCCCCTACAAGGGCTGGGCTGGCCCCTCCCTCTCTCTTGGCCAGAAACTGATCATAATACCGGCATAATTATGATTTCATGATTACGATTTTGCCACATGCTAATGAAGTTATGCGGAAATATTTCTCTATCGATTTTTTGGCTTTGGTTTTTCGTAGCTTTCTGCTTGAATGAAACCGCGCATCCAGCGTCGAGTTTTCACCGTTCCTTGTTTTACTATTGCTATCTTTTTTGTTTTTCCTATTTTCCTTATTGTTTTCTGTGGTTTCTCTTTATATATATATTTCTCTTTTTTTTAACAGTCTTTGGGACCATATATAGTAGGAGTTTTTTTTTGTTTTTGTGATATCGACGCCGCCGCCCAACATCGGTGAGTGTGCTTAGTTATTGTCCATATTTACATTACGATTTCATCGGTTTCTATTTCGGTTTTTTGTATTTTGTATTTCGCGTTATTTATTGTCGTCATCGTTGTGGGGTTATCCCCCAACTACTCCCCTTACTCCTCCTCCTCCAGGGACTTCTCTGGCAGGCCATATTTGGGGCAGCACATGCCCTCCGTGCCATCCATGTTGAAGCAGAAAATGCTACGCTCCAGTTCGGTTGGTTCATGGGGCACAATGCCATGAACTTCCTTGAGTTCCGCCTCCGGGAACCAGGCCGGATCTGAGTCCTCCACCACCTTGATGCCGCAAAGGCTGTGAAATAGGTTAAAAATATATAAATATAGGGCAGCAGGTCCTATTCCTAAATGAAATATACATAATCAATGACTTACCGCAAAATCGCCACAATGGGAATCCACAGAATGGACGAGAGTATGAGAAAGAAGGCAACGACAATGCACCAATGAGGCCATTCCATAGACTCGGTGGCTCCCTTGGCCGCAATCCAGGCTGGATAGCTGCTACCCTCCGTCAGCAGCTGATAGAACGAGGCCAGCAGAATGGTGACCATGGCGCAGGGCGACAGATACTTCCAGCAGAACATCCAATAAAAGTTGGGCCTTGAACCGGTCATCATTTCAATGTCATCCGAGAATCTCCGTACACCATAAATATAGCTAATCGACAGGCACTCGAAGAGGGCGATGATCAACAGGGGAAAATTCCCAGCAAAGCTGTCCATCAGCTGAAAGATATAGCTGCCAGCACCGTTGGCAAAGCACATGGAAATCAGGCAGCAGGAGAAGCAAAGAGCCTGTTGGGTAATCAGGAAAATATAGTAAATATTGGCATTCAATTATTTAAAATCAAACACATACCCCCACTATATACTCCTTGGGCAAATTGGGGAAGAGCTTCATGTCTACCAGCGAGGTGACCACACCCTCCAGCGTCCCGAATTGCGAATCAATTCCCAGGGTAAACAGCATCAGGAAGAAAAGGACGGCCCAGAGTTGGGCGCCCGGAAATTGATTGATCGCCTCGGTAAATATAATAAAGGCCAGACCAGTGCCTGAGGCGCTCTGTAAAAGTGGAATTATTATTAACAAAAATAAAAAAAAAAAAATATACAAATTGAAAGAGATTCCAAAAGTTCTACTCACATTGGCCAATTCCGTTTGCAAATCACAAACGGGCAGATTGCCTGTCTTATTCTGCGATATCAATCCATTTCGCTCCTCGGTGCAGCGATCAAACGTGGCCGTGGCCTTGAAGCCAATCACCGAAAAGACCACAACTCCCGCAAACATCGAGGTGCCACAATTGGTAAGTGACACCAATATGGCGTCCCTATAGCAATTATTATTAGCCGGATTATACGAGCTGAAGGCGATCAAACCGCCAAAGGCCAAGCCCAGCGAAAAGAAGATCTGAGTGCCGGCCTCCAGCCAAACCACCGGATCCAGCAGGGTCTCCCAGCGTGGCGTAAACAAATGGGCCACCCCATCGGCGGCTCCCTTTAGTGTGATGCCGCGAAAGAAGAAAATGATGAGGACAACATACGGAAAGATCGCCGTCATATAGACAATCTTTCCCGAGGACGTAATCCCCTGCACCATGCATATGTATACCAGAAACCAGGAGACAATCAACGCAATGGCCATGTGATAGTTGAAATTCTCCGGCAGGTCAACGCTCTCCGAGCACTGCAGTGTGGTGCGATACCAATAGAACTGTGTCGGCGACGAGGCCACACACTCCGGCTCATGGTCGTACGTATAATTGGAGTACAGTCGCGTGGGGCAGTCCGCCCACGGTAGCGGTGATTCGAAGCTATGCAGCAGATAGATCATGCACCAGGCAATGATGGTATTATAGTACAGAGCCACTATATAGCTAACCACCGCCGAGGAGATGCCAATGCCGCCCAAATAGGGCGACACTTGGCTCCAAACACCAATGGCACCCTTCCGCAGTCGCTGGCCAATGGCCAGTTCCAGGTAGAAGATGGGTATACCCTGGATGCACAGCATGATGAAGTAGGGCACCAGAAAGGCACCGCCGCCATTCTTTTGGGCCAAATAGGGGAAGCGCCAGACGTTGCCCAGGCCCACGGCATATCTAAAACAAAAAATAAATATAATTAAATATTTTATTAAATATTTTATTAAATATTTGCCTTACCCAATGGTGGCCAACAGAAACATTATCTTGCTGTCCCAACTCTCTCGCTCCTCGCCCTCTTTTTCCCCCTCCACAATGTCCTGCTGCTGATCCGCCGCCGCCGCATTGGCCACCAGCTCGGCCTTGGCCTTGGAGGTGCTTGCCTCGGAGCCAAAGGGCGGTGGATCCTGCTCCAGTTCCGAGGACTCGTCAAAGGCATCGGACATAAAGCCCTGATTGGTGGCCCCATACAGGGGCTGATGGAGATGCAGCGAAGTGTGATGATGGTGACTGACGCCATGTTCCTTGGGTACCAAGCGGCCGCGCAGTTCCTAAACAACATTGAGAGAGATATGGAAGCTATATATAAAATATATATATACAGTTTTAGGTTATTATTATTAGCTCACCCTCAATTCCAGCTGATCAATGCTCTTTTGGCTTTTAAGGACTATATCCCGGGAGCTCTGGCGACGCAATAACTGTGCTGTGTTGGCCATGATTGCGGTTTATTATTATTATTATTTCTTGATTTATTACAGGCTTGTATTCTATGTGTGTCTAGGGGTGCTGTGCGTGTGTGTTTGTGGGATTATACTGTTTGTGTGTGTGTGTGTGTGTGTAGTGTGAGCTGCGTTTCCGTTTCCGTTTCCTCTATTTATCCGCTAACTTATCTTTCGCTCTCGCTCACTTCCTCACTCAGCGCCACCTGGTGTTGCGTTCAGGTAACTAACAGTTCGATGGACATTTTTCGTTGCATACTTTCACGTCGCTAAATAAAGATCTTCATTCTATTTCTAAAGTTGTTGTTCTTTTTGTTCGTTTTTTTTTTGTAATTGGTATTGTTAAATATTAGTTTCAGTTAAAAGTTGTCTCAATCGAGTAACAGGTTCTTTTGTTTGTCTTTTTAGTGCTTTTGTTAGTGCTTAATTGCTGGTAATAACGGTGCATTAGTAGTAGACGCCATCGCAGTGCTGCTAGCTGCTATTGTTGAGTGAAATACATATACGTAATTACTAATAATAATCGTAAACAATTGCATGCGTGCACAGAGAGAAAAAATATGTACTTGAAATATTATAAACAAAAATATAACATTTTAAATGGAATTTATTGCATTTTTGGGGAATACATTTTAATTTTGATTTTATGATATATCTTAAAGTTATTTTTTTTAATTCCACAAATATAAAGGCTTTTAAACTTGAGCAATAATCTAAAATACATAATAAATTAATTTCAAGTTGATAGCTGTGTTTCTAAAGTAAGATAAGAACTCAAAGGATAATAATACTTTTCATAATTAAAGATAAATTTATTCAAAATAAAGTTCTGAATGTGTACTAATTTTTGGACATAGTTTCTTTATTTTTTTTCTCTGCCATTTTGCCATCAATCAAATCATGCAAAAGAGAAACAGACACACACACACACACACGCACATGGTCACAAACACCACGACAGTTATGGGATGTGCGTGACTGGGCACACACAATAAATCAATCAACTGAAAGTCCTTTTTAGAGCCCCCCCTGGCCCGGCCTCCTCCCCCTCAGATTTTCCACCCACCAACTAATGCAGTGTAATGGAATTTATACACATTTCCCTTCAGCAATTAGTTTGGGTTTTAGTTGCCAGGACAATGCAGGTGATTCTTTGATTTTGATCCTATCTCGGCAGGACCTGGCCGTCATGGAGACCTACATACTTTTACTTTATAATAATGGCATGCAAATGTAATGGACAAGTAGAGACAGTTTTTCGTATTTTCGTACTTTGTTTGTATCCTTTTTTTTGGTGGAAACTCTTAGAACATTTTATCAGGGTTTCCCGTGTGTCCACTTATATAACCGACAAAAAACACTCGCGAAAAAACGAAACGGAAGTCACAGAAACCAAAATAGGGTTAATGGGGTTATCGCGCCGCTGGCGATACTATATATATGGAGACGACGTGGATCTGGGCGATTATCCTTGTTGATTAACGGCAGGTGGTTGCATTTAAACTTATTTAAAGGGCCCCGAATCCGTCGCTCCCGTTATTCTGATTGGAAATAACGTAACGGTGTGTCGTAACGGGAATTTGGCAGGAAACTGTTGAGCAGCGAAAGACGTAACGCGCAAATCACAGGACGAAAAGTGCGTCCTTCTCTCTTGCTCTCTTTCCACTGCGCGCCTTAGTTTGCGAGAGAGAGCAACGGTCTGGCAGGCCCTGTCATTAGTCCACTGATATGGCAGCTGTATATAACTATCAACATTTATTTATAATTATTAAATACAAAATATATAATTTTATTCAAGCGAAATAATAGGACAAAACTTAAAATCTTTTTTTAGTAAGTTTGTGTTTTTAAAGTGTTATTAGTAACTTCTTTAAAAATCATTTTAAATTCGGTGACCCACGAAAAGAAGCGAGATAGAAGAACGTCATCGCTCTGAATAAGAGCGAGATAAAAATAGAATAGAAGACAGAGTACTAAATTTATTTAAAATAATTAATAAGTATATTTTGGTCTCTACTTAAATTAAATTATAGGTAATTTAAGATAGTTCTTAAATTATTTATAAATGTTTAAATATAATCCCTCTACCCTAACAATTTTAGAGCAGTGTTGAACAAGTAACTTGTGACTGTCAACTTAGTGACATATTTACCCTACAGAATAATTCATAAAGCTTAAAAATAAAAATAGTTATTATATTTTAAAATATAGTTAATAAACAAAACAACAAACACATTGAACGACATAAGCACCAGAAAAAAAGCACCGTTAATTTATAAATTTATTATTAATCGCCATAATTAATAAGCGTAACCGATTCATCGCGAATAATTGCGCATCTCTAGAACGAACCAGCGCGCAAAAATGAACACTTGTTGACAGAATCACTCATAAGTTTTATTGTTTGGAAAATTTGGCCTTTAATTGGTTTAATTGAATGACAAGATGGTCTTCAAGTGCCAGGAGGACAGCTTCCTGAAACAGGTGACTACCTTATCAATCCTCCATTCCGCCTAATTACATAATTCTTAACCAAATCGTGGCCGCAGTTCAAGACGAAAATTGTCAGCAGCGAGTTCGCGACACTGGACTGGACCAATTCTGATGGCCAAGTGCAGAGCCTAAAGGGGTTCAATGTGATCTGCGAGGACACCATTCTGTTTCCCGAGGGCGGGGGCCAGCCCTGCGACTACGGCACCCTGGATGGATTCTCAGTGCGAAATGTCCAACGGAAGGGAACCACCGCCGTTCACTTTGTAGAATCAGCGCGCAGCTTCGATGCGGGAGCGGAGGTACTGCTGGTGCTGGACTACCAGCGACGGCTGGACCACATGCAACAGCATTCGGGCCAGCACCTTATCACGGCGCTCTTCGATCGGGAGTTCAAGTATGACACCACCTCTTGGTCCCTGGGCACCAGCACATCCTACATCCAGCTGAGCACGCCCCATCTGATCAGTCGCGAGTCGCTGGACCTTATCGAGCGTCAGGCCAATGATCTAATTCGCGAGGGACGCGAGGTATCGGTGGTTCTTGTTGATCCGGAGGTGGCACAGGAGTTCCAGGATGCCAGGGCACCCAGGGGCTTGCCCAAGGATCACGAGGGACTGGCCCGGGTTGTGCGTATCGAGGGCATTGAGAGCAACATGTGCTGCGGCACCCACGTCACAAATCTTTCCCAGCTGCAGTGCGTTAAGCTGCTGTACGCGGAGAAGGTCAAGACCAATGTCAACGTTCACTTTGTCGTTGGCGAAAGGGTCCTCATCAAGTTGGGCGAGGTCTTCCAGCGCGAACAGCAGCTCACCCAGGCCCTTAAGTGAGTTTAAAAAGGTCTTTGTCCAGTCTTATCCATGCTAATCCTGTATGCATTGTGCAGAGGTGGTCCAGCCCAGCACCTGGATCTGCTCCAAAAGCTGCAGCAGAATGTAAAGGGCACCCGGAAGTCGTTTCAGCAGCTACTCAAGGATTTTGCCACCGCCGAGGCCGAACGGCTAGAGGATTTGCCAAAGAAAGAGCGTCCCAAGTACTTTTGCCTTCATCGGCGCGATGGCATCGAGGTGGACTTCATCAATACGTTCCTGCGACTGGCACCTGAGGAGATTTTCTATTTTCTGACCGTTTCCGAAGGCGTGTCCGCCGGCAGCAGTGCTAAAGGCCATATGGTGTTGCGCGGCGATCCGGAAATAGTCCAGGAACTGGGACCTCAGTTGCTTGACCTGCTCGAGGGCAAAGGCAACGGCAAAGAGGGCAGCTTCCAGGGCAAGATCAATAATCTGGCTAAGCTACAGGACTGTCAAGAGCTGTTGGAGGCGCATTTTAAGCCAAAGAAGATCGTGGAAGCAGCAACAGCAGCACAGCCAGCCAGTGGCTCCTAAAACGGGCACAATCCATGCCAAAAACGAGTTGTTAACGCCTGATCCAAACCCAAAACAGAGTCTTTGTATGATATTACATTATAAATGTTAGCAGAAAATGCTAAATACATATAACATACATTGTATTCTTTTTGGTTGGCTTAAACAGGGAGCAACAACATCGTAAGGTTATAGTTAACTTAAGGCAGCGTCAAGGAGATCCCAGTTCCAGATTCCTCACAGGTAGTTCACATCGAAGTTGCGCATCTTCCACCTGAGCCGCCAGAATTCGTTCCAAAAGCCCACATCGATGACTCGCTCGTGGAAGTTGAGGAAGCCCACCTTGGTGTACTCGCAGATGGCCGGATATGTGCAGTCGTCCTCATCGTACAGATCCACCCAGAGCAGCGTGCATATGCCCAGCGAGAGCAGGCGGAGCTTCTTTTGGTTAATGGCCTGTTCCAAGGTACACAGATACTCTGCTGCCACGGGATTCTGCTGATCCTTTGCCACAGTTATCATCCTGTTGGCGTCCCGCCGCAGTAGATTCATAAAGCACTCCTCGCCGGGATTGTTGACAGCGCTCTTGTACAGCAGGACCAGCCCGGTGCCATAGAACAGCGCCTTCCTAGGCTTGGCGTAAGATTCGCGGACCACGCCAACCGCCACCTCGGAATAGTCGCGCATCAGGCCGTTCCAGTACTTGATCCACTTCTCCACAAACGTGTCCTTCAGTCGCTCGGGCATCACCAGCTTGTCGGCCAGGCGCTGGCGCAGGGTCGTGATGCGGATCAGTCGCATCTTGCACCGGGTTTTCTGTGATAAAAATTTGTTTAAATCAGGTTCATTGAATGTTAAATAATTTTTACGTTTGTGTTATGGCAAAAACGGGAGGGGAAAAAAAGCTGGTCCCACTGCTTTTTCTGTTTTGCTTTTACCGCGACAGCTGTTGCCGTGGGCGATATAAATCGATGGCGGCGAAAATTTATTGTTTTTTTTTTTGCTAAATTTAACAACTTTTTTGCTAACTAAAACATCTTAGAGAAATAAATAAAATAGGTATTCGTGTATGTGTACATTAACAAAATGCGCAAGTAATTCTCGAGCAATTTTTAAACATTTTCTTGAACATTCCATTTATACAAACAAGAATAAGAAGAAAGGCAAATTAATAATAACAAATAAGATGTAAAATAAGAACACCTTACAAGTTTTAATTTAAGAAATTTTATTTTATTTTCAACTCGGCTCTTTCGATATATCTTGTCTGGAACGTTTATCAACACACCCAGTGTTGGTAAGCGTGGGTGGCCGGCCATGTGCCAAACTAATTTACCAAATTAGTTTTGACTTAACTTTTAACGGATTGCCGCGATGTTAATGCCGCCAGAGCGGATTGAACACTATAACAAGAGCCTGGGACAACAGCTCCAGCGATTGGTCACCTCGATGAGGAGTTACGAAGCCTTGAAGGTCGTAAAAACAGCAGAGCTGCCGAACCAAGCCAGCCGCTTGTGGGAACTAAATCAGAGATATCGCTTAGTTAAGGGGTAATCATTAGCATTCCAATCAGTTAAACCTTTCTAATTATATGATTTTAATACAGTAAAAATGACACTGCATCGTTTGCCCTACTTTCTGCCTGCCAAGAAGTCTACCAAGGGCTGTACGACAGCATGTAAGTGGTGCTGCCCGTCATCTTGTGCCTAAAACAATCGGACTTTTATTTATTTTATGTTTGTTATAGATTAAATCTAGTAGAAGAGCTGGATGAAGTATCCATCCAAGTTGTTGAGTTCGAAAACGAATGCCTGCAACTAACAAAAGAGCAGGAATCATCGGCTGTCCCCGTTTGTTTAAAGGAACTCCTTGATTTCCTCGAAGAATCCCAGAAATCCTTGCAAAATCAAACGAAATATTTGGAACTCCATCTGCGGCAGCTTCATCCAAAGTTTGGACTGGGAGAATCTGCTCTGGAAGCCTTCCAGGCCGATCTCCAGCTGCCGGAGCATGTAGAAGCCAATATGGCATTGGGCTTGGCCAAAATCGAACGATTGTTGAAAAATCCCTTGGATTTCTTACAGGAGAAACATAAAAGACTAGATGTTTTACAAAATAGAGTTGGTAGTTAATCTAAAACTGTATATGTAATGGTGTTTTCTTTGTTGAAGCCAAATCATGGCATGCCTGAGGTTTTTGTTGAGGCTTCTTGGTATTGCTACAGATCTGGTCTCTTCGTTCAGCAAGTATGGACTGGGAGAATCCGATCTAGAAGCCTTCCAGGCCGGTCTTCAGCTGCCGGAGCCATATTATGCCATTGGGCTTGGCCAAAATCGAACAATTTATAAAAAATCCCTTGGATTTGTTACAGGAGAAACTTAAAAGACTGAATGTTTCACAAAAAAAAAGTTGCAAATTGAGCTGAAAGTATATACAAATGTTAGTGTTTACTTGAGGAAAATCTGTTGAAGAAAATCATGGTATGTTTGGGCTTTTAGTTATTATTATAGCTCCTGGGCTCTCAGTTTTATTCTTAAATTATTAACTACTTTATGTCGGAAAGTAAACAAATACCCGCAAAGCTGTTAATTCCTAGAAAAATTCTTTGTTTGGTTTATTTTCATGTTTTAGTTAATTAGTGCTTAGCTATAGGATAATCCTTGGACTGTAGATCAATTTATTGGGCACAGCGGGGTTTATTTTATCAAATAATCTGAAGTCTTCCATATACTCCTTTTAAGTTCAATAAACATTGATTAAGGACTGATTTTAAAGAAAAATTACTCTATTAAACACTTGTTCTGCCTATAACCTAAACCTATCCGCATGTTAAGAATTACGTTTCACAACATAAAATACATTAATTTCTATTTAAAGGATATTACAACAGATTCCCTGTGTAAAGATGCATTTTATAATGCTTTTCACGGCTAGTTGAGCCCTCAGAACATGTAAACATGATTCTTTGCTAATTTCATAAATTTTTCTATTAAAATTCTACGAATTTCTGCTCTGCAGCACTCATTAATCTTTTGCCAAATAAATTCATAAGGTAATGCCATGATTTGTCTTCAACACTTCTCAATGCATTGTCTTTTAAGTTTTCACTCGACACAATCACAATAAAAAAATTAAATAAATGAAAACCACAGTTTGGGTTTTTTGTTTTGTATTTTTGAGGGTTGTCCACTACTTCAGATTTATTTAAAACACATTTTGCCAACTTGGGGATTCAATTATGTGTTTATTTCCATTTGTTTATAACTGATTTCTCGATGCCAAAGCCTCGTGCAAACAATATATCAAAAGTATCTGTAAAACACAAAGAAAACATGCATTAGGAAGATGTTTCAGGGCGCTTAAGGCAGGGGAACTCACCTTCTAAATAGATCAAGAGCAGCAGAGGAGCATCAACCCCGTTAGCGGAGTCTTCTGGCCTCACGTTCGGATTCCAGCAGGGTGAGAATGTCGCCCTCGCGCACGGGTCCCTTCACGTTGCGGATGATCTGGCGGTTCTGCTCGCCGAGGAACTCCACCTTAACCTGGGTACACTGGCCCTGGGAGCCGGTGCGGCCGAGGACCTTCATGACGCGAGCCCACACAACTGGTTTGTCCATGGCTTATCGAAATTCGCTGAAAATTCGCAGAGAAAATTCACGTGCAAGTTGCGCTTCAATTGACAGCCGCAAGCAAAAAGGAAGTTGAGCGGTTATCGGTGCGGCGGCGTGAACTTGGCTGCGCTGCCAGTGCCGATAGGTGCAATAGGCGCTGCCAACTATCGATTAAGCGGGCACGAAAAGGCGGCGACATAGCTGAATTTAATTTATTTAAACCTAAACATATTAAATTTATGTTTATTAGGTCTGGTCATTCAAACTGTTATTATCACATATGAGTTTGAGTGATGTTTTAAATATATATTACAGACTTGATGTACAAATATTTATTATGGGTCAAAATATCATGATTTGTATTGTATGAATTTTGCTGATTTTTCTCATTTTTTAAGTTGGGGGAAAACGAAGTTAAATTTATTTCGTATTTATATATTACACTATTATACATTTAAATCTAATTATATTTTTGCAAATTACTATTGCTATATAGCAGCGATATATCGATAGCTATACAGCTAATTCCCGCTAGAAACGGCCAAGCTAGCAGCGATATATCGATAGCTATACAATGTTGTTAGCCATAACATGTGTGCTAATTAGCAATAAACAACTCGTTACGTGCAACAAACATATACAAATAATGTTATTTATTGCGTTTATAAAGTGTTTTATATGTATTACATGTATTATTTTTACATTTCAGGTGATGAATTTTGTATATACACGACCAGTGACAGTTGCCGCGTCTTCCAGCACTGATTGTCAAAGCTGGGTTGCCGAGCTAAGCAAAATCGAATAATATATTAAAGTTTTTATATTGAAATAAGAATATAAGTATGGCAACTTTTAAAAATATTTATTTCATTTCCAGTTTCATTGATGATTTTTCTTATTTTTTCAGTGGACCAACAATATTCGGTGCGAAAGAGCAGCTGTCGGCGCGCAGTGCGATGGCCTGGCAACCCTAGACGTGGCACCACGTAGACATTTGACAGTGAAAGTCGTGACGACTTCGTGCCACTTCGGCTGTCGCCGCCACTGTTTTCGTCACTCTAACTGTTTCCCCCGATCGCGACGGTTGCGTTTGTGATTTTCTGATTTTCCCCGTGCCGCGCATTGAATTGCAGCCGAAAAAGCGACAAGATGAAGCACCTGATGTTCCTAATGCTGATGGTCCTGCCCATCGTCATCACCACCTTCTCTGCACGTAAGTACTTTACCGGATTTCGCCCCACTTTTCGCTGCGATAAATAACAGCGATTCCGCCGGACGCTCACCAAGGTAGAGGAGGGGGCGGGGGCGACGCATACGTGGCACTGCCGCCGCTGTGTTTGCTACGTGGAATATCATATGGCCTTTGGGGCCCGGGAAAGCCGTCAATATCATCGTTTTTTGGCCATTTTCATTCAACGTTTTTGGCAGATTTTCGCGGCGACACTTGAAAACTGTTGAGTTGGCACGCCGACCTTATATATGCCTCTCGCTCTTACTCATGCCTTTTGGCCGCTTCCAATGGCTATATCTCAGTTGTTCCTCAAGATCGAGTCTGGAAAATCTCAATTATTGCAGCTCTTGGATTTTCCAGTGATATTACCAAGTTTCATCAATATCGGTTACTATATCTTATAGCTGCTTTGGAAATTTATTGGGTTATATGCAAATATTTGTGTCAATTTTCAAGATCAAGAGTATTAAGTTGAGTGGATGGTAGTTTTTAGTGTGCGGAAAAATCTCTTAAATCGGTTAACTATATCTTAAAGATTTCTTAAAAAATAATTTGTAAAAGTAATAATTCTGAAGATTTTAGCTTAAAAAATTGAGATTAATTACAGAAAACTTTTGAAATCTATGTTTTATTGTCTTATTAAAATATTTTCCTCGTTAACAACTATAAATAATAATATATAAAATAGTTTCCAAGCTAATAATCTCCATAGATAAGCAAATCTTTGTTGCTTTTTTTGTATACAAACCTCATTCACCTGTTCAACTATTGAAAACAAAGTATGAGATATTCTCTTAGAATAATATTCTTTATTTTTATTTATGGGGCTTCTACCTGTTATATTATATATATAAACCTACCCAATTTCAGACTTGACAAACCACTGACTATCCTTTAATTTATTTATTTTACAAAAACTTATATTTAATCAGATTCCCCTCTCTTTTTACAGCCACCAAATTTGGTGCCTATGCCGCCGAGGCAGCTGAGGATGATCTGGTGGATGTGGACAGCGAGGAGGGTGCTGTGACTGGTGAGGATGCGGAAGCGGATGAGGATAACGATACGGGTAGCAGCAGCTCCCCGAATGCGGACACTTATTTGTTATTCACGAAACCCCTGTACACGCCTGGCCAGCAGCTGGATCTGCCCGGTGGCAAGCCCGTCGAGTTCCTGATTGGATTCACCAACAAGGGCGCCGAGGAGTTTGTGATCGAGACCGTGGAGGCCTCTTTCCGCTACCCCATGGACTTCAACTACTTCATTCAGAACTTCTCGGCTGTGGCCTACAACCGTGAGGTGAAGCCCGGTTTCGAGTCGACCGTTTCGTACACCTTCCTGCCCTCGGATCAGTTTGCTGGCCGTCCCTTCGGACTGAACATTGCTCTGGCCTACCGTGATGCCAATGGCATTCAGTACAACGAGGCTGTCTTCAACGAGACTGTTCTGATTTCGGAGGTCGATGAGGGACTCGATGGCGAGACCTTCTTCCTCTACGTTCTGCTGGCCGGCATTGTTGTCCTGCTTCTGGTTATTGGCCAGCAGTATCTGCTGGGTAGCTCTGGCAAGCGCAAGCGTGCCGCCGCCAAGAAGGTTATTGAGACCGGAACCGCCAACGATAGCACCATCGACTACGACTGGGTGCCACAGGAGACGCTGCGAGCGCTGCGTAAGCTTGGGAAAAAGAGTCTCATGAATAAAAGCTAATTTTATATTGTTTTTGTAGAGAAATCCCCGCCAAAGTCTAAGACGCCCAAGACTTCCCCTAAGCCCGGCAAGCAGGCCAGTCCCAAGGCGGCCAGCCAGCAGAGCCCCAAGCAACGCAAGGTCAAGCGATCAGCTGGCGATGATTAAATCAATCGATCCGCTCAAGACTGCATATCCCCAATAACAACAGAGGCAGCAACAACACCATCTGCAGCTGAAGCAGCCTAAAGCCACCATTTTTCATCCTGAAGGAGGGAGCAGCATACACAGTTTCGTAATTAATTAGTTATGTACGATGTCATTTTCGATCATCTCTAGAGATACACCTATCCATTATTTTTTTTATTCGTTTATCGCGAGATTGTTAGTCTTTAAACCAACAAACAAATGTTTCAACAGTTTTGTTTTAGAAATTTCAATTTTTCAAATGCCCAAACTCTGCACATACTCCATGAAAAACGAAGGAAAAAAGAAGACAAGAAGAAAACCCTTGATAAAAAAATGTAACCTAATTAAATTTCTTGAGAATCGTCTTCGTTTGTTGAAGACACGCGAGAAAGCTTAGAAGAATGACTGCAGAAGACAGAATGAAGTCAGGCGAAAGATGGAAGAGAGACATTGATTGATTGAGACAACAAAAACCTTCCACTTGTACGATAAATTTATTTAGTCCTATTATAACAAATGAATTGATTAACATTTGCGATTTAATTTGCGTTCCACTCCCTCGTATCCATTTCCGATCTTTGACTGTCATTCTTTTTCTGTTTTTTTTGTAAGAAAAAAAAAGTTGGAGATTCTGTGTTTTTTTTTTAGATAGAAGTCGCAGGAAGTCGACACGTGAATATAAGGAGAAGTTTTCATACAAAAAAAAAGAAAAAAAAAACGGAAAATAAAAGATGAAAAAAATATAGAAACATGTTTTTAATTTCTGTATGGGATATGGGTATATTTTTTTGGGGAATCCACAAATGTAGCATTTATTTTTGAAGTTTTCGTTAGATATAGTAAAATTATTTTGATTTGTTGCTGGAATATTGTATTATATTGTATTGTATTGTATTGTTTTGGGGGCCTCTTCCTGCTTTAATATTTTATTTGTATATAGTCGTCCAATTTTAATAATGGTTGTTATTATAATATAGTAAAGTAATATTTCCAAAATTCACAAAATCTGCAAGCAAATTGCCAAAAAAATGAGCAAAAGAAACGGTGCCATTTTTTGAAAATTGTATTTATTTATTTACTTATATAAAGCTAACAATATAGTTCAAACTACAAGCTAACTTAATGTAATGGAGCATTAGCTGCTATGGCCTACCGCTCGTATTTGTTTATTTACAGATTTATGTATAGAATTTATGTAAATTTTTTACATTTTATATATTAGATTAGAGTAACGGAGAAAGGAGATTTTCTTAGAGTTATCAGCTGTTGGGTTAGAAAGGAGTAGGATTGGGTCTTCGTGGGAAAAGGATGTGGTTCTGGGGTGGGAGAGTGCAGTGCAGTCGATTAGGATGTGTTTTATGTCTATTGTTGAGGTGTTACAGCAGGGGCAAGAGTTTGGTATGGATCTATCCATGTAGTGGGCGTTTGTTGTTTGTGTGTGGCCTTATTTATTTATTATTATTTGTTGTTGTCTGTTGAGGGTCGTGTTTGTTTATGAAATTGTGCATGGTGTAAAATTAACCTAAAAAATTTAAAAAAAATTGTAAAAAAAATTTATTTAAAAAAAAGGCAATAAGACTAAATTTATGGTAAAATCCAATTTTCCAAATGCCATAACTTTGCCAGATTTGTTAAGCTAATAAAAACAAGCTCTTC